>BJBW01000720.1:47500-164074 GCA_004320125.1 Scolopax mira | reverse complement strand
GGTGAGGCTCAAGGAGGCCCTGGGCAACCTGGTCTAGTTGGAGGTGTCCCTGTGACTGCAGGGGGGTTGGACTAGATGACCTTTGGAGGTCCCTTCTGGCCCAGATGATTCTATGATTCTATGATTTAGAAGTCACCACTTACTGATAAGTGATTGACATAAGATCCACGCAGTTCCTGATATAAAACGTTATCTCAAAATGAAGCTGCACTGAGAAATCTAGAAAGGAGATTGTCCAGTGGGAACAATCCTTTCAGGAAATGAACATGCAAGAGCTTAGGAAGACTACAAAAGTCATTCATAAGGAAAGTCATTTTAAATTGCATATATCTCTTCGATAGCTGGATAGAAGTTTTGGGTATACATACAGTAGGTTTCACAGACTCACAAATAAACTCCAAAAATAGTATTATTACCTTTCTAAATCTAGAAAGCATGTAAAATTATTTCTAAAATGTACACTTTTCTGTGTTCCCCCAAATCTATGCTTTAATTCAAAAACAAATCACAATGAATGTTACTGGTGTCTTTCAATTTTGATATGAGCGGAGAGAGAGAGCGGCAATGGCATTTTTAAGATGTCAGTTTTACAGGAACTTTGAGTTTGGCCAGCCACAGAGTTTTCAAAGTTTATCCCTCCTTTTATTCAGAAATAATTGTCAATTTTTGAAGCATACCTTTGCATATACTTTGCTAAAGGTTGAGAAATACTGACCAGTATTTCCTAAAAATACTCCAAAACCAAAAAAACACAACCCAACAAACAAACCCAAAACTAAGCAAACAAACACCACCATCACCCCCAAAACCCCACAACCAAAAAAATTTGTGAAGATGACATGTAAAGAAAAGGTCTCAAGCTTAGTGACATAATCAAAATTAGAAGGCAGTTGAATCAACTTTATGTATTTGGCCCAGATCATCAGACTGCAAATGAATTCTTCCAGTACTGTTAGACATGTATCAGAGCTTTACAATTTCCTATTCACTGGCATGGATAATCTCCAGGAAGCTTCTGACGAACACATGCTTATTCCAGAAGCTGCAGCAGTTAAATAACAAGCTAAGACAGCTGGGTTCAATTTAGGTTGCGGATTACTCATTCACTCAAAAAGATAACCACTGTTAGGCTGAAGAAAGCTAGCATTCTGCTACTACTGAACCCAGTCAATATGTCTAGCTCTTTTCCATTTAAGACAGTAAGGATGCATTTCTAAAAGGCTACTCTTTTCCAGAAAAACAACAGCAAAAAAAGACATAAATTTAATTTCTAAACAATGACAATTCTTTCTCATAAATAATTATTATTCTTAAGACCCCAGATTCTTATAAATTAAAGAGGTTAAAAGCACAGAAATTTGACATTTTCAACATTTTTTACAACATTTTGCATACATCTCCTATATTTTACCCTGTAACTGATTTGCCATTTTCTGCCTAAAATCTCTGCACATAGAGGAAAGACTTTTGGAATGGACTATTGTTTTAGATAATGATGTATTTCTTTTTAATCTAATAATCTAATCTCATAAATGCATTAGAGTAGGAAACAGCATGGTTATTTGAGGGTGGGTGTAGTATCTCAACCTATGGTTCATTTTACAGCTGTCTCAACTTCTATCTACTCCTTTACTGTCAGAAATTTCAATTAGATATACACTGTCTTGCACAAAGGCACTCAAGATTCTCTGACGTATTTTCCATGGGCTATTTAGAGAAATCTTTATTCAAAGTACAAGTTCTAGGGTTTGATATGTTATGTTTCCATATAGGCTAAATATCAAAATCTCCATCTAGGTTTTAGTAAAAAGTAATCGCTTGCCAATTTCTGATTTTAGTAACTTGTTTGTTTGTTTTTCCAGATGAATATAGTAAACAGGATACCAGATTCTGCTGAAATATTTAAGACAGGTTATGCTGAAATACGTTGATCAATTATTCACATTTAGCTCCAAGTGCTTCCCACGTGCCTAACATATAACTTCACTAGACATTTTAATAAATTTATTGAGAAGCTATTTCAGGGGTGTAGGCCTCATCCTATCAAAGGCAACTTTCAGGAGCTCTTGAGAAGGCAAAGAGAGGGAAATGATACTGTTTGCAAGAGTTGAAAGAGTATCCAACTGCTTTATTGCAGTTTGATTTATGTGGAATGCACTAACAATTTTTGGAGTGACTGACTAGAACTATTCCATGGCTAAAGCACCAGTTCCATACAAATACGGGTCATCTGCAGCCTAATATATTTTTTGGCTGAGACCTGAATCATGCTTGTAAAATTTCTTTGCATCAGCAAAGCATAATGGCATCTTTCCTTATGTAGTTTGTTGTGACACTTCCAGCTTCTTTAAGAATTTTCAGATCTTCACTACTTACTCATCTTTTAATTCTTCAGGCAGTCATGGCAGGTACTTTTGGAGTATCTTGCCTATAAACCATGTTAATTCTCTGCTTGCAGACCGATGACCTTTATTCAAAGATATTCACCCACTAATCGATGCTTAAGAATCAGAGCGCCGATCAGTCCATTCATGACAAGTTACAATAACACTTCAGTGCAACTGTGACTTGCAAAGTTTCTGTATATTCAGAAATTTAAACAGATAATCTTTCTGGTATTAACTTGTTTCTAGGACTGAATCTGAGAATCAGTTACATTAAAGTATGATAATGAGTTTTTTATATATTCTTATTTTTCATGTTGAAGGTCTAATGGCATTTCCCTGGAAACACAATGTGTTTAACAGCATCTGCATAACAAGCTTTTCAACATGACAACATTCTCTTTCATACAGAAGCATATTCATGACATAAATAAGCTGCTAAATTTACACCAGTGAAAGCTCACAGGTACACATTAAAAGATAAGTAATCCACATCCATTTAAATACTGTGCTTTCCCAATGCACATTAGTATTACAGCCATCGGAAGTTCATCTGTCAAAATATGATCAAAAGAATTTCTGCAAGATCTGAAAGCTTCTGAAACCTTATTCACCAATAGTTACAGGAGGGCCATGGCTTCATCCTTGCTTATGACTGCAATGGAAATAATCCTGGGAGAAAGTAACATTTGCTGTACATTGGTAAGTTGCTGACTACTGTTTGACTAGTTGTAGTAAAGTAGTATAATGTCAGTTTCCTTGATCTTTCACAATATTCACACTGGTATTACAATCCATCTCTGAATCACCATTTTCTGGTGAGATTGGGAACCAGGAGAAATGACTCAAGGGAATAGCAAGAGCCCACACATTCAAAGGGACATTGTCAAGGCTGATAATCTCAAACAGAATTCCTTGCTTTGTACTGTCATTACAGTACTCCTATGTCACAAAACACTGCAATTGTGAGAAGTGTACTTCAGGAACACAGTATTTTGCAAGTAGGTCTATAATCATAACCCAGAGAATACAAGGTTGGAGAAAAAAACATACAGGAAAAAAAAGTTTTCATATACAATCTTCTTGCAAAAAAAAAAAAAGTCTTTAAACCAACATCCAAGCAGTATAGTATCTCCCAGCAGGGGGATAGGAATTGAAAGATTACTATTGTCTTTATTCTCTCACTTAAGAGCAAAATTATTGTAAGCAGCCTTTAAACACTTTAAAGACATACAGAAGTTGCCTCAAAAAACCTGTGCTTCATAAAGGCAATAAGATACATGAACTGCAGAAGAGATACAAAGTTCACAAATACCTGCAGCACTACCTGATTTAAGATCACTATCATTAAAATGACTTTTAAAACATCAGATGGCAGTGCTCGTAAAGCACAAAGGAAAAAGTTCAAAAAACCTTTCAGGTTTAAATTTTAGTGATGATCTTTAAGTCAAACATCCAAGAATTCAAGAGTCATTATTATTGGAATATCATGACAGCTTTTGGTAACAACAATGCTCTAAAATATTTTTAAATTATAATATAAATTATTAATATTTATTATTTAAGCAAACAGAACTGGAGACATTTCAGGCAAAATCCAGGTCTCCTCCAGGATCATGAAAATTTAGAAATGGTAGAACACTGACAACAATTATCTCATGATATCACCATGGCAACTGAATTCCAGACAAAGGAAACTTTCCATGTGTGCAGCACTATAAATAAATAAATTTTTAAAAATAATGAAAAAAAGGACTTTATTCTAGATGCCTTGGCTTCTTAGGAGTTGTCCTTAACATCTTTTATAAAAGATCATATGAAAGGAAAGAATTGTTTCTAAATAAATGGGTACATATAGGCCACAACAAAAGTGCCACCACACAAGCCCAGCACAGCCAGCTTAAGATCATCTGAGTACCCAGACTGTGTTTGTGGAACATTATGCAACCTACGGATAAGCCACACACAGCTTAGCATACCCCGTGACTAAATACAGTCTTACTTCCTATCAGGCAGATCGAGAGAATAAAAGTAGCTTGTACCTCTTTATGAGCTGGCAATAAACCAGTTCAGGAGGGTAGGGGGCAAGACTGACGGACAAAGGCTCATGAGCTGTGATGTCCCTGGTGGTGTAACCTCCGGCAGGCGATTGCTGCCCATGCCTCCTGGACACCGCAACAGAGGCATTATCTAAGCACTGTAATGCTCTTACGTCAACTGGAGAAGGCCAGGCATGGGGTTAACCGCAGCTCCCTTGTCCCCTCTCCTTCCTCAGGGCTTATAATTGTTGGTCACTGAAATTTGTTAAGTGAGTGCCTGATTCAATGTTGTGCTGAAGTCACTAAGCAGCTCCCAGCTGCCCAGACGGGGCTCAGGGTCTGATGACAACTGTTCCCACAGCATAGTGTTCTCCGTGGCAGGATGCAGCACTGCTCCCCAACAATCAGTTCCCCATCCCAAGCCACCCCACATCACACCAAACACAGGCAAAAGGGGTGCGCACAGTGCAACACACATGAATGACAGGCACTGCAGGCATCGAAGGTGCCATATTTAAAATTCTCCGAGCAACTTTTGAAACTCTTTTGCTGATGTAGTAGTCTTCCACACCCTAAAAACAGACAGATGCAAACAAACAATGCAGTTATTTGAAGAATGAGCTAAAAAGAGTTCAGACTAGTTCCTTTAATTCCTAGTAGGAGAGAATGTGTTAATTAGTGCTACTGACATAGCCTCAACATTATATTTGACTATTTAGAGATGAAGAAAGTGACAAACCCTCTACAGCAAAAACATGTTCCAAGCACAGCACACCAGGAATTGAATGAATTGTGTCTCTCAGAAAAACAATGGAGAATTTTTTCTGCTCTCACTATCCCAGGGTTTATCCCTTTTTGAGGCAACCACCCATAAAAAGCGTACAACTTTCTTTGAAGGGATGGGCAGAATGATTCAGCTCTGATCCACTAATGACAGCTCCTTCCTATCCTCTAACCCTGCAGCATGTAAACCAACCGTAACCCCAGGCAGGGAGCCTCTGGATCCAAGATTAACCTGAACCATCTTGTTCTTTTAGTCACGGATATTCCTCATTTAGCACCAAACAGTCAGCCACAATAGCAATCACCATTTAAGCAGAAGCCAGAGCCAAGGTCTCTGTCTGAGGCTGCAACAATTCTTCCTCTGTTTATATGCATATAAATTCTTCCTCTGTTTATATGCATATAAAAAAGAATTGCTTACTTTACACTGAAAAAGGGAAGTTTTCATTTCTAGAGGTAGGCTTGAATATGAAGTTCATTCATTTATAGCCAGAAGTGCAAAGACAGGCAAAATATCGCACAGATCTCCCTTTTCCTTGGTAAATCCTTGTGGGAACCAATGTTTATCTGACTGCAAATTCACAAGTGTTTCTGCTTCCAAGCTATTAATAGTGAGCAAGTGAAGGACCAGCAAGCATAAGAAATTGTAGCTGTATTCTCTGTACCTTAAAAATGCAATGTCCAAATAACAAAGCATTATTAACCTTTTATTTCTTTGCAAGAGTGTCAGTTTCAATGGAAAATAAAATTGAAGACACACTGATGACGCTACAGTTTCCCTCAGGGCAGTCTCAATTCACATCACTATTCAAAACACTAACCAGTCTTTTAGTCATCATAAAGAATACACAAAATATTAGGACACATTTTTTAATGTAATAAAATGCCAGTTAAATAACTTTCTCCCTAAGCCATCTTCCAGCTACCAGTGGATATTCAAATCCCCACAGTATGTGTCTGTGCTACCAGGCTCTCACGTCACAATAGCATGAGATGCCTGAGGAAGTTGGTAACAAAATAAAAAATGCCTTCATTTCTAACTAGCTTACACTCAGACTAAGACTGATCTCCCCGTCACTGAAGACAACTGCAATGTTCCCCACCACTTTCAATTACAGAAGAGATCCAGCCCTGCAAGACAGTAAAAAAGTCTTTCCATTTCCTGGCTCTTGTGACAAGCAAGAAGTCAACTGATGACTCCAGATTACTCTGTTCTAATGACAGTGGACGTATTGCTGACGTCTTGAACAAAGACTTTGCAGTCTCAGACCTCTAAGTCTTTCAAAATCACAGCCCAAGCTTAACTCTGAATTACCCTAAGCTACCATACGTGATCATACCAAGCTGAGTGAATATCTTTCTAGGGGCTATGCACAGAAACCTGTTTGGTATCTTCCTGTCTGTATGAGTTCAGGACTTCCACAAGTAAGAAATTTTTGTGCTGTCTCCTACCGCTTCTTCCCATCAGCAGTCTAAAATTCATTTCAGCAGCATAAGACTCCTGGTTATGAATTTTTAATAGGCTCTAATGACAACTTATCTCTGTCAAAGAGATTTAGCAGAATCTAGAATGACAAGGGCACTCTTACCACTGAGCACCCAACTTGCCTTTAACATCCCTGCAGACTTTCAGCAAAGAAATCCTGGGATAAGTGTCCAAGGCATCTCGGATTCCAGTTCACACATAAGCTAGCTGCCACAAGGTGGCAAGGCAGAGAACAGGCTGTTAAGAGTCTTTCAATTCCCTTTCAACTATTGCCAATAGTCTGCACTGATAACTAAGTGAAGAAGGATGGTATATATAATATAAACACTCAGAATAGCCTCTTTCCTTTTCTATTACATAAGAATTTTACCTCTCTCCTAGTGAAAGATGATGCTAAAAGCTAAATCACAGGGTGGTAAGAAGTGTGCCAGGCCTTTGGTCTGCCTATAACAATGTTATTCCCAGCTTCCGCATCTCCCTGTGGTTGCCTTCCAAACAAAAAAAAAAAAATAAGGACAAACAATTAAGCAAATTTCTGATTCATCCCCACCCCCCACCTTCTGTCTGCCAAAGTAAAAATTGATAAAAATTAAACTAGATTTCCCTACTGAAACAAGTGTTTGTCACCATTGAAAATACAGATAATTTTGTTCACCTAGTAGGCAACCGATGGTGCTACTTTTAAAAAATAAATCTCCATGGAAAAAATAAACCAGAAAATGAACCTTTTACCTGCTACTGAAAATGGTGGCTATTTTCCACCAGCTCAACAGTACAAATTGGCTAAGTTCTTTTTTTTGTTGTTGTTAAAAGCAAACTATTCCTCTGTGTACTCATGTACTTGAGAAACTTACATGATTCCACCAAAAATGAAAATGAGCCCTACAGAAAGTACTACAAGAAGACTGAAAGACCAAACAGTGAATGCTGCATTGACAGAAGGAATTCAAGTTCCTATTAAATTTCACTGGACTTCACCACCATGGCAAGAATTAATCTTAAATGATAAAACTCCTATTACATACTATTACAATGGCCATCTTATTTCAACATGGGTATTATTACATGTTAGAGAAAAGCAGCCTCTTCAAGACCAACATCAGGAGAGTTCAAAGGAAAGATGGAACATAGAAATACATTATTTCCTTCAGTCTCCCTCCTGCAGTGGACATTTAAAATATTTCTGAATGGAAAAGGGATGTAAACTAAATAGTGTTCTGCTGGTAGAAAGGTAGAAGTAGACTATGGTCCAGCTTCTCCACAGACAGTTTTTTCTTACGCAGAAATAAAACAAAAACATGAACTGAGAGTAAGTGCAGCTTCCCTTTAAGAAGAGGTCACAGGGGAACAATATGCTCTGGGACACCAACATGTAATACTCTATGCTGGAAATGACAGACTTGACTGAAAGTGCTCCCAGCCAAAAAAGGCATCACTGTTCCAAAACATCATTGATCTCTGTGCAAGTAAGCACAAAGGAAAGAACAATGGAAGACTCAATTTTCAAATCAGCAATGTTCTCCGGAAGCCTAGAAAAAATGTGACCTTGTAATGCCCCCCAGTCACGCACCATTAACATACTGATGCAAATTTCAGGTCAGTACTGGCTTTTCAGCTGAACATCTTCTGTGATTCCTGAATTGCCAAAGCGCAAACTAAATATATTTATGTAGTCTCATCCATAAAGCCAACAAATCAATGTACTTATTTTTACCGTCTTATTTGAAAAATCCCTTGACAAATGGAGTAACCTTTTTTTATTTTCCTCTACATATGGACTGCAATAAATCAGCACTCATTTAATCCTTAGTTCACTGTTAATTCATTTACCTGGCACAGCAAGTACCTAAATCTGAAGTATGCATATTGATATTTGGGTATTTTGAATACGACCAAAATGTCAAATGGACTTTCCTACATAAAGTCAAATTGCAAAGTTATTATTCTATTGATGCTGTTGGACTTCCAAAATGCCCTGCAAATCATTTCCCTTTCTGTCTTAATCAGATAGATTATTCCTACAAAACACAATTATCTTGAATTTTCCATACAGATCCACTTTCTTCAGATTCCTTATGTGGGCCTCCTCATAGTCTAGGGGGAACAAAAGCAGAAAAAAAAGAAAATAAGCTTAAAAGTCTTGAACAACAAATAATTCCTTTAACAGTGCTGGATTCTGCAGAGGTTAGAGCTCAAAAGCAGTTTAAAATTATTTACTAAATAAAGTACTTTCTGTGTACTTATTGTGTTTACTAAATTGTATTTACTAAATAAAGTAAATTTGTGCTTGCTGCAGACTGAAAGCATGCAGTACAACAGCTACCATGACTTAGTGGTGCCATGGCACTTCGATAGTGAGCATCGCTGAATGTGTCATAGCCTGAAATGTGTCAGAAGTTAAGCCATCATCACAACACAAAGATGCTCTCACGACGCAAAACAAGACTGAAAGACCAACTGACATTGATATAATTTGGACTATATAGTCAAAAGTATTTGCACATTACCATACACACATGAGTCATTTCTATACTAATTGTTTACCACCATTTCCTAAAGTTACTTGTGCAAACGTGAAGGGGATTACTGTGTTGTGTCAGCATATCCAGAAAGACTGCATCACCATCTGGAAATGCATCAGCATTTTTCAAACCTCAAAACAACTCTAAAAATGTGTATTTAACCCCAGCATTTGCGTTTTGAATGCTTGTGTTTCTTCCTTTTAGACAGCTTGTAATGGTAACTGAAATTTTCAAGGGGTCTTTTTTTCTGTTCCTATGGAAAAGCCATTATTTACATGAAAGGACTTACTCTACATCCCTTTTTTAGGAAAATTAAATCCCTAGTTCCCGTATTTGCATAACTAGAGAGCTTGCACAGGAGGTCCTGAGAAGGATAATAAATACTATAATATTTGTTTTTAAATGACAGTGAGGCTGCATCTATCTGCATCACTCACTGGTCCTCATTGTTATGCTCATCTTCAACCTGTTTTTGTCTCCTGACTTGTGTTTTCCAGACTGAAGCCTTCTACTTTTTTTTTTCCCCAACATAATTCTGCTACCATTTGCATCCCTGATGCTACGGGGTCCCTCACTTAGCCATTTAAATCAAAATTGACTTTGCTGACTGAGGCAGCACCAGCACTTCAGGGAAAGACCCAGAGGATGTGGTCCTCTCTGCTATTATGTAAGGAGGGACTGAAATTCTCCCTTGTTTTTACAAAGCTATGCTCTACTTGCTCACAACTAGGCTGTGGTTAGCAGGGTTACTAGGTGTCTTTCTTGCTTTCAGAGCCTTTCACTTCTAAATAACCTATTCTACTCTACGAAACTGAAGCTGCTTAAGAAAGAGCAGCAGACAATCAATAAAACACTGGCTTAAAAAATGCTTGCAAACACAAACTGAAACTTTTGTGCCTCAGTCAAACACTTGGAAAGACTTTCTGTCTATGTCCTCTACATCCCACGGATAAATGTTGCAGCTTATCAACGCTTGACAAAAATTTTGTGAAAATGTGTAGTTCTCTGCAAAAATTGCTCCTTTCTGTAGCTGGTGTTAAAGCATCACTCCTGTATCACATGTTTGCACACGTCCACAAAACAAATCAGCCAGTGGCCTCACCAGCCAGAAGAAGAAACATTGTAATTGGAACTTATTGGTCAGGATCAGGCAGGAAAAAATCAGTGAAAGTTACAAAGCTACATGTATCTACTTATAATTAATTTAGTCATATTGGGAATACTTATCCCCAAGCCCATATCTGTGCTTTAAATACATCACAAGCCTAACTGAGCTTTAACTGTTGTTTACTAGGGAAAGAAGATGCCACAGCACTCTCAGTTTGACTTACCTCTTACCACAGAATCACAGACAGCTGTTCCCACTACCATCACAGTAGCTGGCGTCATCACTCGATATATTATTTCATATCCTCAATAAACTTTTAAAGTATTTCTGTTTTTAATATCCTTCAACATGTCAGAAGTAGTTCACGGAAGAATCTCTTACTTGAGAACAGAAGTTCAAAGGAAATCATTAGTCAGAACTTGAAAATGGAAAAGTGGAAAAATGATCTATTTACTTTCCCAAAATATGCAGAACAAAATTCTATAATATATGTAATATATACTACAATAAAGTAATAATAAGCACTAGGATTTTAAGAGATGAAAAATGTCCCTGCATCTTCTATAGTTGGAAGGAACTAAGTTACAGAAATTACCTATACAAAAATGTTTGATATGTTACGTATAAATACCTACATCACAAGATTCTGTTTTCTTCAGTGTAACAAAAACCTGTCTTCCTAGCCTTAAATCAAAACCTTCAGCCTAGATGAAAAATTTGAAAGCCTAACTGAATAGTTCAGGAAGCAGGGCATTTTCATCACCTGCACAGTGCCTGAAGACCAGATCTTGCATCCTTTAAGAGTCTGTAGATCTGAGTTGATCTTCAAGATTTACATAGACACTATAACCCCAGGCAGCCTTCAGCAGTTTAGTCTATCCCTCGGGCTAGCCATAACTCATCATTGCTTTAGGCTCTTTGGCCAGCATGAGTGACCTCTACATGACCACCTTCCTGTCCTTCCTTTTCAACACCTACTGCTTAAGGCAGATTTACACAGCATGCTTGCCCTGACACAGCTAAATGCCGACTTCCAACCTCCAGGCTTTGACCAAAAGAAATAATTTGCCCAGAAGCAGCAAAGCATTTTTTTTTTCTTCTATAGTGGCTTTAATCACAGTGGTATTGTTAAGACAGCAATCACAGGTATTTCCCAAGATCATATACTAATATTTCCACATTAGTACAGTGACTCTCATGTAGCTAGAGTCTTCTGTTCCTGCTGCTACCGAACAACACCCTAGAAGCAGAGTCTCTGACATGCAGAGCTCATTTTGTTAAATTCATCTGGACTTGACTCCCTCTACTCAGTACAGAACAGAGTTACAATCCTGCAGTTTTTATAAAACTAGTCCACTGGGGTCAAGATTATCACCCAGCACACGTGAGTCATCTCTGCAGTTCTGTATTTGGGAAAACATTCACAAAGTAGAACCAGAGGAGGTGAAATTTGAAGCAAACTTTTTAGGGGACTCAAGAATAATTTTCTTGACAGTTTCAAGGACTTGTTAAAGTTTCATGTTCTGCTATTGTGAACATAAACAGTTAAAAATATATTTTGTTAAAAATATGCAACAGAGGATATGTAGTACTTAATTAAAGCATCCATTATCCATTATTTTAATACTGTCTCTCACAATATCTTCCTGGACAAAATGTCCAGAACACAGCTAGACAAATCCATAATATGTTGGGTGAGCAACTGCCTGATGGGTTGGGCTCAAAGAGTTGTAGTAAATGGGGTCACATCAGGCTGGCGGTCAGTCACCAATGGGATTCCCCAGGGCTCAATTTTAGGGCCAGTGCTCTTTAATGTTTTTATAGATGATCTGGACACAGTAATCGAATGTACATTAAGTAAGTTTGATGATGATACTAAATTAGGAGGAGCTGTGAACTCCCTTGAGGGCAGAGAGGTCTTACAGAGAGATCTGGATAGAGGAGAGAGCTGTGCAATCACCAAACATACAAAATTTAACAAGACTAAGGGCAGGATTCTGCATCTGGGATAGAGTAATCACGGTTATACATACAAACTGCAGACAAGAGTCTGGAAAGCAGCCCTTCAGAAAGAGATCTGGGGGGCTTGGACTGATGGCATATTGAATATGTGTTAACAGTGTGCATCCAAAAGGGCTAACAGTGTCCTGAGGCCCACCAAGCACAGCATAGCTGGCTGGTCATGGAAGGTGACTGTCCCACCCTACCCCGCACTGCTGTGGCCCCATTTCAAGTACTCTGTGCAGTTTTGGGTGCCTCAGTATAAGGAGGACATCAGACTACTAGAGTGTGTCCAGAGAGGGTGATAAAATGGTGAAAGGTCTCAAAGGCAAGACTTACAAGGAGCAGCTGAGGTCACTTGTTGGGAAAGGTATTATCCCAACATCAACAACGGAACAAAAAGGCCACATACATTTACTCCATGGGGGAAATCACTTTATTGATTTTGAAATTTCTGAGCTTTTATTACTTTTAAATCCTGCAATTTTATTTAGTATTTTCCTAAAAGCTCCAGAACTTGGAGACAAATGACTACTTGAAAAGGGACTTTCAAAGTAAGCTTTGGCCCCTGTACTTGTTGGAAGGTTTGGAAACATGAACACCCAAAGCTTCAAATCAAAAACAACACAAAACCAGCCCAGAAGTACTTTTTTTAAAATTTATGCTTTTAATCTAGATTCTCATGAGCCCATCTCATGATTTTCAAATGTTCACAGCTGACTATCCTATATATCAAAATAGTACTGCTTGTCTCATTAAACCACCATAATTTGCAACTTGGATCTGCAACATAAAACATTAATCACCACTTCAGAAGCCACTTTTATCCCTTAATTTGTAACAGTGTAATGCTCTGCCTTAAGACTGCTTGTGACTGTCTTTTCTGCTAGTATCCACATTTTGCTCTTTTCTTTGCGTTTGCAGCAGACACATATACAACAGAAACATCTTTTTAAGATAGCACTGGTCAGATGGTAGAGTAGCTTGTCATTTTCTCTGACCTGCCACTTCATCCTAAAGCCTGCCCAAAGAGGTACCTCAGATTACCAGAGATAGTATGTATAACATGAAAAAAAATGGAGACATACACCAAAGCACGTATCTCCTTTGTCTGAGTATAATCTGCACATCCTAATGCCTGGAAGTGCTTGATACATACTCATATACAGATCCGTGAATAGGGGATGCATTGCAGTAATTTCACTGCTAGTTCCACAAGGACAAGTAAAGCAGAGAAACTTGAAATGAAAAAGGCTTGCATGTCTATGGGGAGACTCTAATTGGATTCAAGAATTTTAAATCCACCTCCAAATGCAGAGAAGCAGAGAGTGACTCACAGGCCTTTTCACAGAGCATATGGAGGTGAAATTAGCAGGGAAGATGAGGGTTATGTGGGCAGAAGAACTGCTACAAAAACAAACACATTTGTAGTGTAAAAAAGCAAATGAAGTAATGTATTTATACAGCTCCTAAGAGTTTCATAGTTCCTGAGAGAGGACCAGGACCAGAACAGAGAATGAGTAATTGCCACATACAGCATCACCCTAAAAACAGCAAACTGCCAAGGCATCTGAAAATAGGCAAAGCTGTGTTAGTCTCAGTGGCACAGCTACTTTTCATGATGCCACTGAAGCAAACGAGCTGTAAAACTCTGCATACCAAGTTAGTGTTGTATACACTTAAGTGTCTGGGAAAATGTATAAAGGATGTGTCTGTCATACTCTGGTTTTGTCCTCACAGCAGCAAGGACATAAGAAGAGGACTGGGTGCATATATATGGAATGCCACTGGGATACACCTATCCTTAAAGTTATTTGCAGTATCAGCTATAGCAGCCTGAGGGCAAAACAATCTCTGTGTTGTTTCCCAGACACATGCTCTCCTGGACCTCTACTGTGTCCACTGAAAAAATACGGGAGCAGAGCTCTCATGAAAGCTATTTCCATAAGTACAGAGAAGTATCCTTTCTGCAGCATGGCAGTAAAGTACATCACAAAGCTGACATCTGATTTAGAAGATTTAAAGAAAAAAAAACTTCAAAGATTCACACAGCCTTGAAAATTTTGACATACCTCTACCAAGCAAGACTGCAGAATCACAATACACTACAGAACCAGAAAGACATATAATAAGATATATATAGTAAACAGTGTATTAGCTGCAGTTACTCCTATATACTGCATCATCTTATTACAAGAATACAGATGCCCCATCATATAAAGAAAAGGAATTAGAGCATTGTTGATGTTTTTTCCCCCTTTTCATCAATATGTTCAGACTTCAATGCACACTGAGCTCTGGGAGTCAGTGTAATCATAAGCAAACACAGGCTAAACCAAACATAAGATACTTAATTGATCCATGAAAAGTATTAGGTATATTTTATTAGCGTGACCATATCATTCTATTCTCATGTCTCAATGAAAGAAGCAAAGATACACAAACTTAAAACTTAATAAAATATGTCCTATCCGCATAGCTATGAAAGATAACAGAACAAGAAAATAGCACAGCTCTAACGCTATTCAGGGAATTGGCAGTAGGAGTGTCTCTTAATCCTTTTGGGGAACTGTAGCAAACTATTATTGGGTTTTAATTTTTTTTTTCCTTTAATTTCTTCTGTAGTGTTGAATGCTGATGGTGTGTTAAAAAAGAAGAAAAAGTAATGATTGTTTTTCTCCTGAATTTCAACTTTTTTTTTTTGGTCTCAAAATTTTTTGTAGGGTACCACTTAGACCTTGACAGCATTAGAAGTTCTGACATTAAAAATCATTTTACCTTCTTCAAATTTGTAACACAATTCATAATCAAAAAAGAAAGGGCTCCCAAAAATTGCATGGTCAAAACAACACAATACTGCTTTTACTCAAACTGCTCTCTCACCAGTGATCTTTCAAACCTTTTGAAACCCACAACTCCATCTTAAAGATAAGGAACAATATACTTTTGATCAGGGATAATGGTTAAAATTGCACAGACTGGCACTGCTTCATTTAAGTATAAGCAATAGGACTTCTGAGCTTGAAATGCTACAGCCAGCATAGACATAGAAGAAATATTCCGTAGTCTTCCCACAATTCCATTTCTGTGAGTGGTCACAGTCCTCATGATAGCGCAGGGCAAGATGGGCACAAAGGTCTACATACCAAAGAATGATGTGCTCCTTTCACTGTAGCAAAGACTGTAAATCACAGCCTGAGCACATGGGGCTTCTCCAAGCCCCACAGCTGGCAGACACGCCCAGGGGTGCTCTGAGGCATCTCCCACATTTTCATCAAGAACACAACTTTTGCATGCTAGCTGACTTGTAGCCTATGCGTGGATGAAATAGAAGACACCCTAAGGTGCTCTTTTCTCTGTTTTTAAACCTGAAAGTTAGATTTGTACATCTCGGGGCCACACAAGCTCCAGCTGTACATCTAGGAAGTCAAGAAAATCCACACAGAAGAACAAATTCAGTGAGTGCCCCTGTGGAAAAACCTTTCACCTCCATGTCTCAGGCAAACATATGATTAAATAGGAAGTACACAAATCCATTCAAAGAGAGAATGGATCTCAACATACACATCAACAAAACTATAAAATCCTTGATGGATTAAAGTATTACTCATGAGAAGCAGTGTTTATAGCAATTTGTCAAGCTTTTGTGAGACCTTTGGGAAAGTGTAGCCAGACTGCCCAAATTTTAAAATTATGATGAATTATGATCAACTCATTCTCAATGCAGAAAATTTGCCTCTCCAAATAAACTCTCTTCATCTAAATTTTCAACTCTATAAAGAAATTAAATATAGCATAAAGACAAATAAATATAACTAAAAATAACATAAATGTACAGGACAGACACAAATAAATTAGCTGCAGTGCAAATGAAGGATGGGAAGTGTTCTGGTTTGAGGTAAGGGCCTCAACCAGAGGGGCCAACTCCTGATGTGGAATGGTTGAAGTTCTGGAAAACTTTAGAGATTGCGTAGTCCACCCACAGTTGGAACACACCAGGTTGCTCTGGTGGGGGAGAGTATCTGCTGTTTCTTCTATAGACTAAAAAGACCAAAGTCCCTCAGCCTCTCCTCATAAGAGAGATGCTCTAGGCCCCTAATCATCTTTGTAGCCCTTTGCTGTACCCTCTCCAGCAGTTCACTGTCTTTGAACCAGGAAGCCCAGAACTGGACACAGACCTCCAGGTGTGGCCTCACCATGGCAGAGTAGATTTTGCATGATCCAGCCTCAGAGATCTGAACAATTAGTGCTGCGGTGTGGCACCCAGTACCCCAGATCTGTTGAAGACAATAGTCTCAAAGGCAAAACAACAGCATTACCGAGACCACCAGAGACCACAGTGAGGCACGCTGCTTTTTGGGAGTCAATGGCCACTGAGTATTTCATGTCTCTGTAATAGTCCCCATGTAGGTCTGTGCCTCAGAAGACACAATCCAGTTCTTTAAAATGCACTCAAGGTAAAGAAACCTGCTCTGCCACATCTGTTCACTATTACACCGTTCCTTAAAATACAGGCCTCACTGTCCATAAATCTGTATGATTTCTTTTCCCTGTGGATGATATCACTTTTCATCTTTTACCTACCTACACCCTTACTTGCAAAGAAAGTTAGTAGTAGCCAAGCAATTTATTAAATTTAAAACTCATATCAATCCGTCAGCTGAACCAAGAGCTTTACAGAGCTGTGTGAAAACAAGACTTTAAATATTCACATGACATAGAAAAGCCCTCCTGGACTTGGATTATTTCCTGCAGTTTTCACATGAAATTGACTTGTGAATGTATTTTAAGTAGTGCAAACAAATTGAAAAGATAAATGCTTAGCAACTACCGAGTACCTTTTCCAGATTCCAGGTGCACTAGCATTTCAGTACAAATCAGGAGTTTAATTATTAAAATAAATCTCATGGTCATCTCCACTTATTCCACTGTGATTTAGACTGAAGAAAAGTCTTATAGCATGTGACAAGAAATTTCTCTCCAAGAGCTCATCTGACATGCTACAACCACTAGCAGGCCTTCAGTCCACCGAATCAGACTAGGGTTGCTCCAAAATCAAACTATAAATAAATCATTAGCCTCCACCGGGGGACACTGCATCCTCTGCAGTGACTGTTTTGTTGTGTGGATATATGGCTTTTGCACTGTGCAACTTTCCAACATAGATGTAACCTCAGAAGTTCAGGTTAGCTGAAAGAGCTCAACCTGAAAGAATACAAGAGGGAGGGGCAGAAGCATGCACCCGTCAAAGATCTGGCGAGCATTTTAAACTGGGACAGCTCCCAAAGGAGGTAAGTTGCAAGGAGACAAAATGGCTCAGAAGAATTATTGCCAGGTCTTTGCAATGGCTGCGATCTCTCACCTGCTATGTGTTGTTTTATAATCATATGGTTATAAGAAAATAATAGCTTTTACCCTTAAAAGAACAGAAAATTTAAACCCTGGAGTCAACGCAATTCAGAAAAGAAGAAAAAGGAGAGAGTGGTTTTTTTGTTCATTTGTGGGTTTTTTTGCTGTTTGGTTTTTTGGGTTTTTTTCATTGGTTGGACTACATGATCTTAAAAGGTCCCTTCCAACCAAGGTGATTCTGTGATTCTGTAATTTTTAAAACAGCTTGATTCTGTAATGTTTTCTTAATGTTTGGGATTATATGCTCCAAAACCACTTGATTTACTTAAAAAAAAAAATTAGAAAAAGAAGCTTTGTTAAAAATTACCTTTGAACATTTAAAATAAATAAGCAAAACACCTCAAACCAGCAGAATTTAGTCTGCAGAATGGTTTCTTACTGCTGAGTAAAGGCATATAGCACATACATTACTGAACGTCTCCTATCAGCAACCAGGTCACCTCTGCTACTCATTTGCAACAAGTCTCAGAAGAACACAAAATTCTGCAA
Organism: Scolopax mira; assembly: GCA_004320125.1. Lineage (NCBI taxonomy): Eukaryota > Metazoa > Chordata > Aves > Charadriiformes > Scolopacidae > Scolopax > Scolopax mira. Next base: position 145,853 of record BJBW01000720.1, on the reverse strand, counting down.
ATTTTTTTTGAAGTTACAAGAATACATGCTGGTCTTGTGAACAGATTTATCTATCTTTTAAATATTATGTTTAAGAATTAAAAGCCTTACTTCACTGTTTTGTAATGTAGAGTATGTCACATTAATGACAGACAGCACCTTGGGTGTTCAGGAATAAATAAGATATGAGAACACCAGCCTTTCCAGCCTTCAAACCAAACACATTATTTCACTATAGCTAAGGAGTCGTAATCACAGTCACAATGAATTAATTTCTTATGTCACAAATCCTTGGTGACATTGAGATGGCGCAGAGGAAACTAGGTCTACAAACCCCACCAGAAATTCCTCAGATGTCAAAGGATAGCACAGAAGAAGAGGGAAAAGTTGCTTTTTCCTCCCTCCTGGTCATTTTGCAGCAGAAATGTGGGACGAGAAATGGTTGCAAAAGAATGCCCTGCAGAGTTTTCCACGTTGGTGCAGGCTGGGGAAGTTTGTGGCAGGAAACAAAGTTACTGCAATTATACTTTGATCTCTTTGATCACTCCTACACATGCTCTCAAAAGCCCTAAGATTCAAGCATGTTTCACCTCTAGCTCAGCTGTCCACAGAATTGGTTACTTATACTCCTGATCTGGTCTTCATTCTTTAAAAAAAAGCTCACTTGATATCCATGGCTTCTCCTGCAGCTGCTTAATTTACCTTCCCAAATTTAATTGTATTGCAAGAAAATTAATATAGCATTTAAAGGAAATGCAATTCTCAGTGATAATATTTTCCAAAGGTTTGAAAGAAATACCAGCAGGAAATCAGGGGCAAAAGAAGTCTGCAGCAGTGAATCTGTTTAAGTATTTGTAGATGAAGACGTTTCCCTGGACACAAGTATAGTTAATCTGTAAACACAAATGAGAAAAATATGGAACTAGAATAGTCTTTTTTATTGCAGCTTCATTACATTTTCAAATCTCTCTTGCTTCAATGTATTGTGCAAGACGAGAGAGAAAAGGTCCTTCACAGCATGCAAGAGAACAAGATATAACAGTACCATGTCTGCATTCTCTAGAGTACTTTCCAAATCTGCTTGGGAAGACTGCCTGCTTTTTATAAAAGTTGCTAGAAATCCCATAAAGCTGATTTTAATGTATTTTTTTGGAAAGTGGTCTTGTTCTTAAGATGAGAGGAGTAAATCAGCAATTACCTTACCAGAGCCAAAATTACAGCAACAGAAATCAGAGTAATGCCAGCCCTTGGACATCACTGAATTTTCTCCTATTGTTTAGCAGGTATTTTCAAATTGGAGTCCATCCACATTCCATTTGTTTTTATCTCACAAACTTATTGTATTCTTAAAATAGATTCTGCAGTCGTACCAGTAGGGCCCAGTCAAAAACTCAACCAAAGCATACTTGGCTGCTTTTGTGGACAATATATCCAGGATATGCATCAAGAAACGCAACAGCCAAAAGCCCAACTCCTGGAATGGAGGCTTTCTAGACCTGAAGCACCACAAATACACATATGCCCAGACATTAACAATGATATGGTGAAGGAAGATATACAAGATAAGCAGTGAGGGGCAGATCAGAGGATATCTCCTTTTCTAAAGATATACTAAAACTCTGTCCTGCACCAATCCTTTCTCACATTAAAGTAACTTTCTCATTCTTCCCCCCTACACCAGTGTTATGGAGAAGCAAGACAAACTGCGACCATCTTGCCTATAGTCATAAAAAGCCATACATCTGTACAGCTAGTAAATTTTTCACTGCCTTTGCAACCTAGCCAGGTACTTTCAGTCACTGATACCACCCCAGGCCCCAGCACAGATGTCACGGCGCTGCAGAGAGCCCCAGGAATATGCTAACACAGAGCTCAGACTCTGACCAGGACAATTTTGAACTTCACTGAACTGTTTGAATGAGTCTACAATTTGAAGCAGGCATCTTGCTGATCACAACACAGCAGAACCTTTGGCAGTCAGTCCTGGGGAAACTTTTCATGTGCAAAACATAAAGACTCTACCAGCCAGCTCAGGACAGCAAACTCTCCCCCGGGGAAGGAACAAGCACCCGAGTCATGGAGACCATATTTTCCAGTGACTGACCAGCAGTTTTGTTAAAAGGCTATTCCCAAAACAGAGCAGTAGAAGTGTATTTCCTTTTCCTTATTCTTTCTCCCTGTGATACAGGAAATGTGCAACAGATGGGGGTGTCATCTTAGAAGCAATGTTGGCTTTTCCCCTCTTCAGTAGCATTTGATTCCACTTATACTGATGGACACCATTAAGCCCACGCTGACCTCTTTGACCCACTGGTGTTATTTAGCTGTATGTCCTTTGGGAATACTGGTCGTCGTTTCTTCCTGGCCTGGAACAATACACAGTAACACAACATTCAAATCAGGAACTGAGGATCCTGGATACAGTAGGTTAATGAAGCAGGAAATAGCAAGTGCTGACTTTATTCACCAATGCCTGCCATTTATTATGTCTCTATTTAAGAGTTATTCATACGTACCAGAGCACAGTGTTTGCCTCTGCCCAGTTTTCAAGGATTCCTGTTGAGGACCACCCCACTCTTTCATCCTCAGTACCTTTCAGATATCTTACTCCCACCCATACTTACAGTTTTTATTAAATATATAATAACCTACAATAATAATTATATATATAAAACATATATTTTTATATATATTATATAAACATATATAAATAATAATAACCCACAATACTCCCCAGAGAACACCAAAAGCTCTACTGTTTATTTCAAGCCTTACAGATTTTTTTGTCATCAAAATGCAGCCATTCTGAAATGTGTCAATCCAGACCATTGAGGAGGGATGTGACATCTGTGAAAATTACCCTGAAAATTATTTTGAATTACAACAATGGAAGACAAAGAAAATAAGTTCTGCATCTTTTGATATCAGGTATTTGTGGCTTTTACATTAGTAAAATAATCCCATTCCTGTCATGCAAAAATTAACTTTTGCTACAATGTCCCCTTTTTGTAGCAGTTTACATAGGTGTAACAAACCAGAAACAAAACCGAAAGAGGAAAATATATTTTCTGCATTAAAAAAAGTTAAAGATCTACATTATTTATGTAAGCTTGCTTCTGCTTTCAGCAATTAAGTCTTCTTCTCGTCCAGAAAGGAGGAGACATTTTACCTGTCTAGACTTAAGACAGGACAGATATATGGCATATTATGCCTACTGCCTGCAACAGTCACATCCACCTTTGATAGTGGTGGATTTGCATCATATATGGCAAGATGCATTTAAGCACTTTTGCGGAAAAGGAAGGCAATTTCCCTGCCAGCCTCAGAGTAATATGGTCATATTTTAAAACCCAAATCTATACCATGAAAAAATAGATGCACCTTAAGACCCAGCCATCCTTCCTGAAAGACAAACTTCCATTTGTCAATACTAGTGGAAAGCTCTTTGGATGATGGAGTCTAATCTGTAAACTATGTGCATGCTGGGTTGTTCTGCATGTCAAGGCATACTTCCACTTTCAAATGTTTTGGTGAAAGATATTTGCATGTTGTTGAACCTTCCTCATGCATCAGCTCAGTTTTAAAGTTCTCATTTCCTTACACAACAGTAGAAAGTAAAATCAAATTCCATCCATTCCTGGCCAATGCAAGAAAACCCAACAGAAAACTTAATAAAGACCTGCTCCTAAGTACTGAAGCCTTCTTTCACATCAACTGGAGCAAGGTTTAACTAATTCTGTTTCAATACCAAAGATAGCATTCAGAGAGAAACACAAATTCAACTGGTGAATTTGCTAGAAAAATACAGTAAGTGGTCATCTCAAATGCTTTGGCCAGTTCTGTGAAAACACTCTCATTTGAATGAAATGCTGCTGTCCTGCTGTCCTCCAATCTCCTCCAAAGTAAAATCAATTAAGTTGAAACACAATTCTACTGGCAGAAAGAAATCCATACAAGCTATACTTGCAAAATTGCAGCACTTCAAATTCAGTCCTTAGATTACGATGCCATAACTTTCCAAGACAGACAAGCTCTAAGTGACTCATCTGGAAAGTCAAACACTATTTTTGACATTTATACCTTATGAATTATTAACTAATTTGCTGCATCTAGATTGATTTTGCTTGAAAAGGAATTTTTGGCATATACCTTAAAGGCTGAAAAATGTACAGACTGGAAAAGAACTCAGCAAAAATATTTAATTGGCTAGCGCTGCTTAAAAAAGGAAGTCCTGTTAGTCTACTGAAGGTCATATAGAATGAAATCAAGAACAATTTTTAGGAGAATGTTCTTACTAGGGAAAAAACCCAAACCTTCATCTCATTTGGAACATGTGCTGTTATCACCCTCTTTTGTTGTGGTGGCATTCTTGCCCAGAGAAGCAGAACAGAAGCGATATCCAGTGCTTGAGGATAGTATAAAATGGAAAATAAATTGTCCTCAGTGTTACTGCACAACACTGAAGGAATTTCTTAACACAATGGTTAGAAAAAAGAAGCCTTATTTCAAAACGTCTACATAAATTATTTTCACATTTACAATAAGGACTAGAATTAAGACAATACAAAAATAGATAAATAAATAAAAACTAAAAATTATTTTAAAAAATCAAGCTCAAATCCACAAAAAAAAAGATGAAGAAGGCAGAGGAGAATGTAAACACTTTAATAGTGTGAAGTGATTTTCTGCCACCAGAGTAGGGGAAAAAAGGTGGGGGGAAGTCAACATTTTTCTCTGTTTTAGAACTTCTGCTTACAAAGGACTCCGTACAGTATCCCCATTTGACAAACGGGGATAACAAATCCAACAGACATATTACATCAATATGATACCTGATGTTTTGCTGACAATAAACCTAGCTAGTGACACCTCTCTATTTTGAAAGAGAATTGGATTCACTTCACCAGGCCTCCTCTGGTGACAGGCCAGTTAGTCCAACCAGTGGTTGAACTTCTCGTTGTTTCAGGAGGCTCTCTGGCATCTTACCAAACCCTCATTGCAGGCTGCCACTAGCAAGGTTACGCTGCTGCTGCCTCAGCAACACCTTTGCTGGGATCAAATATCACCCCTTCTTTGGTGAGAGAAGAATGATGGGGAAAGAAGGTGACTGCTGCCCTTCAGGGCTGCTCCTCAATGTGACCCATGCAATGCCACAACAACTACTTTGGTGCAATTTAGTCTACATAATAGGAAACTTTTTTTAAACATTATTTAGTTATACAGATATGTTCTTCATCATGGGCACAAGAGTACAATCAGTATTATGTCAATTAAAACCACATATCCGTGGATCATTCTGTCCAGGTCTCCCACAATGGTTTCCATCCACAGACAAGTTGATATTATGCTGAAATTCAAACGGCCACTTCTTATTTTTTATTTTCTCCCATGCAGGTCTATAGATCTTCCATAAAGGGAAAGCTTGTGAAACATGTTAGCACAGTAAATATGAATTTCCATCTTTTTTCTGCACCTTAGGATAAAAAAAAAAATAAATTATTTTAAATCTTACCACTTCTGTGACAGGTTGAATAGATTCCTGTGACATGTGCTATAACCTCAGGTTTAAAGAAGCTACTATTTTGTCTCCAAGATTAAGTGCAGGATTAAATAAGCTCTGAAGGCTAGGTAATTCTGCTGTGGCAAAGACCATCAGAATAATACCATGCTGTAGCTCAGTTTTCTTTCATCTCATACCTCCACATATTTAAGAGAGGATCAGCACCACCATTGTCCATCAAGGACCACTAAGAGAGAAGATGACAACCAGAGTGATTCATAGAAGTTGCCAGAATGCAGCACAAAGCAAGATTTCAGGAGAGAAGGATATTTCATCCGCCCCTGGGGCTACTGCAGACTTTAACTGATAAGAGAGCCATGGGCCTGCTTCATCAGCACACTTCCCACCAAATGCTGTCTATTCACAATGTCTCTTCAGATGTACTCATAGAATGGCAACACCTCCTTGTGGCCTGTAAAGCAGAATTTCTACTCCTTCTCCCTTGCTGAGGTTTTAAAAGTCAAAGACATCACTGGCGCATCACTAGAGCACGACAGTCAGTGTTCAAGCTCCTTGACCTTTCATCTTCTACAACAAGCATATAAGAGCACTCCAACACCTCCCTTACATTTGGACTTGACAGCTGCACAAAACCACAGAATCTTTGGCACAGCAGCCTCTGCAAAATCTGCTTTGGTTAAACCTGTTGACGCTGTTTCAGCACTTTTATGAAGCATGCTATTGATCAGTATGCTAATCACAAGGGCACATTTAAATCTTAAAGACATGGTTTTGCATGAATGACCAAGAGCAGTCAGTTCTTCCTTGCTGTGTTTAATACTCCTGGTGAAGATGAAAGTGAAGATATAAAACAAAGATCTTTGCCTCCACAGATCATTGGGGTAAAAACTGCAGATGGGTGTCAATCAGCGCTGCAGCTATATACATACATACATGCGCAAAAATGGAAACGGCATATATCAGACAGAAAAAATACCACAGTGACAGATGCTTGAAAAATCCCACCCCAAAACCAAGCCATTATCTTTTTTGGACACAAAGCAGCAGTTCTTTCAATTAGATTCAGAAACAGCATTAGAAACTGGAGCAGACTGTTTAAGCCATCAACAATTCAGAAGGGTTAACACAGTATCGAACTAAAGATTAAGGTCAATTTTTCACCCTTTCAATTATGTAATATCAATAAAAGGACACATGGGAATGGTGCCAAATGTGAACACTGTGTCTGGCAATCAAGCTAGAGTGCACAAACAGAAGGAATCTCCCTACCTGCTGTGGAAATAATCCCCTCCACAGCTAAGTACTTTTTTCTAAAAATAGTCGTTATTCCCAGATCGCAAATTTGCTCCCTTTCCTTAATCTCAAAATGTTCCACTCTACGCAGATGGATGGTGGTGATACCTGGCCCTGGAAAAGAGATTTTTGGGATCCAGTTTGGCCACTATCCTCAGAGCAACACCACCTTGCAAATGGCTTTTTCCTCCACCTGCTCACAAGCTTCCACACCAGTTCACAAGCTTCCACAGCACTGGAGGAGGTTTTAAGCCCAACACAAACAACACCAAGTACAGCAGCCACACTAGGAAAAATACATTATTGCCCAGCTTCGCAGACCAGCTCACAAACATACCTTTACATACATGCTAACTGAGCATAATTTAGTATGTAAGGCTGAACAGAACGTGAAAGGACATAGACAGATTCACTGTGAAGCCAGCTTCAATTGCAGTCAGCTGGAAAAGACAGCTGAGGTGCTTTCACTGGAAAAGCCTGGTTGGCAGCACACACAAGTCCCATTCAGCACTGTGGGACAGTCAGAACATATTACGAATATGGACCTTAATGGGGATTTAGGAAAATACTGATATTCTCTATCAGTATGAAAGAAACAGTAATAATTGGTCAGCTGCATTTCAGAGTTAACAAGTGTAGAGAATATATTGTGTATAAAGCAGGGCTGCCTAATCTATTCCAGTGAAAAACATTTTACCTACTTCTGACCAAGGAATTTAAAAAACATTCAACTAGATGAATCGCAATACAAAAATTGTTTGAAAAGGAGATTGATTTCCAAAATACTCACATTCCCAACAATTTCAATGGAAATGTTCACAGTTTGTGATGATGTACACACTCAGAAAGGTTTGCTGGATCCATGCTAATAAACAGACACCTCCAGAACACTTTCAAAACAGATTGCCAATGCCTTCCAAGTCTTCCTCAACCCTAATGTGCTCTTTTTTGCAAATGAACCTATGTAAACAGATTTGAATCAACACAGAATCCCTGTGAAGCCCACAGGATGCTGTGCTATGTGGGTAATCACATAGCAAAGCAGCAGTCTCATTTGCTTCTTGTTAAACCCTAAGCACAATCACGCAACAGGCACTTCACAGGCTAGTTTGTTAAAGAAGGAAGCACCTAAAAGTCAGGGCATGTAACAAGCTACTGACCACCATGAGTGGAGTGGAAGTTGTTTCTTCAGCTATTTCTTTCAGTAATAAACATGTTTCTCTATATGACTGGTTATATATACTGTATAAACTGGTGACTTCTGTCTTGGTGTTAGGACAAACTAAATCATATCGTATTGAAAAGCAGAATATAGTGATAGAAAATAAACATATTACATGCCTTTTGGTTCAAATCACCACATTCAGGCTGCTATTTAAATGTCAGTCACATTTATTCAGTGGTTCCCAGGGGAGCATCAGATGTGGTAATTCCCTCCATTTTTTGTTCATTTCTTTCCGTATGAAATTATTACTTTCTGTAAGCTTAGTTTTGACTGTGTCTCACAAAAGCCATATTATGCAATGAATGCAGTCATGTGGAAACAAAGCTCATGCTATTTTAAAAGAACCGCATTCAAATGCCCCAGACTGTCAAATCTTTATCACACAAAATTATTCTGGTGGTGTTAAAACTACACAAACCTGCGGGAAACAACAGTCTCTTGGTTAACCTGACATAGCATTAATGGCAGAGGAGTTTGCATGCCTAAATAAAAAGGAACCATTTGGTGGCACAGTACTTAGTTGCCCATTTCTGGAAAAACACTCTTTGGCGCAATCTTCTTAGCTCCAGGATGTTGGACAGATTTGCAGCAGCACAGTTAATATTCAATAGGGTAACTTCTCCCTTCCAGGTGGTCTGTGGGTAATAGCAATAAATGAATAATCTAACCTCTCCATAGTTGTCAATCTAACATCTTGTAATTCTGCACGAATGTCATGACCTCCAGACTCACCCTTCTTTTCCAAACTTAGGAATACTTCTCCTAAACTTTATGATGCTGCATAGAGGTGAAAACATTAGATTTTTTCTGAAAGGCACAAGGGGGAATGCTGCATTCATTCTAGAAGGAGCAAAGTTTCCTCCTACTTTTCAGTGACTCACTGCTATTGCAGTTGGTCTGCGGAATTTGACAGGCATTAGGTTCTTCAGCGCAGCTCTCAGTAAAAACCAGAATGGCAGTATTTCAAGGTTAGTTCAACATTTTACAAATCAAAAAATGGGGAATGAAAACAATATGATTACATTGTATAAAGCAATCCAGACATGAAAGTCACATAATTTGAAGTTGTGCGCTACAGAAACTGGACTTCTTCTGGATGAAAGAAAAAAAATTCGTAACATTTAAATTGTACCACAAGTCTTTACACTTCTAACTGGAACTGCAGTTTGTATTAATAATATTGGATGGTTATAATCATCAATTCTCTGATTCAATAAGAGGTACTAATGTTACAACAAGCATAATAGCATTAAAGATCAAAAGAAACTAAATCATAGACTTCAAGACTTGACAATGCTAAACTGGGTTAAAGGACACAGAAACATGAGAAATAACTTGAAATTGTTCCTGGTATGATTTAGGACTCTATATGACAGCACATCATGCAAATTATTACATGAATAAGAACCAAAGGAGTAGTTCAGAATTTTTACAACTTCCAATTCACTTGGTCCTATCTGGGACGCTTCTTTCATACTGGCAATGTCAATCCATATTTCACCTGGGGATTAATCCCTAGTCAAAAGGATTACTCCCTAGAGAAAGGTCAGCACGACTAAGTCCTGGATTTCTCACTCATACTGAAAACAAGCCAATAAACAGATCAGTCTTGCAACCTACTTCTGACTCATTCTCATACATGAATGTGCCTTCGTGGCTTGCATACAATCTGTGAAAATCGCGGCTGGGCCCAAAACTCCCTGGGTCATCTGATGTCAGGCTGCTAAATCTGGCACTAGAAACTTAGCATTTTGGTTCCAGCCAGCTAAAACTCTTCCTTCCTTCTAAATGACAGTGGAGAGTGAGAGTCTAAATGACTAGTGTGAGAGTGTCATCTGAAGGACAGAACAGCATGCACGGGCCTTTCACATCGGGCTCCCTCCATAAAGATGTTTACCTCTGCTGATGTGGAGGCATACTCATTAACTTACAATAATGGAGAAGCGAGACTTCCGTTATTAAACAGTGAACTTCAGCTTGCCTGCTTCTTAAATGTGGGTATGACAGAGACACTGTAATTCTTATTTTTGTTACAAGAACTCAGTGCAGCAATGATGATTCCTGGGCACTGTAGATGGCAGGGGGAGAAATAACCAAGCAGCAGCAGCAGCTGGGCACTGCAGGATGGGCCCGGGCACCCTTCACTGTTCCTTGCCACATCTGTCACGAGCACAGCAGGGCCCTTGTGAAGCTTATTTTATGATGCAGCACAACCTGGTAATAAAGGTGAGAGACAATGTCACCCGATGCCTGCGTGGGCCCATGCAGGACTTGACGTATCTCATTGCATCCAGAGTCCTAACGAGTGCTGGCGTCGCTGCAAAGGCACTGAGAATCAGAATTTGAACGAATTCTTGTATCGGGGGATTATTCTTTCAGGAACACTTCCCCACGGTGTGGTAAGAGACAAGCTGAAAGAGATGGGACAGACGAGGAAGGGAAAAACACAGGCGTTGAAAAGCAGAAGGGCTGCTGTATCTTGCTTGCCTGCACCTACAGACTGCGTACAGTGACCAAGACTGTTACCTGAAGACGCCTACAATGGTGGTTACTAGAAATAACCAGGGATTTTGTATTGAGTTGCAAACAAACACACAAATAAACAAACAAACAAAAAAAAAAAAGGCACGTTACACTGGTCCTGGCCTCAAATCTCTAAATCCAAAGAAATTCCCCTGACTTCGATGAAACCATTTTCGATTTACACCCAGAGCACGCCGAGTCAGAACCTGATTCAGAAATTGCACCCTCACGGGCTACAACAGACAGATTTTGTATTACGAAACAACTTGAAGCCTGGTGAAACACCCACCCTGACCTTCCCGCGGCACCGCACCGCACCACACCGTGCCTGAAGCAACAGGGACAATCCTTCGTTATGCAGATTCCAGCCCCTCTGGGAGCCAGAAAACAAACCAACCAACCGACCCCAAAACAAAACAACAAAAGGTCATGTTTACTGCCGATTTACAAAGTCAGGTTAAGCAAACACCCACGGAAGCGCGGTGCACAGCACTCGGTGAAAAAGGTCCGAGACCCACGCAGGGTATTTGCCCTCCATGCCCACGGTCTTGCCGCAGGGGCAGCCCAGGGTCCCGCACCCCGGCAGCCCCCGCTCGCCTGCCGCAGCGCGGCCGGAGCCGGGGTGGGGGGTGGGGAGACGCGGGCAGACGGCAACCCTCGGCCCTACCCACGCGTGCACAGTGCAGTCCATGCGGGGACACCCGGGGAGGGCCACCCACAGCTGTGCACATTCACGCACGTTCGTGGAAGCCTGGGAAGCACGCGTGCACCGCGCACCGCCGTGGATCGCGAAGACCCGCGTGCACGCTCACACATCACGCACAACACCCGTGCAAGCCCACCTCACACCACCCCTTGTGCACGCCGGTGCACAAGGATGAAAAACCCGCTCACACCCACGCACAACACGCGCCCGCGAGGCACGAGCGGGCATACCCACGCAGCCCGCGGCACTACGAGTGCCCCTGCATGCCCAGGCGCGGGAGAGGGGGGGAGCACAGTCCCGTACCCTGGTGAGGGGCCCCACGCACTCACGCAAACACAAACACACACACACATACACGCACACACCCTCGCCGCGGAGGTGATGCGGGAGGCGGTGGTGGTACCTGGGTGGCTTTGTGGAACTGCTTCTTCAGCCCGGCCACCGACATGGCGAGAGCGGAGCGGAGCCGAGCCGAGCCGAGCCGAGCCGAGCCGAACGGAGGGAAGCCGCTGGGCGATGTGCAGTGGGTGCCGCCGCCTGCCCGCGCCTCTCGCGCTGCCCGCACTCCGCGCGCCCGGCAGAGGCTGTCAGGCGGCGGCGGCGGCCGGTTGCGGGGGCGCCGTGACGTCAGGGCGGGACGCACCGCCTCCCCCTGCGTCCCCGCCTGGCCCACCGCCTCGCCCGCCCCCGCCGGGTCCCCCGCCCCCGCGCGCGCGCCCTAACGGTCGGTCCCAACGGTCTGTCCCCGCGGACCCCGGACCTCCTGTAGCAGCCCCCCCCCCTCCCTCCCAGGGGTGTCCCCGCGGGCTACGGCCGTGGGGTTCCCCGGCCGCCCCGCACCCCACCCCTTCACCCCGTTCCCTGCGCCGGGGAGCTCAGCCTCGCCCCAGCCGCAAGGAGCGGGGCGCCTGTCCCCGCAAGGCATCATCCGCCGAAACGGGTCCGAAGGGAAGGACTTGGCGGAGTGGGAAGGAGGAAAGCGGTAGCGGAGGGAGTATCAACGTGGCCCAGGTACCTGCAAACAGGTTTGTCGCCGTACCGGCTGCTTCGGGCCTAATTTGCCTCAGAGTGCAGACGGAAGTCGAACCCTGTCTAATTGGGATCCCCTCAGCGGGTGCTTTTTTCTTCTCCCATCACAGTGTCGGGGATGCATCCAAAGGCAAACCTAAAGCTTGCCCCTTCTAACCTGCTGGTGTGATTGTCACCTTGAAGGTTAAAGCCTAGAACCCAGCTAAAACTCATGCGCTTTACCAGTTCAGTGTCAGGAACACAAGCAGAACAGTAATTAACAGCTATTAGGCTCTGCCAGCAAAAGACCAAACAATGTGAGCGATGTGATCCAAACATAATTATCCTTCTCTGCAGGCTGGACCAGTCATTGGGTATGTGCACTGCAAATTAGCACAATCAAGATGCAGTCGCACAAAGCTCTTACTGGTCGAAAGAAGCCATGCTATGTTGACTTTCTAATTCCATCACAACAATCAGGAGCCAGTTAAACTGGGTGGCATCATTTTCAGAAGTACATAAGGCTGTTTCTAAACCCTGTGTGGCTTCACCGTGGTGCACCACCACAGGCTTGGGGCACCTGCTCAACCTGCACTGCCGCGCTCTTCAGGCCCACACATCACCTCAGCTCTGTGAGGTACGGGGGGAAGCAACCATACCACATATCTGGCCATCCAGAAGCAGAGCAATGCCCGCAGATCACTTGAATCTTCCAACTTAATACAGTTCTTGGAGCTTGCAATGAGGGAAAGGATCTTCAATGTGAGTCACATCAGTGGTCTCAGAAGAATTACCAGTATTACCAAAGTCGTTCTTCATGAAGAACGGCAAACCAAGACTATCCCTCTGCTTACTGCAGAGGGGGGAGATGATAACAGCCTCGTCCTGAGCACAGTAGGAAGCACCACTTTCTGGCCTGGTCCCAAGTCCACATAGAAATGCTTCCATCCCCTTTTGTATTACTATTATTTTAAAGGATGAAAAATGAGGCCATATGGAGATTCCAGTCAAGGAGTGGGAGTTTCTTGTGCTAGCCATTGTGCTTTTGACAGAAAACTCCCATTGTACTGTACCTAATAAAAGGCTATAGGAAAGGGCTATGAAGTCTGCAAACACACAGAGAGCTGGAAAGTAGACCTATGAAAATTATAAATGTCTAAATTTTAATTAATTACATAAAATGAAGTGTTATCTTTCTATCCAGCTACTAAATAACTGTAATTGAACGGTTACATTTCAGGATCTGGCATTGGCTGGCTATTTCAGAAGAGTAGGTTGCTGTCTGCTACGAATTCTACGTGAAAATTGTATGAATAAAAGAACAAATAAGACACAACACAGGCATAGAGAGGTCCACCAAATTCCATTTCTAGGTGATCGGCTGGCAATACAAGGCCTCGTTTTCAAGGGTATTATGCCCCTGCAGCTTCCAGTGTGTATTGATGGAAATTACAAGCATGCTGACTGGCTATAAATCAGCCCAAATAGTAGCTGAATGACCTGACTAACCTTACATTATGGGCTGTGCTTACTTGTAGTCTCACAGCTGAATCTAATCCTTTTGCTTGTGCACACACTTCTTTTTCTTTTTTTTTCTTTTTCCTAAAACTATTTTCCTAAAAATCTATATTCCTGGGAGCAGGAAGTCTTATCTTTATTAAAACACAATTTATGTGTGTCGGTGTCAATGGACTTAAAACTACTTTGAGCAAATTAAATAGTGACACTTGTCGGCCAAAGAGCTTAATTTAGCGTCTGCTCTTCAGTATATCATGTCATTTGTGACTTCTTCTGGAGCAATCTATGTGACTAACATTTTGAAATCAGTTACAGTGCAATGAGTTATTTTTTTAATTAACTGCAGTGAACAATAACAAATTATGTTTCCCTATAACTTATCACATTTCATTTTAAAGTATTTATGAGATCTGTGTGTATATATTTGTATCTATATATTTCAACTACAAATCCAATTTTAAGATTAATAAATAGAATGAATAAATGTAATAGGCTAAGCACTTCTTTCTATTCCATAAAGTAAAATAAAATTCTAACAATAAAAAAATAAATTAAAAAAATGTCATTGTTGCCTATCTAAGTAATAATTAAGTGTAGTAAGTGCTTTTGTAGTTGCAACCCTGATCCTGTCTTTCATCCACACCATTACAAACTTAGGTTGTTAATCACTATCATTCTTGTATAGCACATAGTTGATTCTGCAAATTTAGAACAGCATGCTACTTCTACCAATATGTGTTTGCATCATCTGATGATTTTAAGACCAAAAATCTTTGCTTACTTAAACCTGTCATGCAAGTACAATGAAAAGTAATGCATAGGAAATAGCCCATCTGTCACAGAAAGAATCACATTTTTGACTACCAAAGAGTTGTAGTGGGGCCTTGTAAATACTCATAGTGTGTAAAGATCATACAAGAACCTTTTATCAACCTACATGATAATACCATTCCAAAGAATTCAGAAGAACAAGATTCTTCTCTTTTCTGCCAGTTGCCCAGTTGCGAACTCTTTGTTTTTTTTAAAGAAGGTGAAGAAGAAAATACGTCCAAAAAAAACCAAAACAGAAAAAAAAACCCAACAAAAAAAATATCTTGTACTTCATCTTCCAAGGAGCAACTATTTTGCAGTAGTTCATATGTTAAGTTCCTGATTCCGGATGCCTGCTTTTCAGAACCTCTGTTAAGAAACATAGTCAGAATTACTGGGACAGAACAGTTCTGCAAACAAAAAAAATAAGTGTGTTAAAAACATAAATTAATGAAGTCATCAAAATAAAGTTAAATAGAGTCATAGAATCATAGAATGGTTAGAGTTGGAAGGTACATTAGAGATCATCTAGTTCCAACCCCCCTGCCATGGGCAGGGACACCTCCCACCAGACCAGGTTGCTGAAAGCCCCATCCAGACTGGCCTTGAACACCTCCAGGGGATGGGGCATCCACAACTTCCCTGGACAGTGTGTTCAAGTGTCCCATCACCCTCAGAGTAAAGAATTTCTTCCTGATGATAGCTAATCTAAATCTCCGCTCTTTCAGTTTAAAACCATTGCCCCCTTGTCTTATAGCTCCTCTCCCTGACAAAGGGTCCCTTTCCAACTCTCCTGTAGGCTCCCTTCAGATACTGGAAGACTGCTATAAGGCTTCCCCAGAGTCTTCTCCAGGCTGAACAACCCCAGCTCTCAGCTTGTCTTATAGGAGAGGTGCTCCAACCCTCTGATCATTCTCATGGCCCTCTGCTGGACCTGTTCCAACAGGTCCATGTCCTTCCTGGGTTGAGAACTCCAAAGCTGGACACAGTACTCCAGATGGGGTCTTGCAAGAGCAGAATAGAGGGGTGGGATCACCTCCCACGACCTGCTGGCCACACTTCTTTCGATTACATGGATTATCCAGGTTCAGTCATAATAGATTTACACTTCCAAATCATTCATCTCCAGTCTCATGGATTTACAACTTCAATTTTCTTTCTTGGTAGATGATTGGCAGATAAGGTTTCCTATAAAGTCCAGAAGTTCTTCCTTATAAAAGCGCGCAAAGCTTAATTGGACAAAGTACCAACACTCAGGTAGTATACTTTCTCAACATGTGTTTATTAAGACACTGCAGGTTTTTTGTCACCACGTTTTACAGGAAACAAGGTCTGTGATCTTTCCATATCACCTTGCTGTCAGCAATTTTTGTTTGCCTGAGCTGTTGAGAGCCTTTTCAGACAGTACGATTTTGATGAGATTGTTGCTGAGCACTGTCCTGTCTGTTCCCAAAGACAGTTATGTAGTTCCCTTCCGCGTTGAAGGAGGCCTGCTCTCAATCCTGCTCTTCTGCACATATGTCTTGCCTTGTCCATTTGAGTTCCATATTTGAAAAACACAGGCCAATGCAATCATTAATCTTGCCATTGTGGTTTACCACAAGCAGTAAACTAGTCAGTTTTTGTGGGATACTCCACTGGCTATGAAGAGATAGCAGGGATTGGTTCTTTTCAGGCTTCAAGTTACCTTTCATTTCAGCTTTGCCACTAGTTAAATAAGTAGTTAGAAAACACGTATTTGTGTGTGTGCAGTAGACTAAGAAAAGTGCCCTAGGTGTGCAGCTAGCTTAGGATTTTGAATTGAAAATTTAGTCAGCAGAAGAGTCAGGCTTACTTCTTTATATTCTGTCACTTTCCCATTTGCAGCAGACTATCAACTGCACAGATGTCAGCTTGGCCACATCCCCAACTCCCAGGAGGAAGAGAACAGCAAAAAGTTAAGCATCATTTGCTCTTGATGAATTATCTCCATGTTGCTGAGCTGTCCCTCACAGTGCTGTATCAGAAAGACTGTCAGAAATAAAGCACTGCAACAAGCATAGTCTTATTTCAGATAACAACCTAATGTATGCATAGTGATTTATTTCATCTGTTTGGTTCATTACCTCTTATGTTACATATAGATAAATAATGATCTGTTCTGGTAGAGATTGTACAGTGAGAATTCATCACAATTATTTGAATAGACTAATATATATAAACATTTTGCAAAATTCTTTCTCAGATTTTTCATTTCTGTGCTATAATTCTAGTTGTGTCTAAGTGACCATTTTATATTTGGTTTTATTTTTAGTCCACTGGATTTTAACCTTTAGAAACTTTTATCTTGTTATGTTTGTGTCACTGTGATGCATGTGCAGCTAATACAAACTGATGTAGACCTTCTAAAGAAACTTCAGGCTCTTGAGACTATAGGTCCTAAGAATCAATGACTGGCCAGTTTGTACAGACTTTCCGCTCACCTTTCAATTTTCTTTTCTTTTATGGAAGCATAGGTTGGTTAGTAGAGGACAAAGCATTCGATACAGGTAGGTGAGGATTACAGAAATTAGATGGAATTGAGGAAACCTTCAACGTACTCTTTTTGCATGGACATTATTAAGGTGAAAAGATCTTCAGAAATTACTGGTGCAGTCAGCATGAAACACCCAAAGTTTCATAGGAAATTATACTGGAATATGAGTTTTAAAGAACAAACAGCTTTTATGGCTCTGCAGCAATAACTGAAGCAGAGAATTCTGGTTTAGTGATGTGCCATTAGCTCTTAACCTCCGTCAGAACAAAATGCATAATTTCTTGTCCACGTATCTGTGTTTCACAGTATTACCACAAATCTGTCTGAGGTTTTGGGCACTGACAGGTCCTTCTGTACTCGTGAATGTCTGATAATAACTGTAATCAGAAAGCATTAAAATCATATTGTGTCCAATTGTTCATATTGTTGTCGACAGGTTCAGAGGATATCCTTTTTGTGCCTATTTAATATACTGAGAATAATTCTCTGCCACCCTTGGCAGAGATTAGTAATGAAGTTCACAGATGTTACGACCTATTCCCAGCAGTTTTTAATGCAAGAATGATGTTAAGTCATTAATGCAAGCATATGGCTCCACAAGCTTGAAAATTAACATTAGTTTGGTCTAATTGCAGAAAGATTGTTTCTAAGAGTTTTGTCTGGATCAAATAGGCCAGACAAGGGACAACAGAAGCAGCAAAAGAGTGACTGATGTAATTGAAGGCTTCAGCAGAAATATGATAGTCCGTGGAACACCTTGATTTTAACCTGCTGCTTTAGATATTTAGTGGTGTGAATGAAACACCCAGATCCCCCTCCCTCCTTTCCAAGGTTTTTTTTTCATTTGGTTTTTTTTTTTCCACTTTTTTTTTTTAATTTCTTTCCACTAGGTAGGTAAGGATCACAAGCTCCAGTAAAAACTCTTCAGTAATTATCATCTAAGAATGCTATGAACTGTACCGTGTAACAGATCCCAACTTAAGTACTGAAACAGGGACCTCAATCACAAACACAATGTGCCTCGAGTTGTCTAGCCTTGATGTTCAAGCTGGAAAGGAAGAGGCTTCTGCTCTGCAGCCTACATCATGCCCCCAATAATGCTCACTCGGTTTGGTACTGTAAAAGCACACATCTTAATATGGGCCTAGGATGTGCCAGATTCTCAGTCCTGTGTTACCCTCAGCGCAAAAACGCGCACAGATTGCTGGGTAAGAGAAGCTGGAACAAGGAGGAGAGGACCCAAACCAGAGATTGCCATCACCCACACATCACCCACACAATTTTCACTTTATAGATGCAAGTGTTCAGTATTCCACAAAAATAAATGTAAATGCCCCATGAGAGGTGGGAGCAGAAATTTAATGGAAAAAGAGTGAATCTTGAGCACTGTGTAAACTTCCAAGCCCATCCTTTGCTGAGCAGCCTAAAAAGGTCAGGACTATTGCCTTGCCTATGTTTTATAATATAACATCATCCTTGTGATTCTGTATTATATGGTCTGTTTGAAGCACTGGCTAGCATCATTTAATTCCTTCCTGTCTGAATTCCTGTCTGAAAGCAGCCCTGAGGAGAAGAACTTGGGGGTGTTGGTGGATGAGAAGCTCAACATGAGCTGGCAAAGTGGGCTGGCAGCCCAGAAAGCCAACATATCTTGGGCTGCATCAAAAGAATCATAGAACCATAAATGATTTGGGTTGGAAGGCACCTTAAAAATCATCAAGTTCCAACCCCCCTGCAGGGGGGCAGGGTTGCCTCTCACTAGACCAGATTACTCAAAGCTTCATCCAACCCAACCTTGAACACTTCCAGGGATGGGACATACACAACTTCTCTGGGTAACATGTTTCACTGTCTCACCACACTCACAGTAAAGAATTTCTTCCTAATCTAGATCTCTCCTCTTTTGGTTTAAAACCATTACCCCTTGTCCTATCACTCTGCTTCCTGATAAAGAGTCCCTCCCCATCTTTCCTGTAGGCCCCCTTCAAGTACTGTAAGACTGCTATAAGGTCTTCTGTGAGCCTTCTCTTCTTGGGGCTCTTCTAAGAAGCCCGTGTCCTTCTTACGTTGGGGGCCCCAGAGCTGAATGAGTGCAATACTCCAGATGGGGTTTCACAAGGGTGGAATAGAGGGAACAATCACCTCCCTCGACCTGCTGGCCACACTTTTGATACAGCCCAGGGTGGTGTTGGCTTTCTGGGCCGTTAGTGCACATTGCTGGCTTGTATTAATTTTTACATCCACCCATACCCCCAAGCCCTTCTCCTCAGGGCTTCTCTCAATCCATTATCTGCCCAGAATGTTATTGTGTTTGGGATTGCCCCAGCCTAGGTGCAGGACCTCGCACTTGGCCTTGTAGACCTTGATGCACAGGCCCACCTCTCAAGACTGAATGGTATCCCTTCCCTCAAGAGTATCAACCATGCTACTCAGCTTGGTGTTATCTGAAAACTTGCTAAGGGTACATTTAAGCTATCCCTACAATTCTCTTTTTAATTAACAAAGAGAGATATTGACTTCTAGACCAGAAGTTACCTGATTTATCTGTCTTATTTCAGATGATATGAATTGCCTTCCAGATAAGCCTTTTCTCTCAATGGACTCCTAAAGATAAGTAGATGAACAGCTTACATGTAGACTTTTTACAAATTAGATGCCTAAACTTAAGAATCATTGTATTATTCTATATATTAAAAATCTATGTTATTATGTGGCAATAACATTGTGGGGACAGGAGAGAAGAAGATGGTATGGGTGGAGGGGGACAAGTACATTTGTTTATTGTATTAAAACTACAAAGGATACACAAAAGACATTTTCACAATGGTACAGATATAAACAGATATGATTCCACTTATTGCTAACTTGAGGTTGTATGATTAAACATCATAACAGGTACAAAAGTTCTTGAGACAAGAAATCAATAACTTAAAAATGTATGGTACCTTTGAAAGCAAAAATCTCCTTCTAATCATGCCTTTTCCTCATGGCTTGGAAGTAATATAATTTATGGATTTGTGCTCAGTGCAACACGTATCTATGCTTTTTGTCAGTGATTCCACATTCACTACTGATCAGTATGTTTGTCTTTTATAAATAGCACTGATTTATACTGAAGTTTTTCTATACTGCCAAAACAATACCTTAAAATCAATAAATACTATGCTATTATAAATATTCAACATTTTAAAATAATGTTTTTGCTGGAGAGTGTTTCACTTTCTAAGGGAAATATTAGGTGGGAGGGAGGAAGAAAGATCAGTGGCTGATGAGCAGATGAACTAATAAAAGGAAAAAGTTCTGTTTAACATGTTAGCAAAGGGATAGTGTCTCCCTTCCCAGTTAAACAAACATAGGTATGCTTTGCTGAAGTCCCAGTGAGACTTTCATAACAGAAAGACACCATATACAAACAGAAATAGTGAACTGTATTTAATGGAGTATGCATGATATTTTTTGAAATGCACACAAAGCATATTTTATAGGTAGGTTGTTAGAGCAAAAAATATGGTTGGGAAAACCAGTCAGGGTTTTGGTACATTTAAAAGCCTTGTTGATTGTGCAGAAGACTTCTTTTTCCAACTATGCCAGTCTGGGTATCTCTTGAATGAAAGGGAGTATCTCTTTCTGCATACTGAGGAACCTTCTAAAAGATGGTTTTAAAAGATGATTTTAAACTTTCAGGGGTTGCTCAGAACATTAAATAAAACAGAATACCAATATTCTGCCTTGAACTCTGTTTCTATTACTTCTTGGTCTGTGCTTCTTAAGTTAAATGTCCATTTCAAAAGGAAACCCCATTTTAAGAATCCCTATTTTTGTGTACACTTTCCTTTGCAAACGGAATTTTAAGCCTAGTGAGAAAGGTAGGTCTGCTGTGAAGGAGATGGAAGCAGTGGAGAAACAGTGTCTTCCCCCAAGATTGCATTTGGTTAAAAGAAAAAAAAGAAAAAAAGAAAAGAAAAAAGAAAAAAAGAGGCAGATTCTGCCATTAACCAATCCAAGCATTTAAAACTACTTAAGTTTCTTCTTTTGAAGAACAATGACTTGCCTTAGGTCTGCTCTGAAGAGAAATGCTTTAGATGCTCCTTTCCATCTATTGTTTTGTCTTTCAGAGCCCATTAGTGTTTCAAGAACTGCTCAAAGTTGTACTGCTCTGCACTTGCCTCTTCCATAATGCTTTAAAATTGGAAACTGACCTTGGATCATGGGTCATGTAGCACAGTACTGTCATCAGACCACTCCTACTAATGTCATTTTAAATACTCTATCAACATACAAGATAAAACAGGCCAGCTGCTCCCAGATATTGATGGAATGCCAAGAGTCCAAGATGATAGTCGGAAACAAACAATTGAAGGAAGCACTTACTACTTTCTCACTCAACATCCAAGACTTCAAGCAATGCCAAACTATAAATATCTTTGTCTCAAGCTGCTTAAGGTCAGTGGATTAGCATTAACAGCGAACCATCATTACTGCATTAAACTCTCACATCATAACAATTAGTGGACCGGCTTAGAAAGCCAAAAAGTGTAGAGTAACTGCCACTGAGGAATTAAATCCTTCAGTTCTATATTGTGATACTTTGCTCAAAGAATGATAGGCTAAAATTTTTGCAGCTTTGTTCTTGCAGCTCTTAGCAGGTTCTTATATCAGATCACTTTCAAAATCTCAGCATCATGCATTCTGGAGTTATTCATAGCATGTAGGGAAGGGCCAAGCACACCTGTTATTCTAATGCGTACTTACAAAAAGCCCCAAATCCAAATCTTCAATTCCTATTCAGTGTGATTTCTCCATTATGTTGCTTTTAACATTACTTTTATCATGTGTTTAGATATTTCCGGTTACACCACTACAGAAAGTATACTATATCAGAAAAAGTACTTCAACTAATCATCCTAAGAGCAGTCAGTCTTTCACATAAATTTTCAAAGCAGACATTGACAAACTCACAGCCATGAAAGCTGTCCTTTATTCTATATTTCTTCCTGACCCTCGTCCAATAAACAATTTTCTTACTGATTTTCTTTTTGTTGTTTCATAATCATTCCTTCCCTGCATATTTTACCTTTTGGGTGCTGTGTTATACTTTTATCATGATTCTTTTTGACATCTCTCGAGAGCTTTTTGCCCTCCAATTCACATCAGATTTAACTGCCTCTGTATGCCATCCTTGCCCTTTGATCTTCCCATTTCTTTCCTTTCAATCACAAGGATCTAGTAGGAAGTTACCTGCATCTGGTGGGAGGAGAACATTCTTTCTCATGGTGGGGAAAAATAAAACTAGAAAAAATAATGTCCAAATCTTCAAACAAACTTGCTTAAAAAATAATCATCTGTGCTTATGTGTTCCTGTGCTGATTTTGTCAGGGCTAGAGTTAATTTTCTTCATAGTAGCTTGTATGGGACTGTGTTTTTGATTTCTGTGAAAACAGTGCTGATAATACAGGGATGTTTCCATTATTACTGAGCAGTGCTTACTGAATGAAGCCCTTTTCTGCTCCTCACATCTCCCCACCAGTGAGGAGGCTGGGGGTGCAGAAGAAGCTGGGAGGGAACACAGTTGGGACAGCTGACCCCAACTGACCAGAGGGATATCCCATACCATATGACTTCCTGCTCAGCATATAAAGCTGGAAGAAGAAGAAGAAAGTGGGGAGGGGTTTGGAGTTATGGCATTTCGTCTTCCCATGTAACCATTAGGCGTGATGGAGCCCTGTTTTCCCGGAGATGGCTGAACCCCTGCCTGCTGATGGGAAGCAGCGAATGAATTCCTTGTTTTGCTTTGCTTCCATGTGAGGCTTTGCCTTTACCCATTAAACTGTCTTTATCTCAGCCCACAAGTTTTCACACTTTCACCCTTCTGATTCTCTCCTCCAACCCACGTGGTGGGGGATGAGCTAGGAGCTGTGTGGAGCTTAACTGCTGGCTGGGGTTAAACTGGCAGTTCCTTCAGAGGTAAAGCCAGGGGATTAGTGACTCCAAATACATTACAATCTTAAAGAAGTTGATTACTGTTGTGTCTGGTCTCATTCTGATTCTCATTCAACCCAGGAGTAAGATTTTATATGTATGCTCCTATCAGATAATGGTTAGCAATATATGTTTAATCGGAAATATAAAAGATAATGTGTGGAGTGACCTCAGATAGAAATTTACACATTGCCTTACTTAGTAGATGAGGGGAAGACTAGGGATAGATTTTGATTGCTGCAAAATGATTCCTCAAATACAAGAAATAGCATATAACCTGTGCAAAAGTGACAGCCATTTCCAAAGGTAAGGCAGAGTTATAGGATGATTTACAAAGCTGTCTCCTCTTTGATGAGGTGCAGTGGTCGTAATCTGAATGAAGTTTCTAAAAAGAAAATTGAGCACAAAAGAATAGTTTTCCCAATTTTGAATCCATTATGATCCAGTTACCAGTGGATAAGTACCTACGCTTTTCAGCTGGAAATAAAAAGAAAGAAGACCTTTGGATTTGCCTATTAAAACAAATATATGAAGCATTGTTTACATTTATTTCTACTTCCTGTATCTTCACAAACTTTGTAGCAGTGTCCTGTATTTCTTGACTTCAAATTTATTTCTTGACTTCAAATTGAAAACACCTGGTTTGAGTTAAGAGTGATTTCAACATCACTAGCTAACCTCAAGGCACTCTCTTTTCCAGTCTTTACAATGGGGGCTCTGACTGTTCATACAGATCCTGACACTCAGTATCTTTCTCCAAGAACAAAAGGACCAACAACAAACAACAAACCGATGTGCTGTTATTTAGATGTTTTGAGAACTAGTCTGAAAGGAAGAAAAGCTTTTCAGATGCAATTTCCATTTACCATCATACAGTAAAACATGTTGAAACTCTGTGTCATAAAGTAGCCTTGAATGCTGCTGTAACAACTATTTGTTTGGTTGTTTTTTTAAAGGAGACCGGGCTCTCACATTGTAGGCCACGGCCTACAATGCCATTGGCATTTACTGAAACTGGGCTTTATGTGTCCAGTTACTGTGCTTAATCCTAAGCTTCCTGGAGGCAAGTATTTTTCTATTGAATTTAAGACTAACTTGTTCCTTTGTGACTATTTCTGTCAGGATTTAGGACCTCACAGCGCATTTCTACAGGAGGGTAAATTTGCAGGAGGCACCTGGAAAGCTCCATGGTGCACTTGGTAAACTGTTTCACTTACACTGCTGAGAGGTGACCTTCCAAATCTGCAGTGCAGGCATATCCACAAGGTTGGAATCAGAGTTGAAACCAAAGGTTAAACCAAGGGCTGTGTTCATAAAGCTCAGTATTTTAAAAGTGCAGCTATCCTGATTGCCCATACTACTTTATCCATCGTTATATAGTTTTCTACAGGTTCCAATCTTTTAGGATCTTCTCCAGCCTTAGCAGCCTAAAGTTGCTTAACAAATTAGCAGGCATTAACCAACAAGGACTATTTTGATTTCTGATTTCCTCAAAGTGAAATCTTCTATTTAAATCAAAGGGAAACCTTACATCTGATGCCAAAAGAATCTGACTCATAATTTAATTTTTTGCTGCATAGGAGAACCTGAATTTAGAAACCCAGTGTTACATCTGGTTCTGGACAGGACACCTTATTGTAGAAAGTCCATTACAGGTGAATACAAAGTAAGTAGATCTCCCACAGGAAGATTAAGACATGGAGACAAAGTTTCTTACATTTCTTCCTCCACCTTAAGCTTATTTTTATTTTTTCTGTCCCCCTTCCCTCCTCCTCCACACTGATTGGCTGGATTTCTGCATCTCTACAGTAATCTGGAGCAGGAAACTGGCACAGCTGGAAAGTCAGCAAAGGAAAGAAAAAAGGGTTCAGTTTGTGCTTACTTACATAGCTGCTAGCACTACACCAAAGGGAGTAGTGGGACATGCAGCCAAAGCAGGGAGTGATGGAGAGGTCGTAGCTTTTAATGGTAGCCAGCTTTCTATTGGCTTAGGGTGGCTGAACCTGAGCAGTGGCTGGTCACCATCTAGAGAGGGAAGAAACCCTAATGGGAAAGATGCAGCAGTTAAAAGCCCCACTATAGCTTAAAATCTGTGCAGATGGCCACAGACTTTGGGTCTGTAGAGACAAGCATCAGAAAAGTTTAAATAAAAGTTCACTTTGCAAGCAGGAAAGAAGACAGTAGTTGTTTCTGAAATATGTGATAAGTTAGTTGCCTTTTAGTTAAGCTGGGCAATGGCAACTGAATTCTATGAAACCAGGGGCAATGGCACTCCAAGCAAAAGTGAAATGCAAGAAAGTAGTTCTATTTTAAACAAAGAGCAAAAAGATCATATGGATAACCTAATTTAAAAAAAAAATAAAATAGTCTTATGATTTTGAAGGGCTGAACACCTACAGAGAGAGCAGATTCTGGGACAAGAAGCTCAGAGATGTTATGAAGGTCTGGTGGGGAGGGGGGAACACCATGAATTCCTGACAGAATAATAAGACTCTGTCAGGGACAGGAAGTCAGAGTCTGTAATGAAGCTGAGTGCGGGTGACAGCACTCTGTTACTGAGCACCCAATACTACAAGAAACAGTATGTGAGGAAGACAGGCATTACGGTTTAGTCCCAGGAGGCAGCTGAGCACCAGGCAGCTGCTTGCTCGCTGCCCCGCGGTGGGATGGGGGAGAGAATCAGAAGGGCAAAATTGCTCTCATGGATTTGAGATAAAGACAGTGTAATGGGTAAAACCAAAGCCATGCAAATAGGCAAAACAAAACAAGGAATTTATCCATTGCTTCCCATCGGCAGGCAGGTGGTCAGCCATCCCCAGGACAGCAGGGCTCCATCAGGTCTAGTTACTTAGGGAGACAAAATGCCATTATTCCAAATGCTCCCCTCTTCCTTCTTCTTCCCCCAGACTTATATTGCTCAGCATGACATTATATGATATATATATATATATATCCCTTTGGGGTCAGCTGTCCTGGCTGTGTCCCCTTCCAAACTCTGTGCAGCCCCAGCCTACAGGTCAGGAGGACAGCTTGAGAAACAGAGAAGGCCTTCATACTGTGCAATCACTGCTCATCAATAGCTCAAGCGCTGGTGTGTTAGCAACACTCTTTTAGTCACAAATATGAAACATAGCACCATATAAGCTGCTATGAAGTAAAATTAACTCTATTTCAGCCAAAACAAGTACAGAAGGGTTAGAATGGTTAAAAGTTACATACAATAAGAAGAAGTAGAGACATATATATGGTCAAGTAAATTCTTTATATACAAGAAAAGCAACCAAGAAAGAAAATTCAGAAATTTATGGACATCAGCAAAATACATTCACGGTGTGAAGGTGACATCAGCCATGTGCTCAGATAACTTCTTCTAGCAATAGAATAAGGCTGGACAACTGTGGCACTTATGCATCAGACATTGGAGGCAAAAGGCAAAAGCAGTGACAGAGAAAAGCAGAAAGTATGCTAGAGGAGGTAAAATTCTGAGTGATAAGCTTATCCTCATCTAGCAATACTATCTAATTTAAAGAAATTAATTAATATTATCTAATTCAAAGAATTTAAAGTTCTGTGCACTTTATTGTTTTGATACTAGTGGTAGCTGAAGGACAGTCTTTACTGTCTAACTACATTCATGGATTAACCAAACAACAAGATATACTAGACTGCTGCGCTTTGGTCATAAACTGTGGCCTGAATTCAAAGATCTCGGTGTTATCTCATTCCCAAAGTGAACTTCATCATTTATCCTGTGACTTGAGTTTGATTAAATCAACATATGAAGTATAGTCCATTCTTCATTAAAAACTATCACTTCTTCCTGATTGCCTGCTTTTTTTTTTCCTTTGGTGGGATATAAAAATTTAATATAAATATTAATAATTAATAAACTGAGCAGATAATCGTGGCAAATAATTTTCTCTTAAAATTTTTTTTCATAAATTACACCTTATATTTTTTCATAAGCAGAATTAGGACATATAGCTGGCTAAAACCTAGAACATATCTAATACCTAAAATACATTTAATATCAAGTTTAACTCACAGCAGTTATCAAATGGATTATATTTTTCCTTTGGCTTATAGGTGGTTGTTATGGAAAATGAAGGCTACAAAAAGATGAGCTCATTAGGAAGAGTCAAGGGCAGACAAGGGAGAACATACACATGTATATTTCATTAAGCCAATAAAAATGATATATAAACCACTGGAATGTCAGAAGCAATTTACTTATACTCAGGCTTGAACTCTACTGAAAATTTCATGAGCATCGATCAGGATTATTTTGTGGGACCATCTATAGACATGTTACAATTGATTTATTTTCCTCTTTCTATTTTGATAGACTGCTGTGTAACCCCTGTAAAGTAAGTGCCATTGGATATTTCACAAGAAGGGAGGCTTGTTTTCCTGTCCACCCACACTTCCTCTTAAACCAAGTCATTGATTGCTTGGGGGAATCAGCAACTGATGAAAAGGTGAGACACTTTTCATTCACTCGTGGAAAGTCACTGTATTTTTAGCAGTGTTTTAGGATTTATGACTACAACCTGCACTTGTAACAAGAGGCATGTTCTTTGTGGTCTTGTGTGTACATTTCACACATTATCAACAAATATTATGCAATAAAAAAACAGACACAAGAACAATGAGTCACTACTCTTTTTCCATCAGCGGGTTTCAGAGGAATAGAGCTTAGAAGTGAATAGCCACTATTTGTCCTTGTCACAAAACCTTTTTAAAAATTAGGAGGGAATAAGGAGCGAAGGAGTGACTCGATGTCAGATTTTATTACTGGATAATATAAAAGTTGTGTTAGAATCATGATTGGTTTGCATCTCGCATTGGTTTGTGAATGAATAAAATATTTTGTAAAGCCATACTCTATAGTGTCCTTTTTTATTTTTTTTTTTCTTGGAAGTGTTTGCAGGAGACATGTTAAAAAGTGCTTCTCAGGTAATCTCCTTGCTGCAGACTTTTCCCATCCTTTTCATAATATCTGCACAGGCTTCCAGTTCTTTGAGTACAGATTTAAAACAGAATCACTAGTCATATTTGTTTAGGTATCTGAAGTACAACCTATCTGCACAGGACACTGCAGCACAGGACAGGAGCATGACAGGAGAAGTAAAACATAGCAAAAGTAGTGTGGATGCCCATCTCGCCTAAAAGAAACGTGAACTCCACAGGCTGTTGTATCTGGTTATGAACTGTGATCTATGTGGTGCAACACCTGCCTGACTCAGACTACAACTGATTCATTCTGTATCTCTGGGTGGACACAGTAGACTTGTCCCCAGATTTCAGAGTCTTAGGTGTAAAGTATTATTTATGCAAGGTAACACTAGATGGCTCATATCTGTGTTTGGCTTTTATTACTGATTTAGAATATTAATTACCAGCCAGATGCTGCTGCTACTCTGGTTCCAAATGCTACCACCACGTGCCAGCCTCCACCATACAGCTCTGTAGATAAAAACTTACTGATCTCAATAATTTGTGGACAAAGGTACTTCTCAGATTGAGGGTGTCAGAATTAAGCTTTGATTAGCTTATACTTGCAACACTGAACATCCTCCACTTTGAAGTCATAACTAAGAAGGTTTTTTCAAGGCCATTGGAAAGCTGTTAAAGAACAAACTTTGTATATAGAGGAAGCTAGGAGACTTCGCTCAGATAATGATTGCAATAAAAATGATAATATTAAAATTATTACTAGGCTATGTTTACTGTTCAAGAAAAGTGATTTTGTGAAGAAACTGAGCAGTCTCTGGTACTTCATCTATCTCTGACTAAAACCAGGATCACATTCCAAGCTACTGCAAGGATCAAAATTAATAGCACACGTTCAAGAACGAGAGCAGAAATGTCATTATGGTTTGGAAAAGAAAAATTAACCAAGGAAAATACTACTTATTACAATTAAAAGACAAAAAAAAATCAAAAAAACCCAACAAAAAACCAGTCATATGAAGGAATCGGGGCATGTCTTGCAAATAGCCACTGTGTCATAGCAAACAAGTGACTTGACAAGGTCTTAGACATGTTCAGAATAGGAGAGATCCTGCCATTTAATTGCTCTGCTAAACAGAAGACATGCCAAGATCCACATAGCTCTAAAAGTAACAGAAATGCAAAACTCAAAATACAGGAAAGATGACTTCTTCAAAATCACAACAAAATGGATTGCAACTTTCTTCTGTAGAATACACAGCAGATGTGAATATGAGAAGGCAGGAAGGAGACACTGCGACTCCTCAGGTGCTTCCATTGCATCATCGCTCTTCATTCTTATCACAACAGAGTCAGCACCGATTCAAGAGGCTGTTGAATATCCAGTGAACTTGCAGTGAGCTTAAAATTCAGTACATGCTAAGTTCCCCTCCTCATCTGGGTTACACCACTGGAAAATCTCTATATTGATGAATATTGAAATCTCCCTCTCAAATAGAGGGCATATATTCAACTCTTAAGTGCATATGTCAGTCAGTAGGTAAGCCAGGGTCATATGAAACCAGAGACAGTTAGTCTGCATTGTATCAGGATGGAGTTTGCACTCTGCCTTGAGTTGCAAGGCAGACTCTGAAGTCTCAGTCTAAATTATTAAGTCATCGCTATGCCAACTGTCTGCTGTGTTCCTGTCATAATGTCAGGATTAATTGTGAATCAGACTTCACAGATGACTTATAAATCCTCTTTGCATACCACCTTAAATACAGATGCTATTTTGGGGGAGGTTAATACTAGAAAAACTCCTTATCCATTTAATTCCATGCAAAAAGACGCCTTGTAATGGAACTTAGCCACTTCTTATACCCTACTTGGCTTCATAGCATGTACTTCAGTGCCATCCAGTGTTAGACATAAGGTCATTTAGCTAAAAAAAAGCAGTCTGCCACTTTAATACTTCAGGTTCTGATTTAACTCTCCAAGTCTCCAGTACATAGGTCCAATATCCACCTACTTAATAAAACCTTTTGGAATCTTTTAAAACAATTCATTTTTTAAATTCAACTACTGAATTTCAAATGCTAAGCATAGAAAAGGAAGACAATCACAGTCTGAGAAGTTCTGTGTCCTGAAAAAATAAAAGATCATTTGAATTCTTTTTCTTTTAGTGGCAGTTCAGATCAACTGGAAACAATATGCTCCCTGTTCATTCATTGCTTGGAGGGAAGGTCTATATTATCTGGAGAATATCACAGTTTCAGTCTTAAAAGAACTGAGAACTTATGTAACCGCTTCCTCCTGTAAGAGGCCCCACTAAAGTCTTCCTCTGAGGGACAGTATTTTATTGACAGAATGTTTTAAAAAAATTATCACTGCTTATTTTTCCATTTGAACTGACAGAAGAGACCATGGCATTTCATTTTCCTGTCTTTTAAAGATGATGGTCTTCAGTTAGTGCTGAACTGATGTACTAGATTTTTTTTCCATGAGCTCTAGTAGTTCAGGCACACTTCAGAGGCATTGTTATCTAGCATGCATTACTTCTAAAATAATATATGAAGACAACAACTAGATTAAATATCACGTGAACACTCATTAACTTCACAGCCATGCGATCCTACCTGTGAAGGCTTGGACAGCCAGACCAGGCCCACAGCAGGAGCCAAGAAAGAGCAAAGAATAAAAGCAGAGTTAAGAGAGGAGCAACGGAAGGGAGCCTTATGGACTAACATGGAAAGTGAACTCTGCTCTGTGGAAAGAGGGCTGTCAGAACCATGAGGCTCCTCCGTGAGCCTTCATCTAGCACCTCCAGCCCCTCAGTTCAGAAGCCCACCTGAGCCTGGGCTTGGGCACCAGTCTTGGGCTGAGCTCTGCTGTAGGAGTGTCCATCTCCAGTCCTGTCTCCTGCTGCTACGGAATCGTTTGGCTTTCCTGGCCTGACCTTGGACATGAGTCATTGCTTCCCTCTGCCTGATGACCACAGGCCAATCACTCAACTGGTGGCTTTCAGCACCCTGCTCTCACAGCTGTCTGGCTCGCACTATGGGAACCATCTCACCACATCTCGGACTGGGTGCTGGAGGAGACTGTGCTCCTGGATTAAGTACATGGCAGGGCCCAGGGAAATCAGTGGGGTGGAGGCCTAGTCCAGAGTATCTTTGGGTTTTTAGAGCATTAAGCTGGTCTATTCTTTCTAAAAGAGATCATAGATGCCTGGGGCTAGCTCATGTCTTACTTGTGCCAGCTAGTAGCCTCACTTGCTTTTTGGTGCTGGGAAAGCATGGCAATAAGAGAAATTGACAAGAGGAATTCCTGGCTTGAGCTAGATGCTCAAGGGTAGGCTGTATGGAGAACACAGCAATATACTCCCCAATCAGTAAATTTCTTATTATGTGATATTCTGGTAGTACAGTTTTCATTTTTAATATATTGTTTTTCTTCAGAAGTTAAAAATCTAATATTGAAAATCAAGTGTAAAGTCATCAGCTTCAATACATGAACACATGCTTCAATATATGAAAGTTAAATTTAACAGAGATAGTAAGTTACAAAAACGAGCATTTAACTAACCATTCATACTAGTGTTTCTATAAGGTCAATATTATTCTCCCATTTACACTTGTAAAGGGTACACTGTAGAGAAAATTTGTATTTTTAGAGTAAAAATCATTGCATTTTCAATTGACACCTGTTAAGCCAGATTTTCACACTGGTAATGTATAGGCAGAGCTTCTGTTGACTACAGTTATTTCTGAGGTGTGGTGATAAAAGGAAGAAAAAAAGACCTTAGTCATTTCCAGAACCACTTCCAGAACAAGGGTTTATCCCTTGAAATAACCAGTTTGACACAAGTTCCTAATGCAAAGTTGTACCTAAGATGGTAAATGTGATCCTTGCATGTATAACTAGAGAAAGATCAAATAGGACAGGGAAATAGCACTACCTTTTGAATAACAATCATGTAGTGAGATCATTACTTCGCACAATCTTTAAACAGTTTTCCCACAGAATGAGCAACGTGTAAAGATGTAGCAAAGATGCACTGCAATGCTTGTGGTCCATTCATGTCTCTCCTCCCCACATGCACACCATGACTTATAATTAAAGTTCCGTCAAAGCTCACAGCCTTGATTACCTGCATGGGGGAATTTGTTTGATAGTCATAAATGCCACTTTTTGAAACTGAATTGGTTTTGAAACTGAATTTGAAACCAAAACTTTCATGAGGAAGTCTTGAGTTGTGAGTTTTTGATGATAGGGTGATCACAGGGTTACTGTACTGGATTCTCCAACGCATCAATTCTTCAGCTCAGGCTGAACACCTTTCTAAATACAAATTGCAATATTTCATGCTGCAATTTCTGTTTTGTTCAACAACAATCAACCATGAAGGAAATCTGACTGCTATCCTTCAAAATCTAGGATTGGTTGAATTTCAAATAATGATGTGCGATTCCTCTATCAAGGGACTTACCTTCTTTCAGGATGATGTCAACTCCGTGCTCTGCAACAGGTTCTATAGGTTGGTGTCACTTGAATCTCCTCTCTAAAGCATCTGATAGATATCAAATAAACTGTTAGTTTGGTACGGTAATTCTTTCACAAAGACATGAGCCTTAGATTTCCTCAGCCAGTTAAACACGCTGTAAAATAGTCCTCATAGAAAGCTGCATTTTGGTACAGCTGACCAAGATGCAAATACTAATCCACTTGTCTCAGAAGGGCTATTATCTTGGACTACAAAAATCATGACATCAAGCCAATATCCTTAACAAACCATTTGCTTATCTGGCTCCGGACCTGTTCTGAGACGTTCCTTTCACATACTACTTTCTTAGTTTTACTTAGTTCAAGTTTTAATCATACAAAGCAATCCAACAGTGATGCATAAACAGTGGTGTACAATGGCACAAAACTTCTTAAATTAGCTCCCTTTTTCCTTGTTCTGGTATTCAGCTCATAATTTAAATATTAATTCAGTTAAGGTGGAACAGAAAAGGCAATCAACCCGGCTGAAGGAATGACAGCCAGAATTAAAATATACACCTTCCTGACTCTATAGCCTCACTGCATTCCTGAAGAAAACAACAAAAACTTAACATATCTAGCAACACAATTGCATTGATTGCTAAATATGTGATTACAGCAGAAGTCAGGGAGTGTTTCATCTCTCTCAA
The DNA here is from genome assembly GCA_004320125.1 of Scolopax mira. Lineage (NCBI taxonomy): Eukaryota > Metazoa > Chordata > Aves > Charadriiformes > Scolopacidae > Scolopax > Scolopax mira. The sequence continues at coordinate 112,649 of BJBW01000720.1, read as the reverse complement.
TCATTCCTTACACCACAAAAAATTTCAAATAATTATACTTCGGGAATCTCAAATCTTAAATCAGGAAATCTCAAAAATCGGCCCTTGTTTTATGTATTAGAATAGTGCATAATGAAACAAAGTGAAGCAAGGAGGTAAATGTACTGGGTTCAAGGACTTGTAGACCTCAAATAGTATTTTATTCTATTGGATGTAGTGTATCTTACTTCAAGGAACTACAGAGAAAAACTAACGGTGTATATAGGTTCTTCTTTTCCAAGAACACAAAGAGTGAGATGCTACAGGATGGCTACATGAGCACTTTAACATGTTCTTGATTTTGCCCTAAACTCTTCCTTGCTGTGAATGTCAAGTCATGTCATATAATTACATTTACCAGCTGGAGTCTCATTCAGAATACCTAGCCTGAAAAATTATACTCCAGAAGATAAAAGGATTATTCAGACAATGTGGAAGTGCCGAGGCACATGGGGACATACACGCATTGCCCCCTCTAACAGAGAACCCTCAGGACAGAAGCAGATGGATCTCATTTGTCATAAGAGATCTACATTTTGTAAAACTCATGTCTTTTGATTCCTATCAAGGTAAATGAGGATTTGTGTGGGTTAAACAGATGGCACTACAGAAACACAGTGTGAGAAGTCACTATTGACAGATGCTCTGTCTTTAATTTTGACATTTCAGAGTACGTAATGAAGATTTTTTGAAAGGATTAGAACATTTAAACAACTTGTAAGCTCTGCAGAAGTCTGAAGCTTACATATTTATATATGTACATACACACACGCACAAGCGTGCGTGCACACACCCATGTATGTATGTGTGCATATCTCCGCTAAAAAGTTGTTACATTTTAGGGACTTATCCCTGTGAGACGGCACACAGTGATTGCAAACTGCCACTTCACGTGTGGAGATACCAGCTCGTGTTGCCCGAGGGACAGGTCTGTCTGAGACAGTATGTCCGAGCTCGCAGGGACCCAAGGGTGACCCCCCCACCGGCAGCCACCAGGAGCAGACGCATTTTTTGTGAGAGTTTGCCATCTAGAGACCACATCAGGAAGCACCAGGATGTAAAATCGCTGCCTTAATAAAAGAAAATTGAGTGGTGGATTTTCTGGATGTTCGTAGGTGCAGTTAATTCAAAACAGCACTGTATTTAAAATCTTTTCTGTCTAGATTTTTTGGCAATATTATCTTGACAGTGTCGAGGTGATACTTCTCCCCAAAACAGAATCAGTTCTTCCGTAGATTTGTTACGTACATGCCTGTGTAAGCTGAGCCTGGTTCCAGTGAAAAGGGATTTTTAAAACATTCCTAAAACATAATCAAGGTAAGTATACTTTTAATCCTTTTACAGTAAGAAAGATTATTTCAGAAGCCTTCTTCTCTTCTACTGGTGCAGCAAAGATTAAAAAAGCAGTAAAAACAAATACATTCATTGCAGAGACAGAATTCAATGACAAGGTAGAAATTTGTTTTCTTCAGAATGTTAACCTATTTATTGTCCATATAAAAATATCTCAGATTAATTTTTTTTTTCCATTTCCATCAGTATTGATCGATACTCCAATTTTTTTTAATGTCAAATTAGAAAGGTTGACTGGAAATAGCTTTAAAATACCTTTAAAAGATTAAGGAACCTCTTCAATGATATTTGGCAGTCTTTCCAGCAAAGTTTGAGGAAAGAGTAGCAGCACTATAATTCCAGGAGTACCTGTGAAGTGGTTACAGTTCTTTTATTTCTTCTTCTTACTCAGAAAATCTAATTTATGGTTTGGGGTCTTTTTCCCCCTGGTTTTTCTCTAGGGTGCTTAGGTTCCATTTTCACACACACCTCCCCTCCCCTCCCCTAATATACTAAAAATCTGTGTCTTTCTAAAATGCAGGAAATTGTACCTACCACTATTTAAAATGTAAGAAGGAAGAAAATCTTTAATAGAGTAGGCCTAATAATTTTAGGAGAGTAATGAGGTATTCAGCAGAGACATTGTTTTTATCTGAAGTGATAATCACCCTCCTCCCATCCCAAACCCAGTCACTCCAGAGGCTTTTGTAGGGACAAACTGGTACCTGGCAAAGCATGTGTTCTTTCTCTGGAAACGCTTTTGTTGGTGACCCAAAATACTCCGTTTGGTACAATGTGCAAAGAGGAAGAGATTATTTATGGTTGAATGGTGTAATCAGAAGGTGACTGGCATTTCATGAACTTTAAAGACAGGTGCTGTGGCATCGCCTACGGGCAGGTGTTGGAGGTTCAAGGCCAGGGCTTGAGCTGTGTCACTGGTGCCCAGGCCCTGCCTTTCCCACAGGGAAGCCCCCCTGAAGCATGGCAGGGAAGACACCAAGCTCCCAGGCTCTAGGCTGAGCCTGGACCCAAGGGGGCTGATCCAGCATTTTCACTGCACAACTGAGTCAGCAAATTATAATCTGCCCCTGCTTGGTGCTCTCGGAAGCTGGAAGCTGGTTTGTAAGGTAAAGAACACACCACTGACCCAATAAAGTGATAAATGCCAAGGAAGAAATACCAAACACACCAGAATCCAAGGGGAGTCCTGTGTGCTCCTATTTTCTTTGTGCATTACAGAGAGGCCAAAGTAAAAAGATACTAGTGCTGCGGATAGGGTTTAAAAAAACCCCCACATTTCTTAAAATGCACAATTTAAGATAATCCTCTCTGCATCAGAAGGAACAAGATGGTGTAGCAAATAAAGTGCTGTGAGACATTTCTTCTGCCTCTCTCCACACGTTTGCATTCAGAGAGACAGAGCCAGACAGAAAACAGGCTGCTTGAGGGACTGAGGAAAAAGACCTGGCAACCGTTCATTTTGCATTTTTGCTGGTTCACAAGGCTTGTGTGCACCAGCTTCTCTGGGCAGAACAGTAGGAATAGTAGAAACAGACCGTATTTTGTAATTCTAAGTTTAGAAACAAAAAAGGCAACACTACAGCAGCCATGATTTATTTTGAGAATTCACTTCAGTCTGCCACTGGATTAGCGAACGAGCTATCAAGCATTAAGCCCTTTGACCAAAGAAAGCAGATGGGTCTCCAGAGCAACTCTGAGGACTGCTTGCTAGAGCGGACCACAGACTACCACCCCACTCAAAATCCTGAAGCAGCGGTTGGCGATGCAATGCCATACAGACCTAAGAGAGCTAAAATAATGCAGAAACAGCATGTTTTTGTAATTTTTTCTCCCCCCAACTTAATCACAGTACTTAATCACATGCTTCCTCGGTATAAGGAACATGAGACCTCTCTTTGTAAGCTTGTCCAGTGTTAAGGCTTCCAGGTTAACACGCAGGCAGGAGGGACACAGCATCCATTTACAAGCGCAGCGGGCACAGCTGGCAGCTGTTGGTGGCAGCTGTGGGAGACCTGTGTGGGACCAGCTCTGGCACTGCCCTAAGCCCTTGTTTATTTGTTTGCTTTCTCAATACCCAAATCAGTAATTAAAAGCTTTTTAACTGCCAAAAAATTAATTTGATGGAAATTCTTCTACATGAAGCTGGTTTATTGCCCTTGACGAGAAGATAGGTCAGACGCCCTTTAAGTGATCTTTTCTAAAGGCTTTTTGCTGGTCCGAAGGAGGAAGTCTCTTCCCTCACTGGAAGGCTACGTTCCCACATAGCTGGCTTGTTACTCATGTGATCAAGGTGCTGTGCTGCTGCCATCAGTGACTCACCCACTTTCCCAGAGAAAGCTGTCATCTGCCTCTTCCATAGAGCACAAGGGCCAACAGCAGCTCTGCAGCTCACTCATTAATTAGCAAGCAAACATTTACCCGAAGGAGTTAAAGTCTCATGAGAGAAATGGCAGACAACTGCAGAAGACTTGGATGAAGGGAAAGAGATGTATCTGTACAGGGGTACATCCTGCTGAACTTGTTTTGGTAGAGTCCAAGGGTAGAGTCCAAATATGGTTGTTTGGGCAAGTAAACTTATTAGGCTTACTGACCCTAGTAATTTTCAAAAGAAGATGAAAATGAATCCCCCCTCAAAGCCTAGGCCGAATTGGTTTATGGAGAATTACTTTTATTTGCAGAGGATTGTGGGGTCTCTTCTGACATGATGCACAAGGGAAACAGCTGCAAATAAAAAACCACGTTACATGTCCTGCATGTTCCTTGAAAAAAAAATGGTGATAGTTCTGGCACCGCTTGGGTTTAAGGATTTTGTTTTGCCCTCTCTTTAGATGAAGCAGATAATCATTCGGTTCTGCAGCATTCATCACTTTTGTTTATTCTTGGTCCAAGAAAAGAGTTCTCTCCAAACCCAAGTGCCCAGGAGATACAGACTTTTGCAAGGCCAGTAAAGCAAGATGTTTAAGTTATGAGAAAAAGCTTGGTAAATTGTCTCAAAAGGTTGTTTGGTTTCCATGCGAATTACCTGGTGTTTCTGGCTCTAAGACAAAAGATCAGCAAGCACTAAGATGAGCACCATGATCAGACTTGCACCAGATATGCTCTTGCAGAGCACAGAAATGAAGACAAAGGGTCTAATCTTCACTGAGATTTAGCCTCATGAAGTTTCTTTCCACTGCCCAGCAACAGACATTATATTGAAATTATTTTCAAATACACTTTGTTGGCATTATTGAAAATCATATGAATGTATTTTCCACGTATTGATTTTATTGGCATTGGAGCCCATGTCTGCAGGTCCATTCCCTTTGTATGAGAATGGCTTCCTTTTTCTTACTTTGAGTATGTCACTTGATGGTTTTTCACATGATGTCTCTTATTTCTTGCCCTGAAAAAGATGGTGGTCAAACATTCCTAAAGATATGTTTCTTTTTTCAGATAGGGATAGTTCCAGGACTTAATTTACAGGTGCAGATGGAATATGTTTGCATGATTTTCAGTAGTTTCAATAAAAATTCTCTCAAGCCCCTGTTGTCACCAGGTGTAACTAAGAAGAAGTTCACTGACGTCTTCCCTTCCTTATCCTCTTCTTAGAGGCACCAGAGAGTAAACTTCATAAATTAAAAGCAGCACAGTGACATCCTAGGTAAAGCACTGGACTTACATGCCGAAAACTTTTCTGTTTCATGCTTCTGCTGACTGATCTTTGGCCACATCAGATCTTGCATCTGATTCCCCACCCAATATGAATTATGATGGTGATATCTGTTGTAAAACAACTTGATATCCATTGATGAAGAGCCAAATACAAGAAATGTTACCAAAAAACCTGGGTCTTTCATTTTATCAGGTGGGTTGGTCCAGTGGAATACAAACGTAAGATCAAAGATGTGGAGAAGCAGTGATTATTTGTTAGTATTGCCAGAGAAATCTTGTGGGAAACAACTGACTAAAACTCTATAGCATTTTCCCAAAGAAAGTAAAGGCTTGCAGCTTGGTGTTAGCTGAGAAAGAACTGGAACTACTACTGAAAAAAATCCACTGGAAAAAACCTCATTGTGTTTAATTTTTTTAATTCAATAAAATGCATTGTACACAATACATTCCAGCTCAGAAGAAAACACAGCTTTTTCTGGAAGTATTACCCTACATTGAATACTTTTTTCTACAATAATTTGTTTTCTCATTTTTTCCAACACAGAGAAAGCATATAATTTTATGTTTTTCACACCATAAAGCTGGGATTTACAAAGAAGCTAGAAGAAATTAGGTATTCAAAATCTCAATTATATTCCTGGTTCCCTTTAAATCCTACTTCCACAGTTCTGGCTAGTACAAGCAGGAGTTCCTTAGCTGTTTTTTTTACTTTCTGAATTGTACAGATGTGTATTGATCATATCAAAAACATCCTCTCACTACAAAGCCTGCATTGCTGTTCACTGCTAATGCATTTAAAGGAAAATCATTTTTAACTCGGCATTGATTTGCAGCAATTTTTGTCTTCAGGAATCAAACACCACAGTCCTTTCTAAATAGGAACATAATTAATTCCTCTTGTTCGACAATTAATTAGTACACAGTCTCTACTTATGTATTGAACATGCATATTGACAGTTCTTTACGTGCAGTGGAAAGATATGAGGAATCAGCTCAAGTATTTTATTCACACTTTGCAAAGATAGGTCTTACCAATATCATACAGTGTTTTTCATGAGAGAACCGTACTCTTCTATCAGTTTCTTCTTCTCATTTAATTTTTCCAGTATGGCATCCATTAAGGGTGACGCAAAAGGAAACTGAAAAAGAAACACAGTAAGGTAAATTATCATTAATTTTTATTTCCTTCATGTGAAAAACATTTATTAAATCTCTTTAAGCCATTAGATTTCACTTAGTTCTGACAACTACCACGCATACACCCATCTGATCTTTAAAGTTCACCTGCCTGGTTAGTGTCTGAAAATTTGCTCTCTATCATAAAAATGATAAAAGAACAGAGTAAAATGAAAAAAGATAAACGCCTTATTGAACAATTCATGCTTTACTGACCATGTTAATGATGCAAACTGCAATACCAGCATCTCTGTCATTTATCTTCAATCAGCTGATCAATAAAAGGTTACAGTCATCTCTAGGGTAGAAATGGTAGTGGACGTTCACTACTGTCAGGAGGATGAGACAGAACTACCAGTACAGATCTCAATGCTGTGGCAACTGCCTTAAACTCATATGTGAAAACTTGTACACAAAAAAAAACCCCAAAGCAAAACAAATAAACTCCAAAAGCTTCAATCGGATTGAGCTGCTCCTCAAAAACATGATACGAAAAATTTTATTTACATATTTATAGAGAAAAGTGAAAACCTCTTTTATATCTCCTGCAACATAGGATGTATATATTTGCACAGTCAGAAATCAATGCTTTTTGCATTGTTTGCTTTAACGCTTAATGAGGTTTTCTTCCACAGTCTTGGTAAATCAGGTCACTGTATGCTGGGGAGGTGGTACAAAACACTCGTTGTTCCAGTTCCATCCAGAGAGTGGTTGGTGCTGCACAGGAATGCAGAGCAGTTTTCAATCAACTTTTGCAAAGTCTCTGTCAGCTTCATAGAGCTCTGTCAGACTTCTTGAACGCCTGGTGAGACCAGCAGGTGACCGAGGGGTCAGTCCCACATGAAAAGTAACAGCTGATGCTCATATCAGAAGGAGAGATAATTTTACCTTAATAAGGTCACCAGAAATAAATTAGGTAAAATATAGCAGTTGATTGAGCAGGCGAATCACCAGCTTCCTCTGCTTTTCCCAACTTTAGTTCAAGGCAATACTTTTGCATCTAGAACCACTCTCTAGTTCCACACTTGAGTATCACTACTCTGATTCTATTTTTTCACCTCCCTATTCCATCTTAAACACAAAACTTTATGGTACTTACACCAGATAAAGTATTTCTTGTTTCCTGGCCATATATAAAACAACCCCCCCCCCAAAAAAAAAACAGATGTGAAAGTCAATCTAATACAAATGCGGGTCTAATGTCTGAACTGATATACAGATATGAATCTATATGCTGATATTTATTATTACTAACAAGTCAGAAAAAAAAATCTGAAATGGTAGCAAGTAAAATGTTGTTAGTAGCAAGCACCTATCATGAAGTGACTGTAACAGCAAACCTACATGTTGTTCAATAGTTACTTTGCAGTCACAGAAAAAGGATGATAGTATGCATTATTTCCTTTTTTTTAAAGGAAAGGGGGTTTTGAAGGGCTGGTACTTGCTGGCCAGACATGTCTCCATCTGTCACAAATAACTTCTGTCTACAGTAAGAATTTTTTAGTAGTCATCTACACCTGTCAGCTTTCTCCCATACACTATTGTCATGACTTTTTGGGGAATAGAGTGATCCAATTCACTGAGCACAAATCTATTCAGAGAAATAGAAGACAATCTTATTTGAAATTCTGTGACACTTACTTGCTACTCTGCTTTAAAAACACTGACTCCAGCATCCTGTTCACTCTATTGCTCTCCCTCCTTGTTTAAATATGTTTTTTATGAGAACACTATACCATTAGCTAACTCTTTAATTTTTCTTGCCTAGCCTGACTACATTCACTTCTGATACATTTTGCGTCCTTAATGTTGTGCCTGAGATGAATGGTTTCTTATTGATGTCTCTGGCTCGTATCATTCTAGCTACATTTTACTTGCTGCTCCGTTCTGTCTGTGCCTTCCATGTCATAGCAAAGTGATCTTTCAAGAACTCTTTCTACTTAAATCATTCATTTAAATCAAGAGCATTTGAAAGTTGAATGTTATGTCATTCTTTCACCATTTGTCGGTTTCAGAGAAAGAGCTGTATGTTTTTATCTGCTTTTCTTTCCGTACAGACACCCAGAACTAGACGATCTCTACAGTCTTCATCTTTAATAGAAGCCTGTCAGATTTGCTTCTAATGATGGCTCTGTAACTATCCTGGGAAGCTTCACTCTGCATATCTCCCCAGAACTTCACAACCGCTGAAGATGTCTCTACTCCAAACTATTCATCCCAGCTTCCAAACCTGCCATATGCTTGGGGAAAGCTTTGGGAGTTCATTGAGTGCTAAGTGCACACCTAAGGAGTGAAAGCTTGTTTATACCACTTGTAATTATATATTTTAATACAGAATGATACTTCATTCAAATGTTTTCCAGTTATCTGTGCCACAACCAATTTATCTGAACACTGAGTGAACAATGATAGTGATCCTAAATCACTATATTATGTTACACTTTAAGCACTGCTTAATTGATTTGGATAAATTCAGAAAATTTGAGTGTGCAAACTACAGGTAGATTTAAATATATTTATTTATTTATTCTTTACCAGAATTGTAGATTACTTCTTTGATACTAGAAAGCCATATGAGTGAAATGGCATATTTCTCACACAACTTATCAGACATCAGGTATCTTGCTGTATGAATAACTGTAAGGTAATAAGATCCTGAAGAGTCAGGATGCCCATGGTTATTTCTGTTTCCCTCACCTATTTATTCTGACCTTAAGTATACTTCTTCTGGAGGTCCCTTTGGTGAAAATTAAACTAGTAATATTTAGCATCCTTCCACCACACAACTGAGTCTCAGTCAGCACAAGTACATAAATATACACTGATCTGCCAGTAAAGACTCGTAAGGAATGCAAGGTAATGTTATTCTAATGAGACATAGTGTCTCCATTCACAGATCACAGTGTTACTTGGCCTCTTCTTCACACAGTCCAAAATGTATTAACATGTAAATAAAAGTATTTAATTTCTGGAATACACAAATTAGTGGTTACACCTATTTTATATGTCCCCATATGGATCAGTATAATACATTTGCCTAGCAAAACTACCCAAACACAAAGAACAACCTGAAACAACCCAGAGAAACTCAGATTATAGTGACCGAAACCTCTTAATTTCACTATAAACTAAAAGTCAAACTTTAAAAAAAAATAAAATAGAGCAGCACTTCACTACTGTTCTTTGTCCATTCTGCTTTGTGATGGGCTGTATGTACATGATTATATAAATATATGTGTCGTCTGTCCATACTTTCATTCCAATTTTTCCTTGTTGTCAGTTCATGAAAAGCGATGTAATCTGGTTTTGTTCGTATGCATGAGACAAAACATAGATTTTATATCATAATGGATTTTCAGTGCACAAGGACTGAACTTTTATTCTCACAAAGACAAGAAAACAAAGGTTACTTTTGGATTGTCTGACACCACTGTTAACAGTGCCCGGGATATAGTTCAGACTGGTGATGGTGGCAGTGGTGAGTGTGCACAGGTGTGTTTGTGCATGGGTGAATAGCTGTGTGCTTGTGAGCAGAGGACAGGCAATGAGCAAAGAGAGAGGCTAGTGAAAGCAAAGCAGGGGAGTTCCAACTCAAGAAATTTGAAAGGAAACAATCACAGCTGTTATTGCGCATTCCCAGATGATACCAGAGAAAATCTATATTTAGAAGCCAGAGCAAATCCTAAAAAGGGTTCATCCCTACTGATGAAGAGTGAATATACTATCACAAACACTGTTTTAGAGATGGATTACACACATACCTACAGAGTGCCCACAGAACAGAGGGGAAGGTTTTTTTTCTGGAAGTTGTTACCATTGAAATATGATTATATAATATATATTATAATATGTATAATGAGGTCATGAGAGGAAAGATTTTGTTAGTCAACTTTGTTTATGTGAGATGTGATATCCTGAGGAGCACACGAGGAGCGAGGGAAGGCAAGTGTTGCTGTATATCTAATAAGGGACATGCTAAATCAATGCTGCCATTTGGTGCAATGCTTTGAAGCGTTAGGCAAATGATTGGTATTTTATTAACAAACAGTTCTTGGAGACTTCAGGTTGTAATCTGGATTGAGATAACATGCTGTATTCAGATCCAAAATTATTAATGGATTGTTCCAAGATGTTGTTCCTTACAATCAGCCACCATGAACAAAAATCTTGGGTGGTATAAGAAATCTCGTCTAAGTTATATGAAAAGAAGTCATTCTCTTGGTTTGGCTATATAAGATTCCTACGACAGGAAAAAGCTAGAGAAAGTTGCTGGTTTGTTTGGTGGTTGGGTTTTTTTTTATAATTATAAAAAGAGAGTGTGCTACTACACTGTGCCAGGTTCAAATAATAAGACATAGACACTCAGATGTGAGGGATAAAGTAGGTAGATGCCTCATCACTTGCCATGCAAGCTGTAAGCACACATACATAGGAGATAACCATACTTGTTCCCTCCTATCCCAAATACCACAAACTGCTAAAACTCAGTGGACTATAATGTGACGCGTCTTTCTTCCATGGCAAACACTAAAGCACAATCAATCTGATGTCTCTATACGTGAATCAGATACCCCTGTGCAGGTACCAGATACCTGCATGTGCTCCTGTGAAGCCTCTACACATATAGGTTCTCCATAGGCAAGAGAACCTTTTACCTTAATGTCAGTTATTAAGATGTTTGATTCTTATACTTTAGCGAGAACACTCTAATCATTGAGTGTTAACGTACAAATACAAACAGGCAACTGAAAAAACACTCCCTGGCCATTCACGACATAAGTTTAGACAATAAGTGACTTCTATGACCTCCGTGGAATTCAGAACATGACTACACTTTTTGATTACATGATTCTTATTTACAAAATAAGATCCCGATGCAGACGTCTCTATCAAATTGTAAGCTTCTTAGCAGTGGTGTAGCTTCTCCACCTGTGTTTCTATAGTAGTTGATAAAATAAAGACACAAACTCGGACTGGGGTATGTGAGCCTCAGGAATGCAAAAATATCTATCACAAAAATATTAACATTCTTGTAAAGGTGACAGAAATTAGACTTTTTCAAGTCACAAGAGTATAGAAAATAAAGGTACAGATGAAGTGTAAAACAGAGGTGTACTAGTCTTTATCATTACGCTTTAGGGGAATCTATAAAATGACAGTAAAAAGCAACTAGTGCTCCCCTCAGTTCCCCCCCCCCCCCAGATTCTAATGCAGCAGTAAAATGGCGTATGTCAGTAATAAAAATAAAATGTCTATGACATTTTAAATGTTATCATACTGTCACAGCGGAATAAAATTAGCTTGAAGAATGATCTAAAGGGATATGATGCAGTTCATTATGTATAACAGTAACAGCAGCAGTTTCCCAGTGTTCATAAAGGTTTCTCCATTAAATTTACCTCCAGTCAATAATTAGGAGTCCACAAATAAACCTAGGCAATTAAATCAATACTGCTGGGCAATTATGTTCCCAAGTCCTGGCTCAATGGCACAAAAAGACACTATATCAAACTGCAATATTAAGTGATCTGATGCAATTTTCAACCCAACATTTTCTCAGAATAACAGAACAGGGCAAGCCTGCATCTCTGTTCAAGATGCAAATGGGTACTCAGTTTGCCAACCTGTAACACCAAGTAAGCAGCCTGTAATCAGCAAAGTCTCGACAGAAAGCTTTCATTTTAAGGTCAGCTTTAGTTTTCTGATCAGAAATATTACCAATGCCTACTAAAGGAAACCACAAGCAAACCATCTGCAAGATAAGAGTTAAGGGTTTTAAAGGGCATAGAGCTCTTCCGTGAGCTGCTCCCAAATTGAGAGACCAAAAATCTTAGCAATTTTACATTTGTGTGACCTAGCTTTGGCAGAAATGAAAAGCATAGCTGGCTGCTCCCAAAACACACTAATCCCCTTGCAATTCTAAAAACGGTCAGCTTACCAAGAATTGCTTTTACTGTCAGAGCTCCTCCTGAGGAACCCCACAAGATGGAGCAAAAACCACTGAAAAGGACTATTAACTTGTACACAAACTTATACAGCTAAGAGCAATGAGCTCCTCTATCCCTAGATAACATTTGCAATCCTAATATGGTTACATAGTCAACAACCCCCTCACTCTCTGTTTTTTCCAGTCTGTCTATATCAGGGGAAAAGAAGTGGTAAAAATCTGCTTAGGATTTTTTTAACGATTTACCAAAGAATGACAAAAAATAGAATAAGAATTCTTCACTGTATTCCATTTCCATAGTCTGATTCCTATTTTGAATCCATAATATGGACAGAACTTTGAAATTTATAATTTTTAAAAAGTACTTAAAATGAAGGCAATTTAGTGAATAAAATATTTGTGCTTTTATATTTGTGCAGAGTTCCATGTAACACTATGAGGTTAAATTTAAATGACAGTATTTCTGACAGAGCCAGTAAAAGCAAACAGATATTTCCATCTCCTTTACTGCAGCAATTAAGCAGACTTCATGGTAGTAAGTTTTGATAATGAAAGAGGGATGAAAGAGGGAAAATCTGTCATTTCTTAAAAATCTGGCCATAGGACACAATCTAGACACAAAAGCTACTAATGATAAAATATATAAATCTGAATGTGAGCGTTCCCTTGAAATAGCTTTCGAAATATTTTCCATCATTCACATTCTTAACTGAAATGAACTACATCGTTAATGGAGCCATGCTAGTGAATATGCATTAGGAACAGTGGATTTATAAATCAAATTTTATTTCTTCTTAGACATCAGCTACCCGTCATCTGAATAAAGGAGACAACTACAATATAACGGAAAAGTTTCAGGAGTCAGTGTATGTTGTCAGTGATGTCCAAACAAAAGCTGACTGTGGCTAGAAAAGCAGGGCTCTCACCTGCCAATAAACTGCCCTTGATCACTTACAAGAGGGGAGCATCCCAGCAGACTCCGTGTGTATTAAAAAAAAGACTTGAAAGAGAAGAAAAAGTATCACACAGGTCACAGCGGCAGTCTCAATGGACCCCTCAGGGATTTCTGCTAGTCTCAGCCTTGTCATCCTCTATGCAGCTTTCCTCTCTGCCCAGAAAATGTCGATAGGAAAATGTTTGAGGGGCCTCTGGTGGAAATTTTTTCATTCTTTCTGCATTGACAGGATGCCAAATCAATATTTACTTCCCACTAACAAGCTGCTCAAGGTCTCAGTAGAAAATATTGTAGAGAATGCGAGAAGACACGATAATAAACAGCTGTCTGGCTATGAGGAAAACATGAATTGACTGGAAACAGGTCCACAGTAAAAGGTCACTGAAACCCATGAACTCCTCAGGTGTCCATATCAACTACTAACTTTAAAGGCACATAATAAAAAATCTCTTTTTCCTAAGAGGTATGAGAGAATGGATCCTTTTCACTCTAGCAAGCATTACACACTGTTTAAATAATTCAATTAACACATTTGCCAAGATCTGTGCTTGTTTTCTCCAGCATTGTTTCACTGATTTCAGCTGTTAAGTTAGCTATCACAAATCCTGGGTTAACATATCTTCAATTTTATCCAGTGACTCTTATTTTAAAAGAGATAAAAAGCAAATGCTGCAAAACAAGGATTTTACATTGCCTTATCATAGCATAGTTTGGGACCATCAATAGCAACATAATTAGAAATGCAGCCAATTAATTACAACCTAAAAACACTTAACCACTAAGAACAGAAAGTTATAATTAATTAAGGGAAGATATAAATTTAGCACCTGTGCTTCAAGAAGTTTCTGTATATACTGCAGCCATTCTTTGTCTTTTTCAAACTCCATTTTTGTCTTTGCTGTTACCTAAAAATAGAAAAATATAACATAGACAATATTTTGACACCACCTGAGAACATAATGAACAATAAAGGAAATGTGTAACTGAATATACATCAAATGAACAGCATGTGGATGGGGGAACTATGCTTGCCAAACTAGTTATTTGAAGTATATCCACCAAGTATGAGGGCTCTGTTAAATTTATAAACGTATCCTCATTAGTGTATGACCCTAGAAGCATGGCATGACGCATGGCATGTTCTGTTCACATGAAAATACAGGTGTACATGTGATCCATGTGTAAATTTTACAAGTTTTAAAGGTCCCTGAGTCTATAAATTGATAAATGGATTATACATTTAAAATTTATGTAGTATAAATTCATCACGCCTATTTTAAATTTGTTTTCTCTTTATAGTTAAGTATGCTTGTGTTTTACATGTATATTCACAACATTGATTACAACAAAAGATACGGGATATAGAAATTACTTTGAGAATGAGGTAAGCGTAGAACAATTCTGCCAAAATGAATCACTTTACAGAGGTGTATAAATGTTAGTAAACAGGGCAGATATGGGTCCATTTTATTTGTATTCATGTATGTAATCCATATCAGCGCATACATATACAATGTGCTCTTATTTAACCACTGTGAAAACTCTCTTTTGTGAATTCCATAATATAAAGCTCCAACAAGGCTAAACCTAAGTCATCAGCAGAATACAACCCAATAAATGGTCAATTCCCAGACACTCTCATTAAAGTAAGTGTGCAGGCTTTTTTTCTGTATTATTTGATCAGGCCAAAATAAATCTGGATAAAAAATCTAATTACTGTACCTATTTAATAGAGAGTGATTTGATGAAACATTATCAAATATTTCACAGTAAAATGTACAATGGAATCAACAAAAAAAAGGCAATGGATTCCTCCAGAAATCATATGTCTACTAGGAATACCTTTAATAGATACCGCAATTCAAGAAAGGAAGCATCAATGGAATCCATCTGGCACAGCAAGACACATTCTAATCTTGTTTTCATTAATTTAGAAGTCTATTTAAAATGTATAATCTGCCAAATCATCTCACAAAAGGAAATTACTAAGGATTTTCAAATAATGTCTACATCTCAATGCTCAAAACAGTATACTTATATTTTATTTATGCATGCCCGAAGTCTTGCCACCTTATGAGTCTCTAACCTGACCTTTTTACTTAAATCCAGCTGTTCTCTTCTTTTTGTGCTGGATGCTGCACAATGAAATTCCAGTCTTTACCTGGAAATCCTTTTCCTCAGGAATGGAAAGGTACAGCATCTTCTGATCTAGCCCCTTCTTAATGAAGAGTCCTTAGAATAACTTACCTCATCATCTTCTACTTCTAATATCTCCTCAAGATCAGTTGTTGAAACATTAAGGATAGACGCTGCCAACTGAACAGACTCTTGGGAAAGACCCTTTTTGCATGCTCTCACTTCTTCCATTTTTTTTGCCTGTCTGATTTTTGTTCTCAGCTCTTGCACGCTTTGCTGTAACTCTCTGGTTAAAGCCTGGAAGACGCAAGCAAAAAAATACTCCATTGCAATTTTTCTTAAAGTGCAAACACTATGGAAAAAAACATTACCATTTAGACTAAGCTCCTTTGTGTGGGAATTATCTTCATTCTGTGTTACTGGTTCAATAGAATAGGTGCCGTAATATCAAGTAACATGGTGTTTAGAACTCAAAATATGAATTAATACATGAAACCAGAAAATGTTCTTAAATACAGGTACAAATATTTTTTTTTATGTCCTTAGAAAAATAACTGTATTCAAATACCATCAGTAATAAGACAAAGCACCCTCCACAGAATCAAATAAAAAATCCTTTCCTGATCCAGTCTACCACAAACATTCTTGAAATAACAACAGAAGTGTCAGGATTTACTGTGGTCAGGTACCTTTTTAAAGCTTATTCATCCCTCACTGCGTGAAGAAACACCAGTATACCTCTTTATTCCAAACCTGAAATAAAGACAGGGTAACTCAAAACTGTCCTAGCCAGCTACCTATTATTCTAAATATAATTTCTGCAAACTAAACCCTCACAGTAGTAGTTATCTGGTGATAAGCAGCACACCCTTGGGACACACAAGCCCACCCTGTTATTATTCCAGGCTTGCATAGGAAAGGTTATGTTCTCTCTGCAGCTGGTCCATACAGAAGTCCTGCCCAAGCCAGGCAGTCTCTTTGTAAGGGTGCTCTTTGGAGACAGCAGGTGTTTCAAAGTAGGTGTCCCAGCCCAGGGGGTGGGAGGAAGGTCAGGTGCCAGACCAGAACTACCGCAATTATTCTTAATCCTGGTTTTGACAAGGTCTGAAGCAGAGGTGCCAAGAGAAGCCTCAATTTTAGATCCCATTTCTGCTGTTGAAGTCTTTTAGTCAGCTTTAAGAAAGAACTAGAGCTTGACAGGATGTCTGATGCTGTTAACGCTGCATAAATTAAACTGCCTTTATTATCATTACTAGTATTACTAGTGACTAATAAAGACAATAATAATAAAGGACAATTTTTCTACTATCATTTCTGAAATGTGGTATACATTTTTGTATACATTGCTAAACCCGAAAGACATTGTCAGCCTAAGAAAAAGTCCATAAAAACCAGAAGGATACTATTAAAATAAAACTGTTCAAAAGCTTTAAAAAATAGGAAAGTAGAACCGACTTCTGGAGTGGAAAAATGTGATTACTGGGATTTAGTAAAACTGATGTAAAAACCCACAAAAAGTAAAAAGTAGCAAGATGACTAGAGAAAAACTTTTATTAGTTAATGGGAAAGAAGAAGCCCAGGAGGGCTGAGACCACTTTTTCTTTATTTAAAGCTAGAGAAAATAAACAGTATGAAACATCCTGCTGAAAAGACTTTGTTGACCTGAAAGAAAGCTGAATTGAATCCAAACCTGATTTTGGTTTTTGCTCCCCAACACTACACTAATACTGAGCTTGAATAATACCTTCCACAGCAGAATATGTGCGAAACTGCACAACAAAGAATTGATGGTTCAAGTTCCTACCTCTCGTATTCGTAAAGTTCTCACGTTCAGTGAAATAACACTAAGCATTAGTATAAATCATTGTTTGTATAACTGACGTTATTTTGTTTCAATATTATGGAACAAAAACAGTTTGTCAAAAGCACAGCAAGACATCTATTTTAAAATTGCTGGTTTAGAGACAGGAGCATTAACTCATTGTCAGAAGATCCTCCTAGCTGATTCAACTTCCATGACTCAAGCAGAACTGTGATTTTCAACACAGACACCCGGCTCAGTTCAAAATGAGAGAATAAGCTTTTCTTTCGATCATCATATCTGGGGCTCATCTTAATAAACTATCTCTCACCAATAGCTGATTAATTCCTGAAAATTCTTTTTCTGCAGAATGCCTCCATCTCATGGAAACTGACTGCAGAATTATGAAGCCTGTTCATTGGCATCTGGGGTAAAGTACTCTACATCCTCTTGTGTATTCAAAATACAGTCATTAGAGAGCACTCACTGATATATGTCAAAGAAAGCACAACAGATTCATCCGATTCCAAGATTTGTTTATTTTTCTACCATTTCTCAAATTAACATTTTTCTGTATTTAGCTAAAATGTAATTATTAAAAACAAGATTACCCTACCAAAAATGTGGGGGGAAAAGGTACACTGAAATTTGTCCTATTTTCTAATTCAAGTGTGGGTTCCTCCATCCACAGTATTTCCAACAAAATATCCTGCACATAGACCTATCTGCAAGTACAAAGCTGAGAGGAATGAGGAAACTTGAAACATTATAGGCAGGGAACTATGGCAAATTGGAACAAACTCATAGAAGGAAGCAGACAAAGAGAAGAGGGAACTCCAAGTAGAAAAGTGCACAGTATTAAAAAAAAAAAAAGGTACCAAAAAGAGCCTGAATAGGAGCAGTTTTAGAAAATGAAAAAAAAGGGAAAAAAGAGAAAGGAAGGTAAAATAGAAATCAAGGAAAGAGAAAATTACAACTATAGATTTTGTTATGCAAGCACACACATTATATATATTCACAGTAGATCACATATATAGAGGACTTGCACTTCAATTCCATTTTTTCCTTTGCAATTCTAATACACGAAAGCATACGTGAAAAATAAGGCTCCTTTATGAACTTTCAAATCAGACTTTCAGAGACTAGCTATTTTGAACCTGCTTTCTTCACACTATTATGTTGTAATAATAATGTTTTGATATACATTTTTCACATTTCATTAAAAATGAACCCACACCCCCCCAATTTTATGCTTTTTCTGTTGATATAGCCTCATCCATCATTTATTAATGTATTCGTGTGCTAAAGTGTTTACTTATTAGTGATTTCATTTATATGTCAGTTAAATGCTTCACTACAGAAATGTTCAATGTCAAAACCACACAGGTCTTTAATCAATTTAGGAAGAACCATTTCCAAACTAAAAGTGACAAAAACCTAAGAATTAACCAACACAGGTTTTGTTGGTGGGTGTACTGAAGCCCGTATGATATTAGTCTTTGATTAAGAAATTGATCTAACACGTTCTGGAGCCAAGTGTAGGGTTTTAAACTAAAATATTTGCCACTCTGTAATTCAGAATTGCTTGTTTTTAAGCGTAGAAGCATACATAGGTGATGCAAACTGCCTGCAATGAAATCAACGCAGTATGTGACCAGTACGATTATGGTGTGTGAGAACAATGCATTTATTAGTACTAGTAATATTAGTAATATTTGATCTTTTCTCTTTGCTTTTGGTCTTTATTTTTGGTGTCAAATCTAGGAGATATTTTGTTAGTAAAGCCATTTTCCCAACTTAGATGTTACTGTCAGAGTTATTCCTGTGGGACACACTTAGCTGCTACCAGCCAACTAGAATAGGAATCGCTATTTAATTCCTGAAAACACATCTTGTCAGACCACTGCAATTGCTGCTGGTCTGAATAAAAAAAAAAACAAAACAAAAAAACCCCAAAAAAGCAGCTTAAAATTCTAACAACATGAGCTTAAAGTACCCAGTTCTTTTTATTGGGTAGAGATTGTATTATCTACAAATTCCATATGGTTATATAGTATATATATCTACTGGGTTGCATACAGTTCTAAAATATCTCCCTTATAAGCATTTTTACTTTATATTAATTCTTAGGATAATAGTTTTTGATTTCAGTCTCAGCATGCAAACAGTGTTTATTATTTATTCACATTGGATATTTTGCCAGATTTTAGGTGTATGAAAACAAAAGTCTTCTTTCATTTAAAAGGCCATATTTAATTAAACATTCAAAGAAGCTGTGGTGATACACTGACCCTGACAATGCACTATTAGTAAGGTATTTACATCCCAAAAAACTCTGACAAAAATTAATCAATGACCGCAAATAGTGTCATATGACCAAGTCAATGCCTAAAATTATTCTTGTAATTACCATGTTAATTTACACACTCTTATTGTTATGGTTTGTAGTATAATAAAATGTAAGAGCCCCAAGACAAACCAAAGTCTAGCTACGCATAGATAGATTTCAGTCTTGCACTGCTGCAGATCTCATGGCAGAAGCCATGGATCACATTAATTATGGAAAATTTTAACCCTTACCGTGTTTGGTACAACAGCAACAATATTGTGCTGGGTCTGGTTGGGCTGGAGCTAATTGTTGTCCAGCTGCTCCTGCGGAGCAGTGCTTTGGATTTGTGACTGAACCAGTGTTCAGACAACACACCAGCTTGCACAGCATCAAGGACTTCTCTGTGTCCCACCCTACTGCTGGGGTGCACAACAAGTGGGCAAGGGACACAGCTGGGACAGATGACCTGAACTGACCAAAGGGATATTTCATACCATATAATGTCCTGCTCCACAATAAGAACTGAGGGGGAGAGAGGACTGGTCTGGCAATTAGCCAGAGACTGGCTGGGTGTTGATCTACATCCCTTGGGCTTTCCCCCCCCACCTCTTTCCTTCACTTATAAAAATGTCTTTGCCTCAACACACGCGTTTTCTTGCTTCTGCTCTTCCCAGTCTCTCCCCAGACTCAGTGGGGGAAGGGAGCGAGCAAGCAACTCTGTGGTGTTTGCTCAGCTGCCAGCCAGTGTCAACCAACCACAAATATATAGAACAGTACAATATACAGAATATTTCTACAGAACCTAATATTTTGTGTGTAGTTCAACATGAAAGTGTATTTACATACAAGTAACATGTTAGAAATTCACTTGCTTTGTAGATAGGGATGGTGTAAGGATGTCACCCAAAGTATTACACCACAAATGAAATGGAAAATCTTTGTGAAGATGTTGCAGCTATCTGTGGAAAACAAGATCTGAGTTTCTCAGAACTGAAAGCTGAGGTTAAAGAACTTCACTTTTGTGGTAGAACAAATTATTGTTGGCCTAAAGTTAGGCCAGATCATAGCACTGTAAAAGGCTAGGAAAGCACTGCCACCCCACATTGCTCACAATCAACAAGTCAAAACAGAATGAATGGACAAAGGGAAACAAAGAGATGATGACATGCACTGTTTCATGCAGTTGAAACAAGCATTCATGTTTCTTCAGTGAAAGTACAGTAATTGGTTCTTACTGCATCTCTAAAAATGACTTGCAAAATACTTTCAGAAATAATGTTTAAACATCTTACAGCACGACTGCTGTAGATCAGAAAGAAGATAAACTCTTCTAAAGTAATTTCTTTTCATATATATATATATATATATAAAATTAAGTTAACTCAGCTTGCTCCTTCACTTGAACAAATACACCTTCAAGGCATAGCTTTTTTTATTTCAATCAGAAAAGGGACAAGAGTGTAGACAAGAAATAAAGACAAGACAGACCACTGCAATAGATTTGTCTGGCCAAGGGCTATAACATGTAGCATTCTGACCCATGGGAATGAGTCAGCCTCAGGAGGTTAATTTAATTCTCATGATCCCCAGAGATCACATGTGATTTCAGAGACTCCAGCAGATGCCCTGAAAGTAAAGGGCAAAGATGTAGAGGAGATGTAGGCCAGTCCTATCTTCCTCTGCCAACTTGTGTATTCAGTGCTGACCAACAATGCTATTGCCAAATATTAAAGTGGTAGTAATGTTATTTTACCAATGTCACACAGGTAATGTGGTATATTGGCTTTATTTAACTGTCTTCAGTCACAGTTTCTCCTTTATCTCTATAATTGCTGAATGTACATGTTCAAGCTTATGGCTCAGCTCTATACTTGTACATATTCAGAGGAATTAACATAGGCTTTTGTCACCTTTTCCATTAAGAATAAATAAAGCTGTAGAATGCATTAAACCCCAAGCAAAACAAAAATATATATTCAGGGGAATATCAGAGTGATAATGTATCTAAAAGCTAGCAAAGCCGCAAATTTTCAAAGCCTAATTCAATATAGAACTGGAAGAGAGAAACATATCCGATACAGGAGAAGGAGGTATCAGATTGATAGATATTACCTAAAATAAACAATCTTATGTTGAATGACACCGAGAATAGTGCTCACAACTTCACAGAGATCAGTGGAAGATGAAAGCACACACTGCCTGGAAGAAACGCCTCACCTGATGACCTGTAAGAATCCCATTTTACATAAAGGCTGAGAAATCACAGCAGGTACATACAGAATAACGGGCTACTGCAGTCGCACGTATCACACGATTTTCCACATCCATTAACACAAGCAAATCCAAATACACATGAGCATAACTACGGATCTAACGGACAAGATCCGAAAAATTAATCAAAATAATTTAAAATATTACCATCCTCTTCCATGCTTGTGGAAAATAAAAAGCTCTCCAGTTTGCGGTCCAACATCCTAGCACGACCCTGCCTTCTTGATGGCTCTGAGCTATGGATGACAGGCTGCGAACTAGAAAAGGTGAGTTCAGCAACATCCCAAACCCAACTATAGGAAGAACATCTGGAAAATCACAGGCAGATTTGCACAGTATTGTTTTTCAGCTACTAAAGCTGAATTCACCGTGGCTTTCTTGACAAAGTCCTGGAGTCACACAGTATAAAAGGGGCCTCAGGATTTCAGTATTTGAGCACAAAACTCGGGTTACTGGCACTTGAACTGCAGACCCCAAAACCAGTTAAAATGCAATAAGGAAGAGGAATGTTAAAGTACAACTACAGAAATAATAAATTGTGTTGCCTAAAATTTGATAAACTGATTCTTATCACCATTAAGATTTGAATTGTACAGCTATGCTAATTTAAGTCGTGTTATTCCTTCTTGCCATTATGAGAGCAGAGGAGAGAAAGTTTCACTTGGCTGGCAACTATTTCGATGCTGTATTTCTCCACATTTCTCCAAAATACCCTTGCTACCAATCTCATCCTACATTCTCTACCAAAATACCATTCCTTCTTGATTCAAAACTATTGAAAACAAATTCTTTCTTTAGAGCCGTTTATTTTCAAGGACAAAATTGAGAAAGTTATTTTGACTGCATTTTCTTAACCAGCTCCAGGTGCAGAAAACCATATGGAAGAACAATAAAATATTTCAACTTATATTTGACATTTTTAAGAAAGGAAATTGAATACACTGTGCTATGTCTAAAAGATAGTTCAGTTTATTTACAAATTGATAGAAAACCTACTTAAGCCAGTTTTTAATTTTAGATTGTTTTCAAAACAAAACATCATAATTACACAAAAACACAGCAATGGACTTATTCTGGCCAATTACAATGTAGTTTATATTTCTGAAGAGAAGTACACAATGTATCCTTAAAGACTATACTTATTTGTTTTAAAATGCCCTTTGTGATTAAAAATTAGGGAGTTTTGTACTATTGGTCAGCTTTTTTTCTTTTTCTTTTCTAATCCTTACTTGATAACTGTTTAGCTATCACACTTTCATTTATGCCTGAAATCTTGTCTTAAAAATCTGTCTCTTTTCACAGCATTCCTCATAACTTTAGGCAGGATGAAGCCCCTTATTGCATCAGCTAAGCACCTCATTTATAGAACATACAGCAGATACTCACTGATATGAGGGACATTTGGTCACATATAATATTACAGCTTTGCAGTCATCTAATCTCTCCTGCACATTAAGCTATAAGACCGTCAAAAACTTAAGTTGTAGACCCAAATGTTTTCAGACTGATATTATCTTTTTAAGTATCAGCAAATGCTCCATAGTTTTCATTGTACTGTTGCTAAATTTTCACAAAATTACCATGTTTTGTGACCTATAACAGGGAAAAAATAATAGTTTTCTTTATAGCAGAGAATGAGGTGAAATACGTATAATCAGCATAGGATGACAGGCAGAATATTTCTGTCAAAATATATTGGTTTCTAAAATTATATTTATGCAAAATGGGCAATAATAATAATTTAAAGTCCTATTTACTTCAGCATTTAAGTCCTACCTCATTTACATTAATTTTTTCCCTGTTGTAAATTTTTTGGTTTCAACAGAATTACCTCTGATTTACACAGGTGCTAGAAAAAACAGCATCGTTCCTTTAAAACGTCATATATTACAGTTATTTACACAGAGTTAAAAAAAAAACAAAAAGCACTGACAGAGATTAGAGCTTCACACACATGTAGTAAGAGATGCCTGAGATCTCAGCAAGTTCATTATCTGAACAGTTAGGGCAGACTAAGTCAGCACAGTTATACTGGACATGGTAAACAAAGCATATTCAGGGCAGACCAAGAAACACCGAGGTGAAGCAACACTCCAAAGGTCACACAGCAGGTCACTGACCAAGGTCTGAAAAGTGCCAAGATTTCCTGATACTTAGCTCAGTGTCTGAGCTTATGCTATCTTTCTGCAGAAACACATGCGGAGCATAAAAAACTATAAACCAGATGCCCTGTGTAAGAGCACTGCACTGCTGAAACAAACGTGCCTGAAACCTAATTTAAGAGGTCAGCTCTGGCATTCCTTGTACTCTTAAAAAAAATTGTCATAAATATTATCAACTGTGACTTCTTAAAATATTATCATTTGGTTTTTTTTACGATTCCACCCTTCTAGATCTCTTCCCACCTCTCTGCAGCTTTTTCTGCATGTCTGTTGTGGAATCCTCTCCACTCCCTCCTGTCTAAATTGCTGCCGAGGCTTCACAAGGTTCTGTGTAAAGGTGCTTTCTGTTCTGCCTGCTTGAGTTTGCTTTCTTGGTAATCTAATCAACACACAGTGAACAATTATTTCTACACGAACTCTGAAATAAATCAGTACTGGATACCATTCTCCTCCTTTCAAAGTTTTGCTGGTTTTCCTGTCATTTTGCCAGAAAGTTTTGCAATCACTTCAAACCCAGAGCCTTTACTATATAATTTGTACTCATTAGTCCATCCTCCAAGTCTTACAAGCATCACTTTCTCCAGTCAACTTTGTTTCTTATCTTTTAGACCTCAATCTACCCATTATCCTTAAACTAGGCATCTTTCTAACTATCTCCAGATTATGCACAGGGCTGAGTATCAACTTTAAAAAGCAGTATCTCCAAGCCATTTAAAGGAATCATGAATTTAAAGGCGAATGTACTCCTGTTCAGGGAGTGCACTGCAGAGTCTCCCAAGTAGCTCACAGCTGAGCCTGTTGCAGCCCATTCTCTAAAAAACTTAGAAGATTCATTGGGGTTTTTTTCCTGAGGAAGAAAAGGAAGTTATTTGCAAGTTGCTGGAAATGGTTTCCTTTTCAGCTCAAGTTTGCTGGATCTGTTCACACAGTATCTAAATATTAGAGAGCCACAGTCTATGAGAATGGTTCCCAGGCACTGTAAGAAAAATGAATGTAGCACTAACACCAACAAAATCAGACACTGAATATCTGAGCTTTGCATGAGACATACATGTGCAGCTACAACAAGTCTTGCAAGTTGATTAAATAGGTTGAATCATTTAAATCAATTCCTCTAAATTCTTAATACAGAGGGGGATATAAAAAAAAAATCAACATAATTTAAGCTACATCTGTTTTCATCTTTACCTATCATAGACAAAAAACAAAGTTAAGTGCTACCCTTCCAAGCCCAAAAACCAAATAAAAAGAAGAATACGAAAAAGCTGTTTGAAATATTTCTATTTATTCTTCATTTTTAATAATCTAGATTTTAGCCATTAAGACATCTACATTATATGCTGTTCCTGGCAAACTGTATGCATCACTAACCACACGCCTTCTGTAAACTATAAGAGTTCAGCCATTCACTTCATTCATTAAAATTCACAGGGCCTATTATTCTGTTTACAGTCTAATAGATATTCACTGTCACTATTCAGGCCTCTGATTCAATTTGCCTAAATCCCAGATGCAGAGTAATCCTGATGGAGATTAGCTTAATTTATCACCAATTTCTTCTCAGAACCAAGAAAGGTTGGTATTTCATAATAAAAGCTGTGCTTCTCCTTTTTTTCCTAAAGCAGCAGGCATAGCGAAAAAGAAGCAATAAATGCCTGATTTTTTTTTAATGGTGAGATTTTTTCACTTATACAAACATTTTGCATGTTTGCTTCTCTTAAAGGTGTGCATTCTGCAGATAGAAATACTAATTGTCATTAGAGTGGAACACATCCCTTTAACCAAACATTATGCTGATTCTGAGTGAACACAGATTGGCAGACTCGTTGTCTACTTCATACAGTATGTATGGGTATACTTTTCTAGGTAAAGTGTTGAGTATAATAAATGAAATATACTTATCTTTTGGCTTTAAAGTGTTCCCAGGGGGGGACGTTTTCTAGCAACTTGAAGTCACATTAAAGGTGCCCAATTTCAAATCAAAACTGACACTGCTGATTTACTTAAGTGTTGCCTGCAAAATATCCCAATGACCTACTAAAGAAACCTTTCTTTGGTCAAACAACACTTCCAAATTGGCACAGTTTATATACAATTGTGTAAACTTTTCAAAATAAATCAATTTTCATCTTTGTATCAAACTATAGTTCTATTTCAATAAAAAGTTAGTCCATTTTTGACAATTATAAAATTTTATAATTGCCTATGCTTAGTGTTTTTTGATGAGGAAACAAAAGTCATTCAAACAGTATCCCATGTCCCATCTGGGTAACCATATAAAAAAGCATGTTCTGCACATCCTGGAAGAACCTGGAGCAGTAGTACTGCCAAGGAAACTACATCCACAGACATTGAGAATACCTTCAACCAATGGAAACATCCTTCAAAGAATATTTTTACTATGTCACTGTAACTGGAGAATTCTGAGAGTGTCCTGCAAAAATTTACTTTTATCCAAAGAACTGACTGTGTAGCTGGAGGTATGGGCAGAAGCAGTGTACTTGTGTTGCCCTCTTGTTGGAAAGGAGCTGACAAAACCTACAGAATATTTCCCAAATATTTCAGCCTCCCAACCCAACTACTAATTATCTCCAATTCTTATTTTTATACACATTATTAGTTTTATTCATAGAGAAAAAGCAAATAGGATCTCATCTGCATATGGTTATTCTGAGAAGAACATGTTTTCTGGCAATGCTCCATCTTTCCCAGCACAGGAACATTCCAAAAGAAAAAGATAACTATGGCAAATAACAAGAATTTGTCAAATGACAGGGTTTTTTAACATGGAAGTGGTGAGTCGTTAATTAGACTTAGCCTTTGTAAGAGGAAGAGGTTTCATGGGACATTCTCAATTAGCTCTGTCACTAATGGGCCGTCCCAGAATCTCTAGCCTGCCACCATGTGAACCTGTCCATGCTCTGACTTTCTGTGGTACACAAAAGTTGGTGCTCTGGGTTTTCAAAGGTTATGTGCATTTTCATAAGCTAGCTCACAATTGACCCATATAATGCATATGATAACTTTTCATAAATGGAAGAGAGAAGGAAGTTTCATAGGGGTAAGCAGAAATGACCAGTGGGGGTCACTTAAAGGTGGAACTTTTTAACAGAACTGTTATCTTCAACTGTATATTAAACTACAGCTCAAGAGAGATACCATGGCAAAATTGATGCCAAAATTCTGGTAATCTGGAGAAAGGTAAGCTGGTTATCAGGACGTACATACATATAGGGATATATAAGGAAAGCTGACTGAATGTCAAATGACTGGCAGAACACCACACGGCCAAGCAGAGGTGGAATAAGGCCTCTGACATATGTGGCTGCACACAGCTGTATGTCAAACAACAGGGCACGGGGGAAATGCACCTACCTCAATACTGCTCTGAGCAGCGGAAATGAGGGCAGATATCTTAGGAGGGTTGACTGTTTGATCCCCCAGGTAGATTGACTAAGCTTGCCAAGTAAACTGCCACGGGTTTTGATTTTGGCAGTCAATTCTATCAGATGGTTATACAGGAGACCTATCAAGAACAGTGCCAGAACAGACCAGATGTGAACTGTGCTTCAGTGGGTATCCTCTGTGGAGGGCACGCAAGTCCCAAATCACAGAGGCATGATGGAAGTCAGAAATGCACTCAGCTGACTTTGAAGCATTCAGTCACCATCACCTATTTATTACAGCTGTAGTTGTGCCTTATCAAAACTTCAAATGACTTTCTCAAGGTCAGAAAAGCTCTCATAGTTTCATGCTGAGGCAGATGCCATCACTGCAAATTTACTTATAAATTTGAACAAGTTGAACAAGGACAGACAATGCTACTGAGACTTGAGCTTACAAGGGTCTGTAAAGGCAATATCTGGTCAAAGTCCAGGTAAGCTTAAAAAAAAAGGTGCAGTAATGCAGAAAAACAGAATATCCCCAGAATTAGTCAGGATTTTGGACAGTTTCATAGCAAACTAGTATGCTGTACCCTATTTTTCATCAAGTCAGGTAGTCTACCAGCAGTATTTTAACTTTATCTAGGGGCATGTGTAATCTACATGCACGTGGGCATCTGTAGGGGCATGTGTACTACAAACACAATAAAGAACATTTTGCTCTTTTGCTGTGCTGCATGTAACTGGCAAGATCCACCTGAAGATCTGATAGTGCAAGGTGTGTTATAGAAAATATTCAACAATGGTACACTATTGAAATGGTTCAAAGAGAACTTATGTTGCTGATGGAAGATGGACAGGCTGAAAAGATATCACTGCATAAAAGGCATCTAAAATACTCTCAGAGCCACCTTGTTGCTCTTACCAGTATTTTTTGTTCTTTTGTAACAAAAACGTTTTTTCGGCCTAGCTTACATTAAACTTATGGCCTTACTTTCATTATTATTTGTCAGTTTTCATAAATGCCATTAAGAAATTTTATCAGAATTTGATATCTAAATCCATGAAAATGTTTAACAATCAAGTTTAGTTCTGATTTTTAAAGAACTCTAGAAACACTTAGATTTCATGAAGTACTTTTTAGATCAACCACAGAGGCCATCTTAAATCCATTTAACGTACTATTGATATTACATAGCCTACATTTTTTATCTGAACATCTCAGTGTTAGGTCAGGCATTTTAAAAACCAGTTTATCAAAATGAATAGTAGCCTTTATCAACTGACTTGTACTGCCTTCAGAAAAGAAATCAGATTTATTCAAAGCAACCTATTTTCTATAAAGCCATTCTAGGAGGTATAACTATACTCCTATGCTTTAATACTTAAATAATTGAATTTTGTATCAGGTTTTCTTTATCTTAGCTAGAAATTAGGTCAGACTAACTGATCTAAAAATACCTATCCTGGCTGCCTTTTGTGAATATCAACTCAATATTATCTTTCTTTTAGACTCATGGCAGTATTACAGTATAGTTACACTTACTTTGAACACTTATTCAAAATAAGAATCAGCGAGAGAAAAAGTCATTAACTCTAAACCCTATAAAGTTGTAAGCTATAAAAATTCTCAGTTTAAACAAACTGCTTCGTAGAAATTGTTAAAAATCTCCCATTGGCTGCTAATGGACTGGGACGTTTCATGATAACATCATATAACATCAGCCTCCTTCCTTCCAGATACAAGTCAGAAATGTTCATACAAGACTTCTGTCTTTACACAGTTACAGAGTTGTTTTATCTCATAATGAGTTGTACCTGCCCTGCAATAGCTGTCTTTTTACTACTAAATTTAAAATCCTGCCCCTTTACTACTGTTCTTGGCCTTATTACTCACAGATTTCATCTTGATTTCTTTTGCCTCTTCTCCATCCTCTTTACTCTATTGCTGCTCATACTTTCAGATTATTAACTACAATCCATTTTCCACTTCTTTTATATTGCCTTTTCATTTCTAAATATTGTATTATCTTTCCTTCCTATCAAATGGAAATAGATATTTATGAGGAGTTACCCTCTAATTATGGAATTGTGCACTTTTGGTCACTTAATAAACTGTTACAGCGCACAATTTTTATTTATATTTTCTACTAGCCTGTATCTTTCTCATAACAGCTTTGAAGAAATGAGCTGCCCTAAATTAAGCTATTTTAGGTGACCTGTTGGTTCCTATTGAATGTAATTTAGGACTAACATCTGATCTCTATATTACACTGCAACTTACAACATAACTTAAAACATATCGGATACTGCAACTTTTGTTTGCAATTATTTCTTCCACAATTTTTAGAAACTATTACTAGATTTTACAATCTAGCAATTTTAGTTAGTTGCAGAAGTGTCTCAAACTGGGATCCCCACATCAATGCAATACTTAACTGTATGTTACCAATATGTGGTTAACAAGTAATTCATCATATTCTCTAATTTGATCCAGTGGTGTATATATCAGAATTTTACCAGAAAATTTTGTAACTTAATATAATGATCTAAATGGATTCAGGAGCCTGTGGTTCTGAGTTACCAACAACTCTAAAGGCGAGTAGCAGTGCCTGCTATAAACAGAAAGAGCAACACTCTCTTCTCTGAAGTTCCTCTGTTGTCCTATTAATAGTTCTAGTTATTAATTAGCGACGCTGATATTCTCTAATTGTTGTATGTGAAAATAACCCCACTATATAATGTCATGAGAGATACAGAAGGGCTAGAAAAAGTACCTGCATTCAATTGATTAATGAGCAGAAGATTACACTTACACTCAGACAAAACAAGTAAGGCTTGTGAAGTGATTACAATAGTAGACAAAGTTAACAGAGTCATACAAATGCAATAAACGGGCCAAGCAAGAGACAGTTTGAACTTGATTAAACTTGATCTCTCTATAAAAAAAAGTTATCTGAGTTACTGAAACTTCAGGAAGAATCAAGGTCAGGGGAAAACTGACAGCTACCTGGAAGGAGAGAGTAGAAATGAGACAGACCAGACCTCAAAGGAAGAGCTGGTGCAGGAAAGAGTACAGGTATGTCTTACTGTGCCACCTCAGTCTTCCTATGAGGTTATAGTATCACATACTTAAAAGGTAATTTAACAGGATTTACTGAAATGCCAAGGATTTTCAACTGTATTTTTGACAAAGATATACTGTGACTAAAATCTGATTTCAGAGAACTTTTTCCCCTAAATATTTAGTACCTAACTAAACAAAGCAGTCTACTAAGGAATTCCCTGCTCATCAATATTTGACTTACAGACAGCATCTTTATTTTCAAAAAATCTTTCTGCAGAGGAACAATAGTAAGCAAAAATGCTACTTGAAATATGCACACATATTCTTCTAGCCAGGGCAGAAAATACACATTTTATTATTTATTAGCTAAATATTATTATTATTGTTATTTACAGAGAAACTACATATTAACATTCTTTTCACATACCGTATAACCATGAATATTCATGGTAACTAACAGAGAGAATCAGTCATCTTAATCAACAATGAAGGAAGTATCACAATAGTTCCTAATAGGTGATTTTCCTCATAACAACTACTTTTGAAAACAGAAGATCTTTTGCTTTCTCATTTTCTGATTTTTGACAAACTTGTCATTATGGAAGTATGTAAAGTATTGATAGTATGAACATTTGCTTATCTCATTTGTCTCTAATTACTACTTCATAAAGGAGACTGAATTACATCTCTCCCATCAATGACATAGGAGTATTTAATGAAAAAAACATAGATAATACATTAGACTAATTCTGACTTTCCGATACTTAGCCCAAATGAAGCAAGGAGCTGTGGACAGAACAATCATTTCTTCCTCTTTGAGGAAGTATTCTGTATTAGAAGCACACTCTCCCCCCTGAAAAATAACAATTTGTTCAAGAATAGGCAAGATACTCCTGAATCACAGGAGCACAGTGACCAGTTGCATTTCACTTCACCAAGGATTACGAAACAAGGGAAATCAAACAAAAACCAAAAGTGCATCAAAATACCACTGCTCCTTATTCAGGTGCTACCAGACTTGCTCAAACAGATCTGAAAGCAGCTCATCTCTACAGAAATTCAAGAACAGTAGAGAAGTAGATCTGTTTCATGGGTTAGTAAGATACAACCTTATCTGAAAATAGGTATAGAGTAGTTATGTGCTAAATTCAAGATAGATATATACTGAACATGCATTATAATTCTTAGTTACATAAGGGTATTTAAAAAAAAATTATTTATATTTCAACTGTTAAGTTGTGAAACAAAGATGAATCCATTCTGTAGAACACGCTGAAGCAGGATAATGAAGCGATCCGTGTAACAGCACACAACATTATTGCATGATGCACTGTAGCACATTGTTACATATTTAAACAAAATAAGAAAAGGATATTCTACATATTGCTTTCAAAACTGATTGCAATTTTGCAATAGAGGGGCTTCTTTATTTAGTATTTCTGAAAAAAAATGCATGTGGAAAACGAGATAATTCACACTAATCAACAGATACGAATTATTTTCTGAAATGCATTGGGAAATCTTTTTCTGCGGAGAAATTTACTATACAACTAAGCACTTTTTCTTTAGAACAAGTACACTGTCAGCTATATAAAAAAAGACGACAAATAAAAATTACATAATTCTACAGAAATCCAGGAAAGAGGCCAAAAGCCATTGATTCTCCATGCTTAGACCAGTTCAGAGATGACACCATACCAGTGCAGGAACTTCAAAGATTGTTCCAGCACAGGAAATGCACTGAAGATTAGATTCCTTTAATCTTTTACATTTTGTTTTCACTCGAGAATACCCTTATTTAGGTGAACACTCAAAATAAAATCAAAACTCAAACCTTCACAAATGTCACGAACTCTTCTACTTTGTCAGTGGTGATCAGCAGCTTCTTCTGTACAGTTTCCAAAGCCTGTCCAGTCTGTTTAGCCAAGCCATGTAGCTGCTGAGATGCAGTAGCCTCAAGTTCAGTCATGGCATATTCAGTTGCAATCATTTTGCTCTCCAGATCGTTAAGCCTGAGATCCTGAAATACATCCGCAGAGAAACAGCAGTGACATGACAAAAGCTGATAGGTGGCTACGGTAGATCACTAATGAATAAACCAACCAACTTCCCACATAACAGTAAACTTCACACAACCTTCAACTTGCAACATATAAAATCTAATTTAATGGGAAAAAGTAATTTTATTTCCAGCCATTATGTCCATGATCAGCATCTAAATTTCAAACTGAAGTAAATCAGAGAAGCACATTACTACTATTCTGTTCTTTTTTACCTTTCTGTATTAAGCAAGTCTAAGCTGATAACCTTGCAATTTTTCATTTGAAAGTAAGGTGTCATAAAGTTCCAGGACGGAGCCGTCAAAACTTTTAATATACCTTTTTCTCCAACTCATCTTTAGCCTTTTGATACATCTGCTCATACTGAGACTTCTCTTTTGTAGCTATATTCAGTCTTTGTTTCAATGAGTCAATGGAACTTTTTTTGTTTGAACAGTCTTCAGCCAGTGTCTTCACCTGAAATAATGAAAGGTCAGGAGCCATTAAGAGATAAAACTTAAAAATTAAAATCAAATCAAAACTAATCTTACCTATATTGCATAAACATGCCTGTATTATATAAATAATTTGATTAAAGTACCTTGTTCTAAAATTACAGCCTTCAATAAATCTCTGCTGATGATCCAGGAGAGATCTGTTTGCACACAATCCTGTTACATAAAATCTTGAATTGTATTAAGTATAAAGAAAACTTTTCATTTGCAGAGCTCTTTGTCTATATGTATTTTTTGCTGTTGTGGTGCATGCAAAAGGGAGTAAACCACAACTTCCATTATTTTCTTCTATCAGAGCTAAAAAAATGAATTGAAACTCAGCTGAGAAAATGATAACTGTCTACAAGTTAATAGTTTGTAAAGCCTCTTAGATAATTATTATCATTTTACCATACAATGCAAACACTGATTTTAGGTAAAAAGAAAAAGACCAATGCTCCTAGAAAATAATTCAGCTCTCCTGACAGTATTAATTACAAAATTTTCCTGACAACATCGAGTAACAGGGAATTTCTTTGATCTTCTGCTGAAGATAATGTAAAATTTATCAAGTTGATTTTCCACACGGAATAATCAAATTAGCGTATGGAATTTGACTCTCTGGTATCTGAGAAATGCAGCGCTTAAAATACTCGAAGAACAGCATTAAAGTGCATACTCCCATTCTAAATCTATCGTCTTAAAACAAAAACAAGGTATTTCTCATTGTACACTTTAGCTTCCTTGGTTGCTTATTCCCTCAACTCTCTGGCTGTGGATTTCTTAAAAACACCTTCTCCTTGGCATGGAGGGTAAGACAGTAGCTCTCCCCAGAGCTGCAAGCGCTATATGACCACAGCAGAGACAATACTTGTGATGTCCAGCAAGATATCGGCATTCTAGGAAAACAAAAGGAAATGGGTAGATTGTTTATTTCTATTTTGGGGTCATATGCTGAATAACCTCACAGACAACCAAATGCCATAGTCTTTTTCTGACTGGTATTAAAGGCTGAAGGGCAATACATTAGCTGGATAATATAGAAAGATGCCCCAACATATATAATTTCTCCTAGCTTCAGTGAAATTGCCTGAGAATTTTGGAGGGGAAATTAATTTGCTGTAGAAATTAAATTCCACCTAGACAGACATAACTACATTAAGCTAAGAACTGTGAATCATTCATAACATTGCAGTAGAAAATAGATTAACATATTAAAGCATTTAACTATGATAGCCAGGAGAGGTGCATGGACTTCATTAGCGCATGTCATGTAAAATGACACTTGTTTCAGGTCTACTGTATTTTATGAATTTACAGTGCATAAAACTAAATCTCACTACTTAGAGCATATCCTTGCAACTCACTGTTCTGCATACTTTAATATTTAATTACATCTCTTATGAACATACATTAAATTATGCTGAATCCATCCAAGCTATCAACATACACTGATTTCATACAAATTACAGTGGAGGGAATTAAACCCTTAGATTAACTATATGTTGTTTGCTTAAAGCAATATATTGATTTAGTATATATAGTGTGTTGAAATAACTTCTGTAATCCACCAGCTTTTGCTTTTCCTAAAACTATCAATAGCAAGAAAGAGGTACCTTTCTCTCAAGACTTTCCAATGTTTCATTGGAGGTTTTCTCATTTTCTTTATTTGATTTTAAACGAGATCGTAAGTCTTCTATCAAATGTCTTTTCATACTAAGGTCCCTCTCCAATCGAGAAATCCTAGAAGGGAAGAAGTCACACTGCATGTCACTATTAAAAAATAGGGTTAATATGCAACTATTTTAAACAACTAAAAAGTATAAGTGCAGTAGACAAACTATCATTCCTGTAGCTTTATAATATTTTTTAAAATAAAAGCTAATGCAATTCTTGCAATTTACCCTATTCTCAATCATTAAAACCAGTTTCAAGTCTCTTATTAAACAGACCTATTTCTAAATATTCCATTTATTTGTGATTTGCTTTTTGTTGTGGTTTATGCTCTAAATTGTCTGATCTGAAATCATAATAATTCTTAAGCTATTATCAAAAAAGAAAAAAAATGTTGAATACACAAAATTTAATTAATTCAATTTCTTCAGTGTCTGAAGTGGGCATCATTCAAAGACACTATTATGTACAAAATTATTTCTAAAAGAAAGTGAAAGGGGAAGTCTCCTTTCATCCAACTGAGTGATATACAGAAATACCTGAAAAAAATTTCTGTTTCTGTAACAGTCAAATAATAATTATTTAAAACTGTAAAACCTAGAATTAATATCAGTATTGTTCAGAAACTTCCAAAAAAAAGAAATGTATGTACTGCAAAGTAATCTCTACTAAATAAGAAAATTATGCTTTAAATGCCTTCACCATTATGACACAAATAAATATTTTAAATATAAATGTAAGCAAAACCTGACTGTGTTCAGACTACTGGATTTTTTTTTTAATGAAAGCAAAATGAATGATGGTATTATGTTCAGGAATAAAACACTGTTGATACCAGGTATTAAAAAAACCCCAGGAAACCATTCCATCTTAAAATTTCTTTCATCTCTTCCACATTTAAACTATTAATGTTATTTTGTTTACAGTTTATAAAAAAGCACTATTTTATAGTGCTTTTCTATTTTATAAAGGAAGCACAATAACCAGTAATTCCATTTTAAATTTAAGTCTTAAAGTGGAAAAATTCAGGTTTATAGTGAAACAGAAAATACACAATATTCATAATTAACAATTTTAACAGTTCTCTATATATTTTTTTTGAAATGAACTTATTTCAGATAAACGAAGTGCATTCTTTCTACAAATGAAAAAAATCAGAATGGCTAGAGGAGCTAAACTCTGGGACTGGGAAGGAATTCACAGATACACTAACAGGTTATGTTTATATAGTAATATAATCGAAGAACATTATTATATGAATTAAAGTAAGTAGAATATAAATCTCAGTTGCTTACTTCTCAACAATACATGCGAATTTCAAAATGAGTAGTAAACCTTAATCAATTCAGATAGAAACAAATACAACTGTCCTTTTGAACTTCTTATGAATGTAAGACCGGATATTTAATCTTGTTTAAGCATGTGAACCTTGACATGTCTCTCAGCCCATAGGCAAAGAATTACTGTATTTGAAAGACTGATTAACAGTGCTGAGGAATTCATTTAGACTTACATCAAGGATAAAATAGTCTATTTTAGAGTCTGAGTTTTGATTTAAGCTATTCTTATGGCAGTGCAAATACTGTAGCTAGCTAATCACCCATCAATTTAAAAAAAACACAATTTTAGCATGTATTGCTCAGGTTCCTAAAAAAGCCCTGCAGCGGTCTGCAAGACTGCAATAAAAAGAAGAATAAAGCATTCTCTTAAAAATCTATTTATAAATGGTTAATGTTGTAACAATTATAGAGCAGCCACTGGGTGGCACCAAACACAATGGATAGACGAGTGAACATACTTGGCTTGTAGTCCCTGGACCCGTTCTTCTTTTTCCTGGACTTCATTTTTCAGTGACTTAATGGTGGTCAACTGCTTACTGATTTCATTATTCGAATTCTATATTAAAACATATTGAAACACAAATTAAGCAGACTGAATAGTATGGCCGTAAATTTGTTTGAAACAATGGGCTGTGTAAATTTTTATGATAACATATTTTATGAATGTTGTTAGAAATTAATTGGTACAAAAGGAGCATTCTTACTTTCTAGCAAAACTTAAGCAACAGTACATTTCTTGGAAAATACTATAAAAATCAGTTTTTTCCCATTGGCCCAATAATCTATGATTAATAAATGCTCCCCAGGACACCTGCAATCCCAGTGTCCCGATCAGGACCACATTTCCTCTGGCATAGGTGGTCAGGTGAAAAGGTAACAGAAGAGAAGAGAAATAAAACTGGATCTTCAGTTGAACTACATCCTTGAATTATATAGTTCTACATCACAAGGGGCCTACATCTGTGAAGGAACAATTTTCAATAATGCTTTTCATCTTCTGCATTTAGAAATACAAGGCAATCTATAGGAGCAGTTGGTTTTGTATCCCTTGAAACTCAAAGCACAAGACAAAGACATTTCCACTTGGCCACACTAACACAAATGCTACATTTCAGTAACATAAAGGTATGATCCTAACTTTCAGGGATGTGTAATTCCAGTAAAGAGAATTGTACAGCTGTTGGCATTTATAGAAGTAAAAAAAAAAAAAAAAAAAAAACACCTCTCCCGGCAAATACACACATAACTTACCCAAGATTTACATATAGAACTGAATCACTCCGAATAAAACTAAGAATAAAAAACTCTGAATAAAAATATGAAATTTAACTAAGTAACTATCTTGGCAATTTCAGCACATGCATTGAATGCCATTGCGCTTAGATACTTCAGAACTTCTAAAGGTGTTGCCAAAAGATACATACATGTCAAGTGTCTGCAAAACATGTACGTGTGCTTAAATGCATGCAGATTCATCCCCTGTACTAAAGCTTTTCACTTATTGTATATAAACAATAAGTGAACAGATCAGACATGCTGTGAACAAAGATACTTCAGGCGAATTTCTCTGCTCAGTGCAGACTTGTAACACCTATTAACATTAATGGGAGTGTTGTACATAACTCTGTGCACCTCAAGGGGAGTATATATTCTTGTGTGCATAGTTAGATGTAAAATATTGTTCTTAATAACTTGTCTAGTCTATTTACTATTATTATAATGTGAGGTACAACCAGAAAATTGTTAAAATGATGTATACTAGCAGAATATTCCTAAGTTTCCTGAGACCTGTTTGTTGAGCTTGAGCTTCATTAGTGTGAAGCACAGCACCCAGTTACATGGTTTATGCACCAGATACAAACTTAAATACTTAGGTGGGCCTCTGCACATGCTCAGAGGCAAAGATATATGCTGATGGTATTTTGCTTCCAAACTCACCACCCACACTGAACACATTTCTTCCTATTGGCAAAGATACAAGGAATCATTACATACAACATAAACAAACACTGCAAAGATAGCTCTGAGAAAAACAAAACAAAACACTAAAACCCAAAACCAAACACACCAAAAACTTACAAAAGCAGGTACTTTGAGACTTTGAGCTGTAAGGAACGCTTTTGCTGCTCCCACTTCCCAGCATTTAGGAGAATAATTTTGTATCTCCTTTCAAAGTATGCTAGATAGCCTGGAACAATAGTCAACAACTTTTGCCAATTTCTTGTCTAAAAATGACTTGCAGAACTTAATTTTTTGAAAAAATACGAGGTCAAAACAAGGCTAAGAATTACAGTAACTTGACTTAAGTAGCATTTGAAGCCCTTATAGTCCAAACTCTCACTCAATTCAGCAACCTGTGAATTCACTCTACGTATTTGGATATGGGTCAAAGACTATGTTTACCCTACATGTAGTTTTGCATATGTGGTTTGTTTTTTTTTTTTACATTAAAAATGTAGTACATCTTTAAGAAGTAACTAGAAGTCCAATTAGTATTTTTGACATCAGATTTACATATGCTTGCTAACCGTTTCCTCTGCTGCAGAAACAAAAACTCTTTGATTTTCAGCAATACATTTTGTAGACCACACATAGCAGAAAAATAAAGCAGACCTCCAGTATAAGTGTTACTACTAGAGTATTTAAAAAAAAAAATCCTCATTTTAATTTTTCTCACTTTAATAGAGCAACTGACTAGTAGGTTTCTGGATAATGAGGGCACTCATCTAAAAAAGAACAACCCTAATTAACAGAAATTACCACTTACCAGCAACAGAAGTACATTAGTCAAACCCAAATCTAAAATCAACACTCAAGAAGAGTATAGTTTCAAGATCTCTTTCTCATAATTAAAGTAGATCAAATTATGTGCCTTTTCATGGCTACTCTCTGCTGCCCTCATCTCTTTATCAATGTGACCTACCTTTACTAATCCTGAATAAGACGATATGCATCCAGTGTGCTATATCCAAGATCTGTAATACCATGATCTGTAATACCATGATCTGTAATACCATGATTACCATCAACAGCTGAGAGGTCTGAGTAGTACCCACACCTCATGTGATAGTGCAGGTAATCCATGTACTGAGAGCCAGGGCCAGCTCTATCGCTCGTATAATGTAGCCTTTTCTTCTACTTGATCCTTCATCAGTCAGCTTGCTAGTGTGCTGCTTCTAGCATCAAGAAGCTGTAACATTTTGACCTTTTTCCTCAAATATTAAACAAAAAAATGATAGAAAAAAACACCCTTTAAGACATGCTATTGCACATATATTTCCTCCAGTGAGAAGAGAGGAGTGTTAATATGTTTGAACCAGGCCACCTGCTGAGAAAGCTCTCAGATCAACACAGCCCAGCATCTACATCACCCACATATAACAGAATCACTGGAGACTGAAGAATGAAATCATCAACAAATTAGTATTTTCCTACCTGCTAATCTACACAAATACAAATACAAAAAGAATGATGTCTCTTTGAAGACAAGAACAGTAGTGATATATAGGTATCACAACACTGTGACATTATGTGAGGCTGCCCCATCAGCCCAAATGCTTTGCTACCCTTCCACAGATAGCTATTGCTTACCTCTTTCTTAAAGGAAGCAAGGACTCAACACAATTGCCATTGATGTAATTCCACAGCACTTTCCAACAAGATGCATTTAATTAATCATTGTGTGAAAACCCAGCAAGCCTCCCTTTCTGGCCTATTTAATCTGCAAAAATTGTTTTGATTGTAATTTCTAATTTTCCTGCTTATGACTACATTTCTACTTACCTTGAAAGGCTATCTAATACCTAAGTTGCTAGTCATTGGCTAAGATATACAAATTATATGCTTATGTGAGTATATGTGTATCTACTTGACCCAGTTATGAAATACTGTTCAGATGAATTATCCTCAGCACTAGATAATCTGTTCTGTCACCTTTAGTTTGGACTGCAGCTGTTTCATCTCTAAATCACTGTTCTTTGAAGGAGCTGGTGTGGCTTCACTCTTGCCAGCAGTTTGAGACAGATGTTCTCTGAACTTCAATTTTCCTTGTAAATCTTCCTTCTCCTGTTGCCACTTGGCCAGGTTGGAGGTCAACACCTGTTTTACAAACAGAAGAAACAATCACAATTGCATCCTAAAAATATTTCTGCTTGATCATAAGAGATGCTTCTCTAGTTCAGAATTCAAGAGGAATGAAACAGTATATGTAATATCTGTAATTATATTGCATAGTTGTTGGTTGAATTCTCTAGTTCACACAAACATCAAATCTGGTATGTAAGAGAAGTCAAGTAACATTAAAAACAAGCAATTTTTATAAAAGGCAGGCTAATTCAATTTTGACTGTACACTTTGCTATTTTTACCATGACAGGCAAAAATTACCATATAAAACGGTAACAGTAGTTACTGTTGAAACCAGTTTACCTAAAGGCTCTCTGGGATTCAGCAATTATTTCTACACAGAGCATGAAGAAATATCAAGCTGTCTCTGTCACCAATGTGTATTAAAGGTGGTTAAATGTCAAATCTGCTTTAATGGTGACCACTGTAAGCTCACTTGAATTGCTGTGTTGACAACTGCTATAAAACACACGCCCTTCTCTTGGCTTTTGTTTTGATATTTGTAGGGCTTGTAGAGGTTAAAGCAAAGTGGACCAGCTGCACTAAATATCTTCTGGTTGGCTGGTCTTTACTCATGTTGTGTTATTTCTTCCCTTTCACATATATGCACCATAGCCAGAGAACCACATATTCCATAACCTTGACTCTAGGGCTGAGGTACTTAAGTGGTAAAAGCCAAGCTGGAGCAGGACAGGATAACAGATGTTAGTTGTTTATTCCACTGGGTAGGTCTTACCACCCTATACTGCAGCCAAAACGCTTCTCATTTAGCAACATAAATGCTAAGTCCAATTAGCAGACGAGGCTTGTTAGGGATTTAGTTCAAATAAATAACATGCAAACAAACTCTCAGTCTTGTTGCACTTGATTGACAACTGACAAGACTTAGTCAATCTTTGTAACTATATTTCAGAGTTCTCCTTATAGACATAATTGTTAAAATAAAGTATTTATTTTAATTTAAATAATCTTGGATGTTGTACTGTGAAAAGGGGAACCAAAATAATCTTTGTGCTTGTGGTTAACTTTCACAAATCTGTAGTTTGTGAAACCACACTAGTTTGTGTAGTTTGTAGCCTAAAGATACCAATGGCCTAACTGTTCCTTAAGAGGACAACTATAGGGCTATTGTATTATTCCAAAAAAGAATGTAATAGGGTAGTTTAACATAAGGAACAATTACACAAAACGGTATCAAAATCTCACAAAGGGAAAAAAAATTCCTTTGTTAAGAATCCTGCTAAGAAATTGAAAATATACTATCAGTAGAAATGACTAAATGTGTGCCATATTATATGGATGGGTGAGAGAAAGTTCGAGATAGTGATCTTTTTTCAACCATTTTATTAGATAACTAAAAAATAGATTTCATACTGTTTGGTGAAAGAAAAGAAAACAAAAAACCCCAACTTTTTACAGATGTGTTTATATGCATATACATTTCCACATTGACCATCTGAAGATCACATACATATCCAAATAAAAGAAAACCTACTTAAGGTGATGTTTATTCCCATTATGAATGACATGAGAACAGGTGTAGATTTTGCATTAGCTTAAAAAAAATCACGCCTACAAGAAAATGCATCCTGTATTTAAAGTCAAAACTCTCACACTTAAGTGCATATATTAAAGCAAATGGCTTTCATATGTATCTGAGATAAGTGCTGTTCTTAGTAAAGGGGTTAATTTTTCCATTCTCTTCTGCATCTGCTGTCGTTATTGAACACGAGATAAATAGTGTTAATGTATTTTCTAATTGGCTATTCCTTAATCTGATCTATTATTCTCACAATTAGTACAGTCTGAGTAAGACAAAACGAAGGTACTTTAATAAGTAAAACCAGTAGTAGTACAGAAAGATAGAAGGATTAGGTTAATTTATCCAGTATAGCCAATATTTCTACATGCAGAATTTCATGATTCAGTGTCTCTATAATAAATTATTCATAAAAAGAAAAGCAAAAGAAAAAAAAATCATAGCTAGATCAATATCTCTGATTAAAATTAGAAATGCCCCCATATCTGCCCAAGATAGCTCATGAGTCTCTGAAGTTTCTTAGCCTATTGCTGCCGGCAAAATGCATCTGGTCTAAAATGCCAAGATTGCAGTGGCCACATTCCCCAAAATGATAGCAAATATATTGAAAAAGAAAAGGCTTTCATGGGACAGGTGCCAAACACTACTGTGCTGCGTTGGTTATAGAATTTACTTAGGTGAGGAGGTACAAAAAATATTACTCAAATATGAATGTACATCAGTTCAGCATCATAACTATGAGGGTGAAGTGGAA
The DNA here is from genome assembly GCA_004320125.1 of Scolopax mira. Taxonomy (NCBI): domain Eukaryota; kingdom Metazoa; phylum Chordata; class Aves; order Charadriiformes; family Scolopacidae; genus Scolopax; species Scolopax mira. The sequence continues at coordinate 70,432 of BJBW01000720.1, read as the reverse complement.
GTAGCGTATGATATACAAGACAAACATCCCTCAACTTGCAAAAGCAGATCAAGACAGACACACAATTGCAATCAGAGATATCAAGAAAGTTGTCTCTTAACAGCTCTGGAGACAATGTAAATGGTCTTACAGGGTTGATAATTTGCAGTATATTGAAAGGGTATGTGAAAATTCTATATAAATCTATGTAGGAAGTGAAAAACAGCCCTCCCCCCCGCTTCGCCTTTCCCAGCAAGGTATTTAAATCTAAAAGATATTCCTTGCATTTACTTGCTTAAGAAGCAAGTTCATTACTGCGCTGTCCCTCACCACTCGCTAAGTTTTAGGTGAGGCCTTTTGTTCTTTTGTCTTTTATAGACATCGGGGTTTTTTGTGTGTGTGCTACCATGCACGCAAATCCTGAGTGACAGAGTAAAAAGGATTTACTCCAGGGGAAGAGGTCACCAGGATGAAAGGTAGAATCTTAAATACCAGCTAGACCAGATGTTGGTAAAGGCAGGCTACCGCTGTTCCTCCACGATGTAGCGGCCTTTGTCTGCTGCACCTCCTCCAGAGTGTTTTGGCTTAACAGATGTTTATAGATTCAATATTTTAACATCCATCTATCTTAATCTCCTTGCTTCTGGTAGACTCGTGACACTTTGTTCCGCAGTACACAAAGGCATAAGTGATGAAATCTAAGTTTCTGTGTAGTCAGTGTAAAACTTTCAGTGACTCAGCAAGGCTTTTTACCATAAGCCCTCTGCTTGGAAAGACGGCTCTGCGGAAGGCCCAATGGATTAATGTAGGAAGCTCCTGGAATGGCCTCTTGCTCCTTGGCATCACATCAACCCTGTGAAGAGCTTCTAGCTCAGTTTACGCAGGTGCCCTCCCTACTGCAGCTGGCAGGTATGGAAATGACATTTCTGGTGGTGGTGGCTGATACTGCACAGCCGTACGTGATCCCATACATTTATATTTGCAGAATTTATTATATAGGATGTATTTCTTGGCAAAGTTATAAAATAGAATGCCAGTCAGGTACTCCTGAAACACTTTTAAAGCAATGACATAACCTTTTTTTGCTACTTATTTTGTAATCCAATCTAAAGATCCTCAGATGTTTAAAAATCATATTTGCTATGAAGCTTCACATCCTAAAATCCTGGTGTATGAAAACATTACAATGTGCATAGAGTATTTGTGAGAAAACTGAAGTCAACATATTCCTTTTATGTTTTCTCTGAGAAATCTTGCTATTGTAGGTAATAAAATACATTTGCTATATGCATAGCTCCTCTGCAAAGTCCTACTTTAAAATCTAACATTGCTTATCTGAATGTTTTAAATAGAATGCTATCTTTTCTCACAGCTTTAGCTTGATCATGAAGAATATACAATTTAAGCAGTACTTGTGGCACACAAACTATGAAAAAACTTGTAAAATGTATTTGCAGGCCCTGAGTTAGGTATTTATGATTTTCCATACTCTATCAAATGTTATTATAACATAATGATAAACCTATTTACAATACAAGAGGGCAAAATTTATTTAATCAGTCCCACTGATCTTGACCCTGTTTTGATCTCTTGAATCAAAACCTATCTCTGCATGATGAGACACAGGAAAAAAAAGCTAAAATAAAGATAGTATGTAGATATCTGAAAGTATGGAAAGATACACACCAGACTAAAGAGCTAACTGTGCTTCATACTTAATATGATCATATAGATAAAAGGCAAATAATTCCAAGTCCTCAGTGAAGGTTTTTTTCATGCAAGTGCTGTAAGTGTTTGATTACTTAGTATTCCAGACATGAAGACAAAATATGAAACTGAAGTCTTTGGTGACTTAATATCTTATCCTTAAATTGAAACAAAGTACACAAAAGCAAAAAGAAGTTTCAAAGTTTAAAAAATATTTGCCATTTATTATTCTGAAAATTTAGTAAAATCCACTGTATCAGTAAGTTTTTTTCAGCCAAATGCAGTTATCAGCAGCTGATTGTTTCACAAAATGTCAAGTAAATGAAGGTAATATAGAGGACTTTTTGCCAGTGCTTTAGCTAGTTGTTAGACTTCAGTAGCCTTTAGAGACCATTAAGTACCCTTTGGCTAATTGGCCAATGGTAGATTAATCCTCTTTTTATTCTAGCAGCACTATTTTAACACCCTTTGCACTCTGTCAGTGTAGTATCTGAATGACAAAATAATATTGTGCATGAATAATAAGCAGAAAAGTTAAATTAACATTTCATGTTTCATATGCCATACCTATGTGTCAGGGAAAAAAACCCCTCTTTTAAAGCCACTGACATTCAACTTTTTTAAACAATCTCATGTTGACATCTTACTGAAGTGAATCTTCCTAATTACTGCTAATTGCCTATCAAGAAAAAAAAATCTTTTCTTGAAGTGCAGTTGTCTAGTCTAGATGAACACAGCTCCAATGTGCATAGTAAAGACAGGCATGACACTTGAGGTGTGCTACATTATTATGAGGTCATACTAAATATGGTTTGCAATGAACAAAGCAGCTTTTAAGGATGTTTAAGGCACTGAAAATGTCAATCTCTTATGAAGTGTTTAAATTGGTTCCCAGCAGAGAAGTACAGATATCAGCATGCAGATAAGAGGTATATTTCTCAAGTATTTTACTAAAGAAAATACAGAGTTGTTGTATTGATAATGTCACTATAACACAAGTGCAGTTCATCAGCTTTATAAAAGTAATGTTTACACTGTTATCTACAGAATGGCCCTTTCACACATATAATCTATAAATTCAGCTATCATTGGAAATACAGTTGTAATCACTAATAAAAGCTCTTATCAAAGTTTCTGAATGTCTTCTTAATCATGTGCTAGTACTGATCATAGTAATCACTGTTTAAAATGGGTTATTTACCGTATACTACTTCATAAACAAACATTTTACTTGTAATTTGAATTCAGCCGTTTTATAGTTAATTTATAGCTTAATTTATTCTACAACTTATAAAAGTCTAGGATTACAACATTTACTCTCAGAAAGGCTTCTTATGAAATAATAATAGAATAAAATCAATAAAATCAGAACAGATCGATCCATTTTCAGTTTTGTTTTGTTCTGTTGTCTTCTTTTTGCAAATAATGATAATGTCAGACAGATCACATACATCTACAAGACCAGAACACATATATCTATTCTACAGAAACACACAACACTCATGCATAAATGAACTGCAGTATGATATTCTGGGCCCGATGCTTCAGGAAATTATCTGCTGTATCAGCCTTAGTACAGAACTGTACATTGTGCAACCAGTGATTTTTCAAATAAATTCACAAAATAAGGAAAGACTTAGCAATAGTATATGTAATAATATTTTAATATGATTAAAATGCTTCTGAAACATGTAATCTGTACAACACTAACCCAGTTCAAAGATAAGAAGTCTGACCTGTAGCAATTGCATTTTAACTATCACTTACATCTTATGTCCCTGCTTGAATAGATATTGCTGTATCCCATGCCTAATTTCTGGACATATTGAGAACACTATCTTGCTTTCGTACTAAAGCAGATACAACACTCAACCAGTCCTTGCAAATTTCAGAGGAATATAAGGACTATTAACTACATATGTAACATTACTTACATAATAGTTTCATTATGATCATACTAAGTGCTTTAATTTTTGTAAGGATTGAGTTTCGAATGCAGAGATGCAAACTACCAGAATATACAGATACGTAAGATCTTGCCTATAAGGCCGTAACATTTCAGGATAAAAATTAGAGAACTTAGAAAAATTTCTAAAAAATATTTAAGATTACAGTATATTACACTATATGTTGCACATTTAGTTTAACTTATTTTAATATCTACACAGATACAACACAGTGCATTAAAATAAGTTTTACTACAATTAAAAATGAAAATATAGCCAGAGACATTTCACAATATTTTGTCCCACTTGAAAAGACCTGAATGTTATAGTAAACCAGTTATGAAGATATGGCTGAAGTCCAAAACCAGTATTTCCATATACCCACCATTGCTATTTAAACAAATACAACCTAACAAACCTGTGCACATTAAGTATTGCTATAAACAAGGAAAGAATTATATATGATGCATAAAATTTGCCCCAAGATTTCCACACCTTTGTACTTACTAGAGAATTTTCAATATAAGGCATGAAATCCATGCAATCTTTTATAGTTAGGTTTTCCTGCAAGATTTTTTGCAGGGTTGCACAGTATTTATCTGATTTTTTCCAAACACGAGAGTTGGGGCAAGCTCATAAAGCTAGAAATTTGAATTTTTCATCTAGGGTCAGGGATAGTGCTTGCCATATTCCCCCTGCTTAATCTTAACACATCTAAGCACTGCAAATGAACTACTTGCATGAGAGCCAGTCAGGGAATTTCACAATCCCTACAACTCATTACGAATTTAACAGCAGCAATACTAAGTATTCATATGTTTCAGATAACACATACAAATATGCTGCACTAAAACTCATTGGGGGAAAAAATTAATAATGCTTCCATCTGTTTTCCGTATAGCTCACATAAAACACAGAGAAACCAAAATGAAAATGCTATTTTAAAGACTGTTTTTAAACTTTATTTTGATTTACCCGCTTATTTCCAAAGCATATAGCTTTATATATTTAAAAATTAAAATAATTTAAAAAATAATATATAAGCAAGAAAGAAACAAACAGCTGAAAGAACGGTGAAATATTAATTTAACCTCTCCTCATTTCCATCTGTTTTAGGGAGTGAACCATTTTCTATTGAAATACTTCTGCATCTCAAATATAAGTGGGCAGGAGTTCTGTGCTTGTAGGGAAAGCTGCTCCATCTCCCATACTCTGCCCTCCTTCTTATATACTGTTTTCATTTGCTTAAATCTTAACTTTTAAATTGTTAAGACCATTTTCTGTCGACTTACATAAAACATATCTAAAAGATACAAAGGTTTGAGGAAGTTATATAAGTATTTTGACATAAAAAATAAGTACGTCAGAGTTATTCTCAGAAGTTGGTTGCAATATTCAATGACAAAAATTCATAAGGATAGCTCTATATTTAATTTCATACAATTATTTAAACATTTTAACTGCTTCAGCTATTAAAAGCTAAAAAACTATAAAACACTGTCCTCAGAAGCTATTTTTTTTTTGTAGACAGCTGTTGGAAAGCAAAAAAAAAATTTAACTGTACACTCTATTAACAAATTAAATTACTGGAAAAGTTCAACGTTCTCAGAGAGCAGAAGAAAAATACAAATGCACAAGAAAGAGTTGGGGAAAAAAAAGGTAAAAGACCTAGAATTTTTCTAGTCAAATAAAGGCGATACCGTACAAATATTAATGTTTTATTTACATTTCTATATAAGAAAATAAAGGTGTATTGCTAGCCACTTCTGAGAGGTATGAGGAAGCTGATGACAGACATTGTGGGGAGGATGCAAAGACAGGGATATTTTTCAAAATCACGAATTACATTAAAAAATTACCACTACCATGCATTACATATAAATTGAAGTGGTAATTCATCCCTGGATTATTGTAAATGAACCCCCACAGTCTTATCTTTAATTTGTAATTTATGTTATCATTGGAACCCTTGCTAAAATTACAGGCATAAATGAACAGTTTAGGGTAAAGTACTCCTTATACTACATATTAAATAGCTGCAGAGACCATCACAAGAAAAAGACGTGTTTTCAGCTTAATGTATAAAATGAAATATGCTTTCCCTTTATCATGATTATCATCAATATTATGGCTCATTTGGGCAATTAATTATTTTCACATACATGAACAGTTGGAGGACAACCTTGTAGTTGTGCCTAATCCCTGCAACTCAATGTTCCAGCTTAAACCAGACCTATTGCTGCCGCCTCTTAGTACTTCCCTCATTCTCTTCTGCTTGGTTCACTGAAATAAGAATATAGAGGAAGTCACACATTTCTCTTTGGTGTACATAATGCCCTAAAGACAACAGGACCACCTCTGAATCTATGAATGAACAGAAAACCGCACAGGAAGACCAGTTCAGCCACCAAAGGATAAATCCTATACCAGCATCTGTGAATCCTGTGAGAGAAACTACAGCTAGTCATACCGTCTCCATTGCAGAGAAAGAGGCTGAGGACTTTGCCACATTAGGCAAACTCATGCAATGCCAAAATACACCTGAACATGACATAAACCATGGGAAGAGTCCATGATTATCTCATTAATTGCCAGTGAAACTTTAGGACAGCAAATCAGATGGCGCAAAGCATTAGTAAGGAAGGTTAAAGATTCTTCTACCTCCTCTAGCAGTAATTGAGTCCATGAAGTCCAGGCACTTCAGGCAAACAAACATGGCTTCAAAACCACAAGAACTTTTCCTGTAGGGTTACAGGAAGAGTAAGTGTCTGACTTGTGAAGAGAAGCCAAAGAATCCTGTGAGCAAGTATTCATTGTCTGCAACAATTGGGGTTTAAGACAGAGAAACATAAGGATTTATGTTCCCAAGGAGGGAATGCTGTAGATCAGTATCTTTAAAAAGAAATCTCAGGTGTAGTTTCCAGATACCATTCTTTTTGTCTCACAAGTATTGTTAATTGTAACAATTTCCTTTTTTACTGTTGTTGAAGATGCTTTAGTTCTTGGCTTATAGTCCTTTATACCTAGACTGAAAAAAAATAATCAGATGCAGTCTGAATGCTCCAACATCTTCCTTGGCCAAGTGATGAGAATAGCTGTAGTCTTCTGGTTTTCTCTTTGCTACAGATGTGTCTTTTGAAGTTTCTTCCTGTAGTCTTAGCCAGGTCAACAAAGCACCAGTATTAGCTTTGAACATACAAGCTTAAACAAGAGATTGTAGGAATGAGAAAGCTGGACTAACATGCAAACTCCAACAAAAATGCCAATTCTCTTTGTGCAATAAACTATGCAAAGAAATCTCGGTGTGCAATGTGTAAGAAAACAGGGTATAACACAGGAAACTTGTGTTTTGCAGGGAACCTAGCAGTGTTGAAGTGGTAGAGAAGATTTTCCTTCTGAGATCAAAAGTTGAAAAGAATTCTAGGATGAATTATGTTTCTTTCTGACAGTATTCCCCGACAAGATGTGGGAGCTGTTGTTACTGTCCTGCTTTCTGGTCATTGATACATCTTACTAGAAACCAAAGAGTAATAAGCTGCATGGAGCAAAAGGAGAATTTGGTGTCCAAGGACTATCTGCTAGCTTCATTGTTGGAGCTCTTCAGTATTAAGATATTTTTCCTGTGCTACGTAAAGAAAAGTCCATCTATTTGAGAACAAGAACAAAAAATTAATTGCTACAAGAGAAAGACTGGTGATGATGTCAAGAATACATTAAATTCAGCATACGTGCAAAAGAGTATAAGTAGAATATTCCTGAAAATTTTGGTTTAACTACAGAGAGGATTCTCCTAGCAGCCTTCTGCAGTTCTTCAGTGCCCTCAGAGAGAAAATTTGCCTTATATCTAAACCATCTTTCTTGAAAAATTAAATCTATTCTCCTTAAAGGAGATGGAAGCACAAACTTACCACTAGCTCATTTAATTAATCTTCTACACAACGGAAGGGTGTTTATTACAATGCTTCAGTCTTTACAGTTGATCTATTATTTTATAGATTTCATTAATTTTATTATTCATTCACTAATTTTCATTATTCAATCTTTTCTCATTGTTAAGATGTTCAAGAATTGTTGTTCCTTTCTTCCAATGTGTGTATTTTATGTGTGGTACTGAAACAATATACAATATTTCAGAAAGTGCCTTGACGCTGCTAAGTAGCAAAATAAATGTTCTTTGTGAAATTCTCTTTAAGAAATAATGCCTGAGAAGCTGGCAATGGTTGCATTAGGAAGAGCAGTAGATTTCACAAGCAGATGGTCTTCATGCTATGAAATAACATCTTCAGGTACCTGCAAAAGAGACACTGGTATTTGTCCAAAGTGTGGACCTCTGCAAAATAATAATAATAAAAAAAAACCCACAAAAAAACCAAAAAATCCAAACCAACCCACTGCAATTTTGGCTATTTCCACAACTTGTGAATTTGCTTCTCATATACATCAATCTTGTAAAGGGAGGGATATCATGTAAAAATACATGCATCATGTATGCATTTTTTAATGTACGAATGTAGGAAAAATATTTTAAAAGTAGAGATTAGGTACATTTCATTGGTCATTTACAAGTGATATTTCATTTAAATCTTGATTTGGTCTGACGGAAATAATCTTACAGAAATAAAAGAAAATCCCTGTTATATCTGGGGAAAAAACCACAAAAGATCCAAACTCAAACTTTTAACTACAGTAACACCTGTTTTTTCTTGCCTTAACTAGTGACTGATTTTTAAATCAAATGATCTAGAGACTTTTCTAACGATTTTAACGTTTGAAATTGAAAAATGTTTGTAAATATCATAATCGTTATTTTTTTCCTTTGTGGCTGACTTTCAAATTTATGCTGTTATAAGCATTTTAGAAACAGAAAATGAAAATTAACAATTGCAGTTTTTTATATCTTTTTACACTTTGAAACTATTTTTTTTTAATGAGAAGGTGCAACATACATTTGCTGGTAACAGAGAGTCTATTGCTGAAAAGTACTTATAAAAAGTACCTGGAAAAGTCATATTTGACCCTTTACAAATATATAAATAGTACACGGAAGCTTGTTTTTTTACTATTTACCTTATATGTCATTATGCTTAACATGACATGTTTTTGATACTAACCAAAATGCACAACCTGTTTCAATCATAATTTAAAATGAAACAAAACCTGTAAATATGAGTATTCTGGCAGTTTGCTGTGTAGATGGAGTCATGAACCCTTTCTGACCGCTGTTGCTTTCTGAGATCTTAATGACTAAAGTATTGTCACATGTCTCTATAGGTAAAGTGATGCAAAAAAAGAAAAAAAAAATCTTTAGAAAATATAAGCAATTTCCTGGTTGGAGCTGTACAGGAGCCATCATTTTTTTACAAACAGAACAAAAATTACAGACTTGCAATGTTTAGATCACTTTCTCTGACTTAAAATATTGTTCTCCCAAGTGACCTAAAAAAACTGAGTAAAACAACAGTATGACTATATTGTACAATGTGTTCCTAGTGATAATCATACTTTCTTCAACACCTAATACAAAACACAGACATTGCTTTTACAAATACCACTTGGCTGACCTAGAAGACAGGACGAAGGAATAAGAGAGTCACGTCCAATTCCTCATGGATTCTCAGCTTGGATCCTGGTTTTCGCACAGTTTACCTTATGAACATGATCCGAGTGACATTTCACAAATTCCTGGATAAATGTTGCTACTCTCTGCCAGCAGAGAGACAGGCTGTGTCATGCACAGATCAATAATAGCACTGTGTTTCATTAGCCTCAAAATCAAAAGTGCTTCATCTGGCAAAAGCCATGGCCCTTGAGGATCCGACATATAAAAACTCAATACCCTACACAGGATGTCTACTGCAAAAGCTGCCAGTGTAAAGACAAGTCTAGAGATACACAGTGAGCATATGTAAATAAGAAAATATGTGTTAGTGTATAGATAAATAAGTTTTTAACTCCTTCTTATGAAAAGTAAGAACGAATATCACGAAGCAACAGCTGAATAGAAGAAGTGAGACTATAAAATTTTACAGTTCTTGACAGAAAAATAAAAACACCGCCAAGGCAATCCAATATTCATAATCTTTTGAGGAATTTACTATAAAAATCCCTTATGTCCCTTATGCAAGTCCCTTATGAATGGTACACAGTAATATGTATGACAGTGGGCTACAACAACATGCAGTCTAAGCTATACACCCTGCCTTCTTATCAAAATGACATTCATTGCAAACACAGCGCATCAGAAAACTTTTCTTCAGAAAAACTTCTCAAAGTAGAGGTCTTGAGCCTGTAAATCATCATATACTATGTGTGGTTTCAGGCTTCAATACAGGCTTTTTTAAGGAAACAATGGAAATGTATGTCTCCTACTCTAGCTTTCCTCATGATTGTCTTAACTTTATTTTTTCAGTGACAGAGCTTGTAAAATTTACCTTAAGGCAAGCACAGCACCCGTACTTTTTTAATTGGAATTACTATCAGAATGCCTTTCCTTCATTTCCTTCTCATAGTAAATTTAGGGTTTCTTTCTGTTGAATTTTTTTTGCAAACATCATTTTGCAAAATAAGTATATTTATTCTTCGGAAGCCAAACCTTTAATAAAGTACCTCAACTTGAGTCCTTTGTCAAGATTTTGACTCCAAAAACATTGATCTGTCTCTAGTTTTGCCCTTTAAACATTTCATGACTTCCTCACTAAAAAACTATTTCTTTACCCTCAACCCTACAGGTAGACAAAAGAATATTAAAGAAATAGTAAAAAATGGTTATTTATCATTTTGTTTTCTGAATGTTCCTTACCAAGCCATGAACTACTTAAATTAATGAGCTTTAGTCTTTTCCTAGCTCTGCAATTAGCAACTCTAAAGAGTTGTACCAGCCAAATGTAATCCTAAATTCTTTGTATGTTACACCACAAAAGCTATTTTTCCTTCTTTTTACATTTCTTCTCCTAAAGACTAATTCTCTTTAAATGTTCCTTTTGCACACCTTGGAACACTAATTTCCCTTGGATAACTGCCTTTGTTTCATTATTCATTTTCCCTGTGCCATGACTCTATGCTTGTATGTCTTCAGCGGTGATGGCTTGCTCCTCTGACTCAGAATTTCTTTCTTTTATATAACACTCCTCCTTGGCTTCAGTTACACACTTATAAAATATTGGTTTGACTTTTCTTAAATTTATCATCCATGTTTACATCTCTTCTCCACAACAGTATTAAATGCATTCTGGGTTTCATCACACAAACACTGCTGCCCAGCTGTGCTCTACGAAGTACACACATTTCTTCCATTAGTTCTTCAGATAAATGAGCAGTGTTACTGAAGTTGAGAACCTATCTTCTTGTTTGCACTTTTCATTAATTCAGCTTACATCATTAAATGTATCCACACTCTTCCTGTCTCTATTATTGTCATATTTCCTACAGAACTGACATTTTTTATTCCCTTCAGAAAGACTCTGCCCACCGATAACCACAAGTTGATTTCTCTCTAATTCTTCCCTTTTAGATTAATTATCCAATATGACAGCAGTTCTCTGACTCCATTTGGCAATGGTCAATTACAATCACATAAAAATTACAGACCTCATAACTGGTATGATTCTATCTTTTTTTAGTTCTGTGTTCTTGAATATCTTTTTCAATCTTGCTTTGCTAGACTGAAGACTCTAGAAGTAAATTTCTTTTTCTTTGATATTTAAATTTGAGTTACCTTTTAATCTCCTCTCTAAAAACCTCAAATTGTTCTCTGAACTGGTATATTTTCAAATCCTTCTCATAAGTCTTCTTCACATTTTTTTTACTTCCATAAGTCTTTGTCTCGGATTCTAGGTTTTAGAACTACATTGAGTATTTTACAAGCAGTCAGATCATGCCAAGTGAAACAAAACAAATTCTCTCTGCTCCTATTGTATAGCCTCCAGTTTATACATTCAAGAACTGCAGTAGTGTTTTTCACAATGGCAATGGAGTTCATGCTCAGCTCATTACCTACTAGGATTCTCATTTTTCTTCAGAGTCCCTGGTTCCCAGGAGACAGCAATTCAGCCTCGCTCAACATGAACTTGAGCAATGTATTGGTTTTCATTATGATGTAATGATTTCCTCATTAAAAACACTGTGAGGTCACAATGATCTATACTTTCAATCAGCCTCTGGTGGATGACTGAAAGCTTAGAATAGCTGTCAATGACTGAAGATATCCTCTTGCACTGACTTGGATTTTTTACATTGCCACTAATTTTTAAAAAATGATTGAAAGATTTTACCTTTAAAACAAACAGCAAAAAGACTGTCATATATTTCATAGTATATCCAAATAGAATAGATGTGTAAGGAGTAAACCATTATCTTGGGGAAAAAAATATTGTTATCATTCATGTGAGGGATCAACTGAAAAATTAATTTCATGGTACGTGAGATTCTGAGCTAGTGAGAATGATTAAATGGTACTTATATGCACCAATTTAACTTTAAGGCATGAATTGAGACACTGAGTCTACACTGTGTTCCATGTGCCAGTGCTTAGCTCCAATCCAAATACTAAGTAAAACCAATCATGAAGATAACTTTTGGAATTTAATCTCCTATGTACATTTTAATACCAAAAAATCACTGTTGCACAGGCGCACACAACAAAAATGAATGAGTATGCTAATAAGAATTAGAGATACTTTCAGGTCATAGAGCTATTTTGCAATCCCATGACCTTGTTCCTTCAACATCTTAGGAAATCCAGCTCCTCAAATAAGGAACAAAATCATCTCCTACTGATTCACCCATTACTTGCATCTGCCTTGCTAACCATACTTAGCACCCTCCTCCACCAGTCTAATGTTTCCTAAATTCACAATGCGGGAAATTTATTTAACAAGTTAAGATTGGAGCAAAGGAAAGGGAAGTAAGGTAATAGGATGCATTAGGAGAGTGTAGGAGATTTAACTCACTTAATGTTCACAATAAAAAGAAATGTAGAAGTATTTCACCAATTCTCATGACTCTTAAAAATTTCATAACATAATCTGGAAAACCTTTACATAGGCCAGGAACGAGAGATGAGACTATTAGGTAAAAATCCACCATGAAACAGACAATTGCAAACAAGGGGAGACAATTCAAACTTCCAAGGTAGAATATGCGGCTGACAGAATCCAAAGGCATCTATTTCTTGCCTTTTAGGCAAGAATGAAAAGTGTTATTGCATAGTCTACCACAATACTAGGTCATACAATATTGAAAAAAATATGCAGCTACATCCTCTATTGTAATTTCTCCCCTGCAAGTTCAAAACACAAATGAACCTTCCACCATAGAGAGGTCCATAGTCAAGACTGGAACAAATAGAACTTGTTTTTACCACTGTACCCAGGAGGTCTTGACATTTCATTTAATTCAGTGGAAATACGAATATGCATAAAGTGGTTAATCAGTTTCATAGTTAAAACCGGTAGTTACTAATACTGCATAAGGAATGGTCCATTGCAATGAACAAGCCTAAGAGTACTGATCCAACTGCAACCCAAACTGTTTTTCTATGACAATCAATGAAAAATCAGATTGCCAGAGCTGAAATGTAATCTCTTGTTTACATATGAATAATTACTCTCAAACCAATGGATTTTTTTGGAGTGAGATCTGAGAGAGAATAAATATTATCTGACAAAACCATGTATAATATACAGAATTTTAAGTAGTAGAGAAGGTTTGACAGTCCAGTCTACCTTAATTTTTAGCTTTAATTAAATAAGAAGATCACACTGAATTAAATGAAGACATTCCTGTGAACACAAACGGAAATCCTACCATGACATTATTTGCTGAGCTTTTCCAGGTCTCAAATAATATCTTGTTCAGGAAATTTATGAGAAAAACCCACACAAATCAAGTACCACTTTTTGTCTAATAAGTAGATTCATCAAGGAAAGTTTTGATCACATCACAAGGAAAGTGAAGAAAAATAAGCTACATATCACATGAAACACATAAAATAAAAATTACAGGATTTTATCTTCCAGTGTTCACTGTAATATGTACAAGTATATTCTTCACCTGTGAGATATAGATATATTAGGTATGCTTATAGATATGTGTACTATTTCTATTTATAACATTAAAAGAACATGATAATCTTTGTGATACAGGCTCCTTCTATTAATATAGAAGTATACTATTTTTTGATTTCTACATAATAGAGCAATATAAATCGTATTGATTGTAAGTGTATTTTATGAACTTCATGTACTCTCAATAATTTTTTCTTTATAATATATTTTTCCAGAACTTACCTATCTCTAAGTTATTTCATTTTGACAGCAACATAATACAACTCTCATAGTACATGCCAACTGTTCTCTTTAATTTATGAATGAGACTCATTTCCTACATGCAATGTACTTCAACTGTTGTTCATCAATAATTCAACAGGTCTACTGTAATTTTTCTTCAGAGATCAATATAAATGTAAAAGGTATTTTGCTTTATTTTTGTTTTGTAATGACACCACAGTTTCACAATAAATATATTTTACAGTGTAGTTCTGTTAATGGAACTTACTTTAGGATGCTCTAAGTTTTCAATGCAACAAACTATAAAAATAAATAAAACAATAAATTTTTTTTGAGTAAATGCAATTTAAAAAGGTAGTTACTTTCATGTTTAACATTTGGCAATTCTTCATTTTATTTCCAAGTCAATTTCTCTGACAGAGTAGAAAATAGAAATTTGAGAACTCTTTTACACCAGCAGCAACGCTGAATCAGTAGTAGTTTACCAGAAGAAAAATTATATACAGATTTCCCCATTTAGTAACCTTTTAGTAACCAAAAAGTTTGAACAAACATGTTTAAATACCTGATCATGTTTCATTCCAGCTAGAAATTTGGACTAAAACCTGAAAGAGGTGAATTCTAGTCTTACAGAGTCACAGAGCATCGTCTGCTTCTGTTTCTGTCTGGCCTCTATTTGGGTGACATCATAGCCTGATTTTCAATTTATTAAGCTCAGCAACACTCTAATAAAACTACAGTATATCAGAACCTATTCTTATCAATATTGTGAATTCAAAGCCTTCAAAAACTACACGTAGGGCCCAGAATTGGCACTTAAATTCCATAAAATTTAAGTTTGAAACAGATTACAGACAATTTTTCCTACCTACAGATAATGTTGCTGTTCAGGTTAGGAACACTGTGGTGAGTCAAGGAAGAATGGCTGCTTCTCAAGAATACATAGATTGGGGGTGCCTTTGGAGCTTTGAATTATATACTGTGACCACAAAAAGGTCTCTTCGAGGCATGTATACACAACAATAACGAAACTATGACCTCAGAAGAAAAAAACCCAGAATTTACACTCAATCTAATTTTGAGAAGACATCAGTCTCATACCAGCACATAGTTTAGTCCAATTACTAGATAAACCTCTGCTGTCTTAGATTATATTTGCAAACTCTGGAAAAGTCAAGCAGTATACCCTGCTTTATTACACTTTTATCCCTTCTGGTTTACTTTTTCACTCCTGCTGCATTTTAAGAAAAAGTAGAATAGAAATTTGCTGCTGGTTTGATTTTTAAGTATTTTTGAGAAACCATCTATACTTCTATTGTGCCCAAAGAGTTCCTCCAAATTAACCACGACTACTCTTAACCAAAGGAAACAATTATCTGTACACTTCTAAAGAAGCAGGGGATCACATTTCTCCTGATGTTTTTGGAAACAGACTTTTTCTAAACAGCTTCACAGAATTTTTTATTTGTTTCATTACATTCTGTGCCAACAGTGGATGGCTGCAGAAATTATTTTGCACTTAGAGCTTGGCAAAAGTGGTAATAGGGTATATTTAGCACTTAAGTGTGCACTGTAAGAATGGAAAGGGACATTGCTGAGCAGACAAGAAACAAATAGAATTCTTGTTAGATTACATTTTATCTAATAAAATATAAGGTTATTATAGAAATTTACTATTTCTAGATATGAAAGTCACATTTCCTGAATATACCACTGACGTAGTAACAACTTCTTGCACAGTTTATCTGTAAAAATTACCATTTGTACTTAACAAAGTCTTCCAAATTTTAATCCTTCTAGAACTTTTATAAAATTTTATCATTCAGATATTCTGTAGGCATGATTAGTATTATCTGATATACATAATTAAATATCTTTTCAGGCTACTGGAGGAAAACAACCCCAACACTTAATTTAGAACAGATGACACTGAGCATAGAAGCTTTATTATGAACTTAATAAAAAAATCAAAATGGTCAAAATGATCTGGAATATTTCGATGCAAGAGTCAAAAAGATGAAAGTAGGACACATGTAAAAGTTTTCTGGGACAAAACAACTGGATGTGTCAATAAGAATGTTTAACTGGACAAAGTTTATGCAGACAGTCCTCAAAACCTGTCAAAACAATTATGTATTTGCTGTAATGAATAAAAGGAAGGAACTTCCAAAAGCAGTTTTAGCTTACTGCATGTTAATTATAAATAGAATTCAGTTTCTAATTTCAAGCTTATTCCTAAAATTTACTTTAAGGAAACCCTAGACATACAAAAAAAGTTGTGTAAATAAGACATCTTTTATGAGAGAAAAATGCCTTCAAGAAAACAAAGTGAGATCTTTACATAAATAATAGTTGTCATTATTTACAATGCATCTAAGTTCTAATGCTTCTCAATGCATCTAAGATTCTTCTTTGTTTCAGTGTAACTGAATAATGTTATATTAATTGGTTTACTCAGATTTGGATACCATAAGAGTGAAGCTGTGGTGCTGAATTTGCAGATGCAACTGAATTATAACCTGTTCTCTGATAAACTTGACAATAAAAAAGAGTCAAGAGAATACATAGAGAAAGTCACAAAAAATTTTAAAGAATCAAAAGCCTTTCACCCTTCTGCTTTGCTTGTTCATACCTTTCTATCTATTGATAATCCATTAGATAAACAAATTTTTGGCAAGAAAACTGTATTCTAAATGCACAATATAGGCTCAGGGAAAAAAAATCCCTTAAAAGTCAAAGAAAATTGAAAATCAAATGGCTAAAATAAAGTTTGGATAGATTTTTAAAATGTTATCAGAAACAAATATCCTAGGGCAAGTTACAGCTAAAATGTGCAGAGGCTTAAAAAAAGAACTGTAGTTACAGTCTGCAGGAATGCATCTGAAAAACTTTACTTAAATCTTCACATTATCCTCTCCAAAGGGTCTGTTGATATTTGACTAGTTCATTTGATCCCATTCTCTGCGTTTCTTATTTCCTGCTGAAGTAGATTTACACAGGCACTTCGCAAATGCCTATGTCATGCCATTAAGAAATGCAGCCTTTCTTGTGACATGACCTGAGAAACACTGGAAAATTGACACAAAAGATCATAGGGTACTTTCCAGCAGTGAACCTGTGAGTAGCTTTGACACGAGTAAAAGAAGCACTTATGACTTAAGCTGTTTATGATTTTAATTTTTCTTATTCAATATACTTTGAACTTCTGCAACAAGAACAACAGCTACTGCATAAAACTAATTATAACTACTGTGCTGTATGTAATACATACATCCTTCTTACAAGCAGTCACTTAGTGACATAAATGAGTAGAGGGGGGATTAAATCCTAGCCAAAAAAAAATCCTGTATTTTTCCAACAATTATTTTCAGACATTTTTCTAAGAAACTGAGGAAATGCTAAATCACTTCACTTCTACAGGTCTGGCTGTTATTTCTATTCACTGATAGCAAAATGTAACTACTGTACTTCTGTACAGTTGGTCTTGACTCAGTGTTGATGCGAATCCTTGGAGAATGAAAGCTTCGATTCTCACAGATGCAGTCACATTATAGTCATTTTTTGCAGAAATATGCAAAGAATTGCTTTTGCAGAAACAAAATAAAGCAAGAAATTAGTGCAATTACATTATTACAAAGACTTTACAAGGTCAAACAAAAAAAGGACTTGAACCCAGCATTCTGAACTCCTACAAGCAGGCAAATACACGTCTGTGTGGATCTTAAAGAAAAATGCATAAAACCATACATATACATGCATTCTGAAAATCAACAGATGCCAGACAGTCCTTAGATTGTATGAACTGTAAAATCAGTCTCAAAATTAACATCTGGAACATTTAAATCTTAAATCCAAAGTTGATCTTCTAGCACTAGATTCCTTGGGGATTATAATGGAGACGGGCACAAACATCTGCCCTTGTCTGTTAATGAATTTATTTTCTTAGCTAAATTCAGGTAACATGGCATCTCATCCAAGCCATGCTGTTAATGTGCACAGTTGCTAGAATGCTATAGCTACCCCAGCATCACAAGTTCACGGGTAGTATACAAGAAACTCTATATGTGTTCTGAGTATAGGAATATACTGAGAACTTTATGATTACCTATGGAAACTTATTTTTGGATTAGTAATTTTGACACTCTTGAAATTTTTAAGAGACTCTCTCAATCCAGAGACAGCCTTAATCTTTTAGTTCTTCATGAATTTGTTAGCTTGTTTTTTACCTTCTACCTGTGCAAGAAAATTCTAAAATATACAGTAACAGAAACATTAAGAAGAAACTATGACCATAGTGTTCTTGCTAGTGAAAAAAAATATTTTTAAGAAATATCATTTCCCTTACAATATCTTAAAACTCACTTCTATATAGTATTTGTTATAAAAAACACACAACTCTGCCCCTCTCCATAAGTTCTTTACAACCATTTGATCTGTCTGAATCATGGTTCTCTAAAGCACGCATGTACCCTGCAGTGACTGTGTAGGCTCTTTACCTCCTTAATTTTCACTTGGCAAGTAGCCCAAGCCTCTGCTCTAAATTTCCCACTTGGTAGCACTAGTATGGCACCTGAAGAGTAATTAGTTGTAAGAAAGGGAATTTGAATTGGTTGCTGAGAAGGAAAAAAATGTGCATGCCTAATAAAGATTTTTCCTTGACTACCTGCAACACAATTTATTTATTTTTGCTTAGAATGCACCACCCTTTAAATAGACCAGTGACTTTTTTTTTTTTTTTTTTTTAAAAAAAAAAAAGCCTTCCAGAACAACTGAGTGAAAGAAAACTGTCTAGGTTTTAAGACCATGCTATTTTACTTTTAGTCAGTCTTTTACATTACAGCAGCACTTATCTTGACACAAATTTGCTCTTTTCTTTTTTTTCCTTAAGTTTCCTGATAATGCATTTTTTGACTTTATTTTTCACATTGCTCTCCTATGGACACCTAAGGTGTAGTCATCTAGGAAGGCAAATCATGAAGATGTTTGAGCAGGCAGAATATTTTACCTAAATTATGTATATAACTCTTTGTGAAGTTTATACTGTCCATGAAACTTCACATTATGATACTGTTTGTGAGATGGGCAGATCTCCATTGGTTCCAATGACTGTGAAAACTCTTTTTGAACAATTCATTACATATATATAGTTATGCAAAATGAGTAATAGAAATGAGGTTTTCCCTCCTCTAGAAATTAGCAGTTCCCCAGCCCTAAGAAAGAGGAAAGTGCTGCTCTTGAAACTGCTTCTGCCTTCTGTGCAAAGACAGAAATACAGAGAAGTTTGAGGGGGAGGGGATTTGATTTCTTTTTTAATGTCTGCCTCCTTCCAGCAAGTCCATCTGTTGTAGCACTATAATTCTGGAAGCAGGATGTGTGTGTGACCAACAGGAGACAATTACTGCAAAAGTGTTTGTTGATTCAGCTCTATAAAGGGCAGACCAATCACTACAGTATGAATAGAAAAGAATTCCAACTGAGGAGCTGCATATAGATTAACACAAAATACATATATATGTATGAGAATAGGGAAAACCAGAAAGGAGTAATAGTATGGATAGGAAAGAAGACTGAAGTAGAGTAGAAAGCTACCATTTTGGGGGCTGTTAACCAAATAGTTTGCTAGTCCCTAATTTTCATAAATCTTGTACTCTAGCTTTCCACCCTCACAGAGAGAGATGGGATTAAATAAATATTGAACTGGATTTAGCCTGCTTTGGAAGAGACCTCCAGTTGCATTTAGCACTTCACTCTTGGGGCATGTGAAGACAGTTGGTTTTTTCTCAAAGTGCCCATTTTTCAAAAAGGAATGGGTGCTGGTTCATATGGACTGACCAGATTCTCAAGAAAGTTCTCAGGCCTCAAGTGAAACTTCCCTCACAGACTTGAATGTAGGAAATGCCAGCACAAAGACTACTTCTTTTTCAGAAGGACTAATAAATCGGGTTGATTCAACAGTGAATCAGGCCTCTGCATCCTTTGTACATAATAACTGACCCAGAATCTCATATAAAACACGTAATATATAACATTTCAAACTGCGATCATATAAAATTAAGAGACAAAAATCAAAGTTACCAAAATTTCACAGAATTACAACAGAATTAGGCTGAATATTATAAGACACCATAATTAAAAGGATTTTTACCTCTATGGTCAATTTACTAGACTGAAGTCTCTGATCAGCCAAATGTAGCTGAGTTGTTAGTTTCTCATTGGTTTCTTTAAATCCCTTCACAGAAGACACTGCTGTCATTTTTTCATTCCGTAAAACAGCTATCTGCTGCTGCAACGACTTGATTCTTTCCTGCAGTAGAGTAACGAGGCAGCCTGGTTTCTGGACAATATTTCTCCTTTTTGTTCTCTTCACTAAACATAAAATAAAATGTTACTAAAATTGACAGATCATCAAAATATGATGATTTCTGATTTATCTTTGGCCCTTCAAAACACTGTTCCAGCCTCTAAAATATTTCCCAGTAAGTAAACTGCCAAACTAATTCAATTAAGCTGTAAATACCCTATCTTATTCTTTTTCTGAAGTCCAACACTGCAAGCTCAACAAAGACTTCGAAGTTAAATGTGGCTGATTGGTATTGCCAGAAAGAAAGGCTTCAGTGTCTTGTTAACTGTTTGGGTTTTTTTAAGGTCTAAGCCAAAATACAGTTAATTTTATTTCATTGGCTGTGTTGGCTACAAGGGCCAAATAAGAACAAAAGGTAGTGAAAAGCCTTATTTTAGTCAGTAGATTCAATAGGTATGACTTAGTAAAATTGGAGTATATTTTAACTGTGCAAAAAGATGCTGTTTTGCTGTTTGACAATAACTTTTTATACAACAATTTAACTTTAAAATAAAGAGCTAGATCTTTGAAAATATACTCATGCAAATTTAAACAAGAAAATCTGCAATAGCATATCAGTAGGATTGTGTAATATAGATGATATTTTGGATTATCGGGCAGGAGTGCTTTGTCAATCTTACTTATGAACTTGCCAAAAAGATATTCCTACCTTTGCTTAGAACTGATGGATAAGATGTTATGAGACAGCAGACCTTCTTTCTCTTGGAATGTAACTTTTCTAGGTCTTTATTCTGTGAAGGGCCCTAAATAAAAAAAAGAAGGACACATCTAGCAACCACAACACTCTAATGTTTTCCAGATTGAATTGAAACAACAAAAATTACTTCAAATAATACACAAAATTCTAATGAATTTTATTTTGAGAATCAACCTGACAACATCAGCCAGTGAAAACTACAAATTTCTGCCTAGTAGAAGAAATATTGAATTGTTATAAGTAAGGCATAGCCCTTTCCAAAGCATCCCAGGAAAAGTGAAGTGTCTGTTAATGCCTATGCTATTTTTTTTAGATAAGATGTGAACATGTAGAGGACAAAGATGGCATTATTTGAAAACCAACAATATCTTATTTTTCAAGATATTTAAGTGAAAATAAAAGGGAATAGCAGTGAATTCAAAAGGAGGAAGATCAGATTAGACAATGAGTTGCACGAATATATTTATGTGAATGTGCATATACAATCCGTGTGTTTTTACAGGGTTTAACATAAGTCAGATGCTTGCCTTTTAAATATCTGATTTGAAAAATCGGCTATTTCCAGAACCTATCAAATGTTCAATGACAGAAGCAGAGGCTGAAGACGAATGCTGCTTGCAATATGTGTAATGAGAATGGTCAGCATGGCTTACTCCAAATGCAAAGTACAATTTCCCTGGCTCCTAAGAGTTCAGTGCATTTTGAAATGCTTTTGTTACGGAATTCTGCAACATTTATCCAATTTCTGAAGTCTTCAGTTTGCAATTTCTATGTGATATCATGCAAGATATTTCTGGAAATATTCATATATAAACTAGCTGTTCATCAAATTTAAAAGAGAAAACAGCAATGGATTATGTATTAACTACACTGAACGAATTACTGACATTGTAGGATAGCTCAGCCATGAATTCTAGATTTGTACAATCACCACACAATTTGAAAAGCAGGGAAATAGGAGATGCTAGAAAAAAAGAAAATAAATATAAGTGCCAGACTAAAACCAAAAGATAACAAGGGAGGTCAAGCTCTTGTGGGTCTATGTCCTTCAAGCCATCTCTTAACTATTTCATCCCACAAGTCAAAGACTCCAATGGACAGTACTAAGTCCCCATCAGTATAACCAGAGGATGCTACAACCACTGAAGACGTGTAATTGGATGACTGATGCCAGTCTGACATAGTGATCATATGTTACAGAGAACTGAGGAGATGATGAGCAAATGACCCATGTCTGCAGCAAGAAGATGGAGATCTCCATTCTAGGCCACAGCTTTGATTAATGTATGATATGTAAGAGAGTGGCAATAACTCTCCTGATACTGCACAGGGTATTACATATTTATACCACATGAGGTAAAGAGAGGACTGAGAAAGTCCTTGTGTCATAAATGATCTCATCTTCAATCCTAGGCATAGTTCAGGACTTAGGAGACTTCTCTAGGCTCTCTTTATATAAAAATAACATGACCCAGCTGGAATGTTCTTAAATCCTCAGGAGGGATTTAAGATTTCTGTTAAAATTGGTGTTCCCAATTGTCAATAGTAAATGTTTTTGCAATGTTATCTTCTGTACTCACAAGCCATGTTTTCAAGTACTTTTCTTGCAGCAGGAGGCTTCGGCTGAAGCATATTTACCTGCTTAGGGCTCTTGTGTATGCTCCAAGACCACCAGACTGTTACATACTATATCTCTTCTTGTCTTTTCCAGCAGAAACAGAACATAAATGCCATATAGGTAAAAAAGAGAGGTATCTGTCAAAAAAGTCTGTATCTACACTACCAACAAGAGAGACCAGAGCCTCCTTGATACCCCACCTTCTATATCCTCACTGAGGCGCCGTAGGAGATGATAGTAGTGGGCTCTGCCAGATTTTCACATATATCATTTGCACATCCTCATAATGTGTATTATATACCACCAGATGGTTGCAGAAGAACTCTGCAGCTTTTCTG
>BJBW01000720.1:0-42500 GCA_004320125.1 Scolopax mira | reverse complement strand
AAGGTACCATCATAACTCTGTATATCCATAGAGATAAAAATTATGTAGTACCTGGCAAACAAAATTATAGTTCTGAAATGTAGATGATAAGCAAGCATAAACTGTGTGACATTTCAGATGGTAGCATTCATATTATTTCAATTATTCACTCTACCTTAAGATAAATGAATGTGAGCACTTCCTATTCTGTGTGTTATTATTTTAACATGATGTTTGTCATTCAGTAATAACGAGATGACAGCCTTCATTGCCTGACCATATGGCAAGTGTTACAAGTATATGCAATCACATCATCTGCTGTAAATTACCATACTTCCTACAAGTTAACTCACAAATAAAAAATAAATAGACATACTCGAACTGACATTCAAAGTTCTAGATTTTGTTTATTCAATTTAACCATGCTTTTAAAGATTTATAAGTAATTAAACAAATATTGTTTTGCAAAATGACAAACAAAAAGCATGATACTGTTTGAAGGATGTCTTGTCTTTGCAGCAAACAAAGCATATGGTAAAATACAAGTGAGCCCTCTTAAGTGAACACCTGTTAACATACTAAACTACTTGTGTATATTACAAATATCAATACAAATAGCAACTAGTTAAGAACATCTTGTTACTCTATGAGGTAAAATATGTAGAATGTTGAGCAGTAAAGATTAAATGCTCATCATATTTGCTAAGCCAAAGAATACTAAATGTATAAAGTACTATCTTGTGAAGAGAGGGATAAACCCACATCTGTAAAAAAAAAATGCATGTGCAATGTTGTGCTAAAATTTAAATATAACAAAAGGTGGATTTATCACTATTATGCATCAGTTTTATTCTGTAGCAAGAGCTTTATGGAAATTAACACCTTATATCATGTAAAGTTAAATACTCAGCAAAAGAAATGAAGCTTTCTGAACTTAAGAGTGGTAAAATGCTAACCACATTTTAATTCCAATTTAGGCAATTTTTTAGTTTTTAACATTACACCTCTAATCATTCTTTTCCATTTCTCTGACTAGAATTAATTTCTGACACAATTTTTTGGAAACCTGTATTTTTTAATTAGGAGAGGAAAATCAAGCCATAAACTGATGAGTACTGAGACATATCTATATGATTCTTATATTAAAATGAAGGACTGTTTGCTGGGGTTGGTATCTTACCTTCTGTAATGTCTGATGTGAAACTTCTTTCATATTCCTCTTTGGAGTACTCTTCTTGACACCATCATCTTCACTAATTTTAAAAAGTGGTTCTATCAGAAAATAAATAATAAATCTATATCAGAGAATAAATAAAATAGATTGTGACATCTAATATTTCCCTAAAACAATACCTAGACATTTTAAGGACAGGCATTCTTTACTTCTGCAATCATTTATAATGTGGTCTATTTTCTTAACGAGCCTTTTGGTCAGTATCTAAAGAGTGACCTCTTTTCAAAGTGTTCTGTCATGTAATTATGAATCTTTGTAGCATCACAGTATGTTTTTTTCAGAGTACAAGCTTTTCAAAGGTACAATAGATCCGCAGGTTAAAGACGCTGTACTTTCATTCTGATTTTTATTCTTTTATAGACTATTCCCTCTATGCCTTAAAAGCAGAAATCATTGCCTTTTTATCTACACAGTCACTACCAGTTTTGTTCTCTAGGTCTTGTCCCCTGCTAGGAGGATCAGAGTGATTGGTGAACAAAGCAAACAGTAACAGAATTAGGATGGATGAAAACTTTAAACCCCTCTTTTTTGTTAAGTGAAAGATCATGTACTTCACCAGATAAATCACATAAATCATTCCATTGTAATACTGTGAACTCATAACAATTAGAAATTGATACAACTAATGAGAGAGAATATAACTCTAAGCACCACTCTCAGAGCCAGCTCTAGGTACTAAAAATCCCACAAAAATAGACAAGTTAAAAATAAGATTTGTTCATAGAGAAAAATGCTAAGAAAAAGTTTAGAAGTGATAATTTGTATGGTTAAAAGAGAAGTAAAAGACAATCTGTTTAGATTTGAATCAAAACTTTAGCATTCACAAATTGCCCACTGCTCACTGAAATGAATAATCACACATCACAGAAGGACTTTTTCTTAGAATATGAACTATTACATTAAAGACCAAAAATTCCCAACACTGTAAAAATACCACAATATTGTGGTATTATATCACATTTCTTTTCTTACCTTTCTTCCCCCCAAATTAACTTAAAGAACTAATCTTAAGGGATAAATATCTGTGCTATGTTGTGAAGGTCTGCTTCAGAAGTATCATTTCAAACTACTAGCAGACACTGTAGGTCACTTAAAAACTTTTGATTTATAAACAAAGCAAGTGTAGAAGAAAACAGTGTTACTCTCTGAAGATTCACAATCCTCTTGATATAAACAGTGACTAACAAGTTTGTTAGAGTGAATTAGACCTTTCTTTTGTCTTTGGAACATGTCATGGCCAATTAATACTTCTGTATTCATGAAATAAATGGAACACTATTCTAAAGATAATAAAAGCTGAAAAAGGTAAAACTATGCATCTGGGGAATATGTACCTTTACCTTGATATTAATATGTTAGTTCCCATGTTATTTCAGACTACAGTCCCCCAGCACAGTGGTACTGCATACATTTACAACATTCTTTAAGTAACACACAAAGATAATACGAACATGCTTTTCATCTTTTTCTAAATATGCACTCATTTGAATGTCTGCTGCAGCTTTTATATCAGCATTTACTGTACTCCACTGAAAAGGAAAATAATTTCCCATAGTCAAAGAAACTGATCAAAGCACACAAGGTGTTATGCTTATGTGGATGTATTAAAATACAATTTAAAACCCTATCTATAAATAAACATGTTCTATGCAAAGAACATAGCATACTACTTCATAATAGATAGATAAGACTATGTATGTTCAGTATTATCACAGAAGTCAACATAATTTAAAGAAAAGACAAAGGTCATTGATGTATAACCCTTTCTATTGAGCAGTATTTGAAGACAGCCTTCTTACAGGGAGGGAAAAAAAAAAAAAAGACCCCAGAGCTGTGTATTAGTCACTCGCAGACTACCTACATGAAGAGAAAAGAATGAGATTTTTACCTCTGGTATGCACCAGATGAAGGAATCCCCTGACAGACCATGTGGTGCCATGTTGCAGAAAGCCACTATGTTGCTGATGGCAGTGGTCACCACACATGTGGTGGTGCTAAGGATGTGCTAAGGCTAAAACATCCAGTGGGGAAAAAGCACTGTGAAGACCAGAAGAAGGGAATGCCATTCTCACACATGAGCTGGGGACATGGTAGATTCACGAGGATTCTCAATGAAAGAAGCCTTCAAACCGCTTCCTTGAAGACATGGGGGGCCAAGCGTTTACCTTCTTTTAATAAGGTACTTGCTATTTTTCTGAAAAGGATTAGAGGGACCCACATTCCTGCTTCTGGGAGATGTGGCAGGAGTATATGCCAACACATTCTTTACATTCATATACAAGTAATACCATGAATAGCATGAATAGTGAATATGTATTTGATGACTACTGCTAAATAATTGGCAATAGTGAAAGAGAGACCTTGGACAACTAAATCAGAATGGAAAGATACTGGAAATGGCAGGAGCAGAATTCCCCTTTCCCCTGAGCCACTTCATCTTTGACTAGGAGGGTTTGAAAAATGATATGGAAGAGCACAAAGTTGTCCAGTACTTTCTCCTGACAAAGACCACTGGTATCTAAGCAAGCAAGAGGATAGGGACTCTTTTTTAATCCAGTGAAGTTCAGCCACTTTTTTTCAGAATTTATCCCTTGATGTTAGAATGCCTAATGGAAACAGATCCCTGATAAGATGAAAGTGAATTCCAACATTATTGATACGCTAAGTAAATTCTTGTCAAGTTTCCTTTTAGAAAAGAAATCACACTTAATAAGACTGTGAACAAAGTGTATTTATACTGCATCAAGTTTGGACTCAGGAGACTGTACTTTATTTGGGAAGGGGAAGGCATTTAATACCCAATTTTAGGGCAGAGGGCACAGGCCCTTTAGCATGTGGGCAAGTATTGCTCATGTACTTTCATTTTTGCTCAAAGATGGACTCTGTCATTATGGTGGAATCTTCTGGAAAATGTCAACCAATCGATAAAAGTGTCCACCATCCTACAATGCCCTAGTGTTTGCGAGGGGAACAACAAGGAATTTATTTTTTATGGCATGGATGAGCCACTACTTTTTTATACTTTAATTGGTAAGTTTGGAAATAGCTGGAGTCAGCTAATTTTATGTTCTAACATAAAGTGCTGCTGAACAGATATCTTTGGTTTTGATTTTGTGTCTTGTAAGAAATTTCATGTTCATCTAAATGATACCAACAACAACAAATGCTGGAAAAGATAAATAAAATCTACCTAACACACTTCATTAGTAGTTTAACCCTTTTTCTTAGTCTCAAAAGAATCATCAACAATAATCATACTAATAACCATACCAGAAATGTGTATCCACCCAGACACTTTTTAAAAAAAAAAATGTTTTAATCCGAAAGATAATGAAAAAAGAAGGAATAAAAGACTAATTGTTAAAGCACTAAACATGTCAAGAATTTGCAGTTTCAGGGTTCTGACTGTTTTTTGTAAATGCATGGTTATTGCTCAGCAGGCCCTCAACTTCTTCTCACTGCTGGTTGCCTTTCCACTACTCTCCGTGCAAAGACTGACTAAATTGGCAAAAACAAAGAAGTGATTTTTAAAGTCAGTATTTGAAACCTTTGCTAGTTCTTTTCAGCTCTGTCTGGGGCTATGAAAGTAACATAAGAAAACAGTAACTCAGTCTTCAGCAGCTGGATATTCCCATTTAGTTTATAGATACTGCACCAAAAAAACCCAAAATAAAAAGGGATTATTTTCTTTAATTTTTTCCTTCAAGTGGCCAACATTATCACAAAAAAACCAAAACTGCCAACAGCAGAAAATTGGGATAAAGAATGGTAAGACTTTATTGCTATGCACATGCAGAGTGCTTCTTCAAGTCTCTTAGTCCCTTCTTTGCACAATACTGTGCACAAAGAATTCACCACAGATGTGACACCCATCTGGACTGTACCTATGCACTCTTGAATACTTCGTCCAGATAACTAAGGAACAGCAAATAATACAAAGAATCAGAGGAATGATGGAAAGGCAATGTTAAGGTATTACCTATCTGGCTGACAAAGACCCATCTTCACAGAATCATCAACTACTGTAAAGATTGTAAAGATATATTAATGATCAATTCTTTTAAGAGTTATACCATTTTGATTTACTTTCAAATTCACATACTTTGCTAGTACTAAAAAAGAATTCTGAATAAGAATGAAATTTCTATATCAATATATTTCATTACTGTAAAAACATTTCAGATTCTGAAGAAAGCTTCATTAACATATACACATTTTAGATTTTACACATGCATATTTATATACTTATACATAGATATTTTAAACATATTTTTTAATGTAGGATTTGAATTTCACTGAATTTCACTAAATTTTTAGAGTTGGAAGGGACCGTAGAAATCATCTAGTCCAACTCCTCCGCCGAAGCAGGATGCACACATAAGTTGCAAACACGTATTGGTGTAGATCTATATATAAAGATTGTCATTGATTAGGCTTATGTAGAACTTAAGGGTAAATATTCTTTGAAATAAGAACATGTATGGTCTTATGCTTATAAAATACACATTCAACAAAAAGAAATCAACCTTTGGAGAGAAAATAGCCTTGAAATTAATATTTCTAATAGACTACAAACACACATATAAAATAATATACCTTCTCCTTTTTTGTTGTAAACATATTTAAAATTCCTGTATTGTGAGCTTACCTACAGATTGGTATTTCATCTGATCCAATTCTTCTTCAAGATTCAGTCTACAGAAGAGGAAATTAAAAAGTAAGAAGCACAGAACAATAACATAGATGCCACTAAAAACATTAAGAAATTAAACAAAAAAACCCCATATTAATACATTAGTAGGGAAAAATTGTCAACATCCAGGAATTCTAATTTGACAACACTTAGCATACTTCAAATATTTGTCATTTGTACAATATGTTATTTGTAAAACAGTTGATTAAAATTCATAAACCTGAATTTACAAAATTCAGGTATAATATTGACTGTAACATACACAATTTCAGCTGGTTCTTTTTAGTATGAAAAGCAAACTATTAGGAGGTGGAATCCTGTTAAGAGGGGAATGAGTATTCAGTTTCTGTGAAAACGACCAGCCAGCCTTTGTGCAGATATGTCTTACCATTCCTATTTTCCCAGCGACTGCTTGAAAAACTTATTAACACAATCTCTCCTCCTCTTTTCTATCCCTGATTTATTACTATATTAGTACTATAGTTTATTCTGTAATATCAACCAGCTAAGATCTATCCAAGACAACTGTATTACTGTTTTTCATTTTATTAAAATTATATACTAATAAAGTTGCCAGGATACCAATACTAAAGTTTCAAAGTCAGATTGGGAAATGCTAGAATGAAAGACATTAATTTAAATGGATCATTTATACTTTTGTTTTCTGACATGATCTTTCATTGTCTAGTTGTGCACTATTTTAGCAATAAGATCCCCACCTATTTTAGCCCAGGATGCTACAGCACATAGAACTGAGGGCAGTTAGTTAATATGCAGATTTTGCTTAATATATAACCTTATATCCTATGCAAATACACAGTACTCTAGCTCTGTCCTGAACATTGCATTGATAATTTCCTCACAGCCACTTCTGCTGTACTCTAAACAGCAGCACCTAACTACTTCAAATTTATTTGCCAACTGCCAAAATATTTGCTAACTTAAGAAATGGGTATTAGAAAAATGATCTTTCAGTGTATACAGTATTTTAAAGCACATTATATGTTTAATGTATCTCTGACTCAGCTGTAACTCTACACATTGCAATTGACATCCCGCAGTCTCACATGAAGTACAAAGGAAATGAGAAACATAAAAAGTTAAAGTAATTTGGTTTGCATGATGTGTAAGACTCCAACTATTTTCAGGATCGCTCAGCTGTCTTCCCAAGGTTCACTTTCTTTGCTCTTTCATTCTCTATGCAGCAATCACCATCAATTTCTGTAACACAGACTACACTGGCCTTTACCTCCATGGTGGCCTAACTCCTTGTAGCATGTTCACTTTTTGCACTGAATGACAAAATGCTCCCTTGAAACAACATTATCTGTTTAGGCAGCTAAAGACTGCATGTGAATTAAGGATATTTTAGAATGCTTCCTGCTTGAATTTCTATCTTTTGAACATGTTATTTTTCAACTTGAAAAACATTTCAATGAACACACATTTACACGCACATATTTTTATATATATATACACACACATATTCATACCGCCTCCTTATACACTAAGTGACAAGCATACAATGATAATTGTACAAGACTTTTAAAAAGAGTTAACTTTTACATAAAGGCTTTATTAGGGTGATGCAGAAGTAAATGAATGATATGAAATAAATAGAAGGGCAGGCTTATAGTCTGAATATGTGAAACGCTTCCAGATAAGTTCTTTTGTCTGTGTCTCCAAATGAAGTTATGATATAACTAAGCTGAAAATATTTCAGGCAAGCCTAGAGAAGAAATTATAATGTGTAATACCCAATCCAACCCATAAAAGCCAATGACTGTCTTGCACAAACATGAGAAATGCCCAACTGGGTTAGATCAGCCCTGGGTCCATCCACCACAAGTGCCCTATCTCCAGCAGGGGCAAAAGCAGATGCTTCTCAGGAGAGAGCACAAGCCTAATAGTGTCAGCAGTCTGATTCCAGCTTTCTGAAATCAGCACGTTAGCACGTTTTGTTTCCTCTGCTTTAACTGGCTCCCTGTTGCTAAAAGGACCTCTCCTTCAATCCTGCAGGAATGGAAGTTCTTTATAATCTTTTATGTGGAACCTTGTCAAAGGCATTTGGAAAACTGTGTTGATCTGTGTTCAGAGATCTCTCTCCCTCACCATTCTGTTTAGTTTTTTCCCTTCGTTTTCCACCCTTTTTCCTAAAGACAGACTGTCATCTTCCCAAGTGTGGAAGCAGTCAGGTTGACTGGTCTGCAGCTTCTTCCAGAGCCCATCTTGCAGATTGGAGTTACAGTGGCAACCTGCCAGTCAACTGGCACAGTGGCTGTTTACGATGAGGCCACAGTTCAGTAATTTCATACTTCAGTTTCTTCACACCCCTCGGGCTGTGAAGATATTAACAACAAAATATTAAAAAAAAAGTTATCTACTTGACCTCATAATTGTTTTACAGTTACTTCAAACAGATCTAAAACCTTTGATCTATCTTCTATAGAGTACATGAGTTGTTGGCATCTCTTAGCATCTTCAGTAGAGAAGACTGATGCAAAGATTCACTGAGCTGTTATTTCATGGCCTTTTAAATTGTGGCACCTAATTCAACCGAGCTTTAGCTACACGACCTTTCTTAATAGTCTCCAACTGTTCACAGGCTTTCTGTAATGCTTTTTCTAGTGTCTAAGGAGGGGTGGATGCTTTTTGGGTAGTTGTTTCATTTTTACATAGTTCCCCTCCTGGAGAGTCAACAGCCCAAAGCTAATTCATTTGCTCCACTCTCTTCTGCTAATAATTAATACAATTTTTTTTTTTAAAAAAGGAAAAAAGAAAAAAAGAGGCAAATATCACATGAACCCATCTTCGAAATGGATGACATGTGGGGGAATACAGACCCTTTTCTTCTTTTCCGTTTTTCCCTAGAAAAGTTACACAGCAAATCATCCTGGAAATCATATTGAGCCAACTAATGGACAAGAAGGTAATTGGAAACAGGTAGCATGAAATGCAGGCTGTATGAATAAAAGAGCAGGCAATGGCATAAATCTTGAGTTTGTCAAGGCACTTGAGACAATCTCCCACCTCCTTACTGACAAATAGTTGAGATCTGAACTGAAAAATAGATAAGGTGCCTGGGAACTTGGCTGGACCGTTAAGATTCAAAGGGTGGTGATGACACCCTCAAAGGATGTGGAGTCCAACTGGCAGCTATCTATTAAAAATGTCCCTCAGGGATCCATATGAGAGCCAGCAGTGCTTAATGTCTTTATTAACACATCAAAGACAGGTTAGAGTCCCTCTCAGTAAGTTCAGAGATGATATTAAATTGAGAGGAGAAATCCATGCACTCCCTAGAGGGCTAGACCGCTCTTGAGGGAGACCTCATAGGCAGAAAAAATGGGCTGATGGGAACTTCATGAAGTTCACCAAAGGCAAAGTCCTGCCAGAATAGCACCTCACAACAGGACATTCTAGAAGAGCAACTCGCTAGAGAGCAGCTTTGCACAAAAAGTGGAGACCTGAGCAACAAGTGGATCAGTAGGTAGTGACATGCCTTTGTGCGAAAGGCTAACAACTTACTAGCTGTATAGGCAGTATAGTCAGCTGGTCTACAAAATTCGTGCTATTCAGCAATCCTGAGACTGCATGTGTGCTGCACCTAGTTTGGGGCTTCTCCAGGAAACACGCTGACCTACTAGATTTAATCTAGCAAGGGGTACCACAATGGTCAGGGGTTGGGAATAGGATTTATGATGACAGCATGAAAGACATGGGATTATTCAGCCCCAGGAGAAGGGAAGATTTTACTTCTGTCCATTTAATGCAATGCTGTTGAAAAGAAGGAGTTTGACTTTTCCTAGAGAAGCACAG
This sequence comes from Scolopax mira, assembly GCA_004320125.1. Classification (NCBI taxonomy): domain Eukaryota; kingdom Metazoa; phylum Chordata; class Aves; order Charadriiformes; family Scolopacidae; genus Scolopax; species Scolopax mira. Next base: position 32,775 of record BJBW01000720.1, on the reverse strand, counting down.
TATGTAAGCCAATGGATGCAAGTTAGAATACATCAAATTCCAACTAGATATAAAATTCCTCATTAGTCTGGTCTGGTCAGACCCTGAAAGAGTTGCCCTGAAAAGTTCTGACCAAAGGTGTCTTTGGTCCCCAATTCCTTGATCCTTTGTCAAAACTACCACTGCTCTGATCAGCAGCTTGGATAAGACCACTTCCAGCGACTCCTTCCAAGTTACAGAATTCTGTGCTTCTTGTTGTACTGAGGTAACTATTACAGAGAGTTCAGAAAGCATTAGAAACAAAGCCTACATTCTGTAAAAACCAGAACAGTATTTTTCCTTTTTGTTTCTAAGACTAATTGTTCTAGAAAAGTTACTTATTCCATGCAAAATTTGTAACTCCCCATCTTGCCTTGGCAAGATAGTGATGCAAGCTCCCTCTTGATAGTTGAAACCTTTCATGATTACAGTCTCTCCTGCACAACTCATCGAATCCTGCTTCACATTTCTGCATCACTGTCAGCATCTTGATGAAAGGATCATCAGTACAATCTCACTGCTATTTCTTTATTATTGAAATATAGGACTTCTATGCAAAAGTATTACACAGTGCTCCCTTTCTGTCCAACATTACACCTAAATAATCTGTTTCATACAGCAGTGCTCTCTCACCAAGCCATCCTACTCTGTCATTCTTGCAAAGTCTCTCCTGCACAACCTGGGCAACACTGGAACCCTTCAGATAACTCCCCCCACTTCAAGTCATTGAGATGCCTAGTATGTCAGGATTGTCATCTGATACCATGTATCCTAGCTCCATATCTTAGTTTTTGAGCTGCTAGCATGGAAGTACTTGTTACTTCTTTCCTCATTCTGTTATTGAACTGGCCAGCGAAGCCCTGTTGACAGTAAAAAACAGTCTTCCTTAACTTTTGTGACCTCCCACTACCAAGACCCACTTCCTCTTATCCTCAATAAGAGTCCCCTTACTGCAGGAGCATTCTTAGTACAAGAGGCCATTGTCACATCAGCTAAAGAGCAGACCTCATCTGAGATTAGATTCCTTCTTACAAACAGGATGTTCTCGTTTCCCAAGATTTATGCCCTTTGTAGCAGCATATATTAATGATTTCTTTAATTTTATCTAATCTTTGAATACTGACAATCTTAGGTTCACAAACTTGTAAATGCACAGACTGGGCCACTCAAAGCCAACACAGTTAGCACTGAGGAAATTTTTAAGTATTTAACTCATTCAGGAACAAATTCTATACTGATTTCTATTCAATTTTTTTCTTCTGAAAACCAAACATAATACAACAAAACCTTCAATTTTTATTTTCTACAGATTTTTTATGACAAATATAGTGGCAACAGAGAAAAATAAAAATATATAATTCAAGGCCAGGCTGGATGGGGCTTTGAGTAACCTGACCTATCAGGATGTGTTCCTGCCCACAGCAGGGGGGTTGGAAGTAGATGATTTTTAAGGTTGCATCCAACCCAAACCATTCTATGATTTTACAACTCTCTGCGTGGTCTTGATACATACAATATTCATTATACAAAATCAAAAGATGAAAAAAGAATGTGCAAGTAATTGTGGTTCTACTGTCGCCCATAAGTCTTTTTGATTTCAAGGTAAAAAATAGAGCAAAATTGCAATGAGAAGAACCACATACAGAAGGAAATAGCTCTTCCTTCTTGTCCATTTGTTCTCAATTGAGAAGTAAACTGTTTTCTGACTATTTGAATGTTTTTGACATGCTACTTTAGCTAAAACTTGTAAAGAAAAAAAAAACAATGCAAATGCATTATTAAAAAAAATCCCAAATCTAGTTCCGTTCTTTAAAATTCACCACAAAAGTACTGTAAAAGTACTGCATATTTTGTTGCAAGAGTGCAGCTCATACAAAAGGAGAAAAGATGCAATTTGGTCTTCTTGAAGAATACAATTCTTTGCCGGGACTGTATGTTTGCTACTTTCCACAGAACAAGCATAAAAGGGTCAACTAAGAAATTCTAAGGAGAAAGAAGGGACCTCCAAGGAATTCAGGAGAACTGAAGAAGTCACAGGAAACTACTGAAAGATAACGCAACACGGAAAGAAATGACTCAACCTGAAAGAACACTGTGACAAAAAGAAGGGGTGCAGGACATGCTTGTTTGCCAGTCTGGCATCTACACCATTATCTGCCTCAGAGTCCCATCACACAGGTGTGCCAACATGATAGGTAAGAACTGATTTATTTTCATAAAACTCTCCCTCCCTCACCAAAAAATTTTTCAAGTGGGTCTGAAGGTAAACATCTCTGTGTGTTTTTTCCCCACAATTTCCTAAATTGCCTTTAATAGACTACATCTACCCCACCACTCTTTTAAATGATCCATGTTCAACTCTTCTATGAAGATTAGGTACTTGAAGAAACCTGTGATCCAGCTGCATGGATTTTAGTGAATGACATGAGATACTTTCCTCACTTACTGGGGGTGAAAGAAGGATTGCCTTCAACTCAAAGGATCAAAAATAAGCTCCGTGTGTGGTAATGCTGAATGCTAACCCTACTGGAACTAGAAAGTCAGAAGAGAAGAGTCAAAGTTCAGATACTGTGAATAAGAGATTCTAACATTATTTTAGCGGATGAAGCTAATTATTTGCTGTAATTATCTTAGGCATATGCTCACTATATTTACTGCATTGGTTTTTGCATCGTTCAGTTTCAATTAACACATCAAACAATGGAAGAAAAAATGCGCCAGGTTTTGATCCTAAATGAAAGGGGATTTCTCTGCGAATTGAAAAACTTGTGTTTGATTTAGCAAGTGCTGAGCAAAGGGCATCGTGTTTATGTCATCTGAAAAGACCCAAGACACAAACTGAAGTTGAGAGACAGAATCTTTGAAGATTTATCTACCATGGAAAGGTAGTTTCTCTGTAAAGTGTTGCTAGCTGATTGTAGTCTTGAGGCATGGATATCGAAAAGGAATCTCTGAACATTAGTACTTGCCTCCTCCATCTTTTGGCAGTGGAAACACTGGGAGTTGAAGATTTTTCAGGAGTAGGCAATTTTTTGGATGATGTGTATTTTAGACGTTTATGTTAATCTACATTTAACTGCGCTTCTAGCAATTTTTTTTAGGACTGCTCCACAAAAATCACATTTTATGAGTATACACAAATACAATCTTGACTTAAAAAGAAAAAATCAGCATGTTTTAAACTTACTGTATCTGGTAGCAAATAATTTTTCTCCTGATAAATTCAGAAGCTACTAAATAAAGTGAAAGAGATTATAAATTTATATTGAGGATTAGTTACCTAATTAATTACCTTTCTTATTTCAGATTCTACAACTGAGTGGCACAAGTATTTGAGCACAGCTCTTTTTTCCAGTAGGAAAATACAGCAATGAGAGTACTTAGGAACTGCAGAAGAGGAACAAATTTGCAAAAATCTGGAAACAATTAACCCTCTATTTTGTAAATAATTAACACAGAGTATGGAGGATGCTTTCAGTTTACCATTTCACAAGTCTAATGAGACAAACAGGGTGCTTTCTAGTTCTCTTTTTCACACCATCTATGTTTTCACTTGAGCAAGCAAATAAAATCTACAGTATATGAAACTTATGAATCAGCATTTTTTTCAAGGAAAAATTATTTTCTGCCTTTTAAAAATTGAAATTTTTTAATTCCATGGCTCTATTTGTTTGTCTATTATTTTAGGCAGCATCTCATAAACATGATCTCATTATTATGCCTATTACACAACTATAAAACCCCAGCCTTCTAAGCATTTTGCAAGAAACAGATTTTAAGCTCCATTTGTACAGGGAAGAGCTAGAACCTGGAATTCATTTGTAGATGATATCCCAGTGCAAAAGAAGATATGTAGGTACCAAAGTGCAGCTAAACAAACCATATACAACATGAACAAATGAAAAAAACAAACAAGTACGGAATGAACAAGAACTATGCTGTCCTGTAGTAAAGGTTGATGAACTGTGAAAAAAAAAATAAAAATTAAGAGACCCATGGAAAAACATAATTTAGGCAACAGAAGTGATTAAAGTTCTAAACTGAATATGTACAGCAATGTAGAACTCAAAAGAAAGACTATAATAAGAAACCAAGAAGTTTTCTTTGGGAAAAAAGGGTTTACTCTACAGACTCAGAGAAGATATACCTTTGAACCATAATTCAAGAATAAATGATGGGATCTGAACACAACATAAATGTGCAGGTCAAGAGGAAAGACAAACAAACCTGAGTGTGAGTATAAAACGATCACTTCCAGCTCATGATAAATTCACATCTTTGCACCTTTATCTTGACAACGTCAAAGGCTACTACTGCATTTTAGTCTCTGTCAAAATCATGCTGTGATTCATTCTATTATTTAATTTAACTTTATAAAAGGGAAGATTCTAGGATATTTAAATTTAAAACAATAGAGAGATACCAGACATGACTTTTGTAAAAATGTTTATACAATACTGTGACATATTCTGTCAACTTATACAATCTTTTATGTGGGGGAGGTGAAACATTGCAGGGTGTTGAAACTCCAGAACTCTGTAAATTCTGTCAACAACTATTAAGAAACTGAAGAAAAAACTGAGAGTAGAAATAAAATCTAAATAAATTTCAATATGTTTTTAAAGCAATAAAAAAACCTCAGAATTGTCTCTGAAAATTTGCATAAAATTCTAGCAGTATACATTAATAACCTTAGTTAAAGGAGATTCATTACTAGGAATACCTATCAGCAATCCAGATGAAAAGAAAATAAGTAACCACTCACTTACACTTTATTAAGTTTCATTAAACTCAAAGTCTAAACTCATATCTGCAATGGTAATACTAACACAGTGAACCACTTCTAAAATCTTGCAATGTTGAAATCACAATTACCACTTGGCCTATACCTAGATGCATTCTTTACACTGGTTTCATTTCAATCAGTTTGGTTTGTGGTTGTTTTTAAGCTGAAAAGGTATAAAACTTTTTTGAAATATGGCAAACAACTCTTTTCTGATGGCACTGGGAAAGCCTTTTCTGTCCTGGTTCGTTTACAGTCAAAGTTTCTAGAGTCCTGAAGAAGACTGTACAACTGAAAATTGTACTCTAAAAATTTACAGTATCATCATATCAAATTTGCCAATGACAAAGGTGATATAAATATGAGTGACTTACATTACTGCTATTTCTAATTTTAAAAAAGTGCACTGATCCTATATCTATTAGATGAACTGAAGATTTTATTTAAAATACATATTCAGTCCCCCCCACAACTTTTCTGCTCAGGATCGTTTCTTAAAGAGGGAAGGATAAAGACTGGGTTTGCAACGTGCTTGAAAAAGTGGGCTGTAAAAAATCCAGAATTTATGACTCCTTCCAGAAAAACTTCTTTGCTCTTATTTATACTCAAATGTTACACTTTCTAGCAGCTTTGCTATGTTGGAGTAGCCAATCAGATAGAAGAGAAGTGACTTAAAGCCCTAAAAAGTCTAGAAACTGGTGTACTGCTTTTCACCTTTACTCAGACCAAATTTGCCTCTTGGCCTTGAGGTTTCTGCATAGAGAGGTTATGCTGCTTTTAAGTACGTCTAGTAGAATTTGACTCTATTTCTTCAGTAATTCTTTCTCAAGAGTAAGCATTTTCTTATCTGGTGCCAAAACAAGTCAAAAACCCAAAGAGACCTTCTGACAATATAACCTGCTCCAAAAAGACTTTTAAAGTTTAGTGTGTTAACAAGAAGCAATCTACTATGTTTCTTAGCAGAGCAGCAGTCTTAGATGCTGAAGATTATATGGTCAGAGAGCAACTTCCTACTCTTTCCTAGACAAGCAAAGCAACTTCTCCTAGACAAGGAGAAGCAATCGAGCTCTTGAATTAACAGGAAGCAATCCTAAATTAGCAATAATCCGACGGCGCTTCCTAGAAGACTGCCAATATCTTCTAATATGGCAGATCAGAAGCAGAATCATGCTTTTGTTTTCACATGGTAAGAACAATCTCAAAAGTGTTTTGTTTACTATAAAAACTTAATGAAAGTCATTCTTCTTACTTGTAACATACATATATACCAAAGGCACAAAGAATCAGGAAAGCATGCAGCATCCTGTTTTATGTACCAATGTTTGATTTCTATCCTCCGACTACGATTGCCACAGTCTCATCTGGCAATATTAAAACAAGGATACTAAGAAATAAGCATACATTTTCGTAGATACTGCCCTTGAATCACAATTATAGTATCTGCTCTTTTCAGTATTGCACAATACTCTGAATTCTATTTTATGGCAATATAACACTTTTGATTACTCCTTCATTATTTATTTATGTTTTTGGTACTCAACCATTTTGAATATAGGAAGAGGTAGCATAATAAAACTCTGCTATAGAATCAGTTTTGCCAAAGGAATTACTTCTGATTTCTTTTGCATTATAGCTAGGCATCAGCAAGAAATTCTCTGTAACAGTTGCTTACTTATCAAGTTACTAGAACAGGCAAAATGCTCGTACCATCTGCATATAAGCAGAGCTTCTGCAAAATATACCTTCTTGCTAGAACAAAATTTCCTAGTACTCATCATTTTTAATTGTCAGCAGTTCTAAAGATACCATCAGGAGCCCTCACAGAGCTCCAAATCTAAGCTACATATACACATGCGCACTTGAGTCTCAATGCAATAAAGAAAAGGTAATTTAGAAAGACAACCTGAACTATAGCATAAACTTTCTCTCTGCGCTTACCAGTTTAAAGGGCTCCTTCCCTCAAGAGTTGCCGACCTTAGGTTAACCCATTGCCAGAGGACTCTAGTTAGTCCTCTAGCAAACCACTGCCTCCTGAGTAATACACATCCCATAAGTCAGCCATTCCTCATCAGCAGCTTTCAGCATTCACAGGTAGGGCCAGCAGGAGACTCCTACACTCCTCTGCATACAGATAAAAGGAATTAAGAGAGCAGGCTCATGGCAGTCTAAAATAAACATCCAAACAAACAATAAGACTTTTTTTTCCCCATTTGTCCCAGGGAATTTTATCTGGAAAATAAAACCAAGCAGAGAATCTCATTTCTAATAGAGCTGAATACATATGAAGGAATAACCCACTGAGGAAACCGACTCCTTCCCAAGGATTACATGTTGTAAGACTGCAGCAGGATGACTCTTTGGAGAAATAAGCAGAACCAACCACAATCTCCTAATGCATACTGTTGCTGGTGTGGACAGATATCAGGGGGCTAGTCCAGGGGCTGCTGCAGTCAGGGAAGCCTTCCTCTGAGTCCATGAGGTTAACTATTGCCTTTTCAAATATTTTCCTCCAGAGTCATGGAAGATTGTTAAAGACTGGAAAGCCAAATTAGGAATAAAATCAGACAGACAAAGACTGCTAAGCAAACTTTGGATGCTTTTTATCAGGGTTCTTAAAAAGGGACAGTAGGTTTACTTACTACAGAAACCAAAATAAGTAAGTTTTAAAGACACTGGGTCAAAGTAGTGCCAGGCAATTTTTTTCTTATCCAAATCTGAAGCTAAATAGCCTAATAATCCTTACATGGAAAATGGAACAGCAGAAGAAGCTCCATTTTCTTCCCCTCAGAAAAGAAAGGAGCTTGGGAAGAAAGACAACTGAAGAAAGACATAGAAAGGCCTTCTAGATAAGCACAACTGAATTGTATTTTCTGTTCATAAGTCTTCAAAAGGGTAAAAATTGTACTCTGTAAAACCAGAGTACAATGCACAAGCACATGCATGTTATGTAAACTTTTTTAAAAAGCCCATGCAGAAAATATAGGAAGATGCTGTCATAAATGACAGGTCATCTGATACATCATAATGCAAACACTGATTTTAATTTTCTACTACTCAAAAATTGCTTATACTCATGAGAACCAAGCTTGGAAGAAACTTCATCCAACTTTAACATGAGAAATACTACTCTGACATAAATTCTTCATTTTGTTCCTACAGCATGATTCAAGAACATTTGCCTGCAGTACAGACAAAATATGCTTTTTTCATGGGTCTGTATATTTATGTGTCAACTGACAGCCCTGGGAGGTGAGAGGAAACCTGGGAGCAGGTGTTTGATCTAGGCTGTGCGAGAGAGCAAAAACCATTACATATGTCTGGGGATAATGCTGCCAAAAGAAGAGGAAAGCAAAAAGTACTAGCATTACTTACATTCTATGACATTCAAACTAGTCAGAATGATTTACTGGAATTCCTTTACAGGAAGAAAATTGTAAACTTACAGTTTACACAAAGAAACCTGCAGTCTTAATTAACCAAGGAAATGGAATATTTGACTATACAGAGTCATTGAACTATCTATCTTACTTTGTCCATTCCCTTCCCAGAAACATGTCTTTATCATTCCTGTTTCCCAATTCAGTCACTTACAGGATGGATGAAAATTGCAGGAAGCGATATCTGTTGGTGCTAAGTAAAGTCTCTCTGATTTACAACCTACATTCAGGAGCAAAAAGGATAAAAGCAACTCCCCCCCACCAATCCAATGTCTGTTCACATAACAAAAAAGTGAACAGTGTCAGAGTTGTCAAAAATGAGGTTTGAGATATATTTCAAATTAATAGTCAGTCAAAAACCAAAGATGCGCTAGTGACTAGAGACTAAAATGGTTTCAACATGCAGCAAAGCCTTTAGCTTGCAAAAGCATGGGAGAAACTCATGCCTACAATTTTATCTTCCATTTAGTAATCTTTTGGGTTTTTTTATTGTAGCACAAAACCCAGCCGATTGACCAGAAAGTGTTTAAAAAAAAATAAATCTTACATTGTGTGAATTGTGCTCAAGACCATCAGAACAGTGTTTACCTGTAGTGAGTTCAGAAAGGATGCAACCTGAAGGGCCATGACTGGGGTAACTCAGAGAAGCACAGAGGATGTGGACTCCATTGCATGAATATCAAGAGAGTTATATTGCACCATCAGTGCTTTTAACCTTTATATAAACCTCAGATGACAAACACACCAAAGCCTCTACAGCCTGGTTTTAGTACGGAGCTGGCTTCCAATATGGCAAAGTACGGATACAAATCAATTTCTTAAAGTAGTTCTTACACTGAAATATTTGACTTTTAAGAAAATTTGGAAAATGACATGTTTTTTCTCATTTGACTGTGTTTGAAAAAAGCAAATACAGCAATACTTATCAGAAAACATTCTGAATTCTTTACAACTACTAGAAAAAACATTAAGATAGGTTAAATTTCAGGATAGGTTAAACTTTTATTTATATATATATATATATATATTATTCCTATTCTGCATCATGCAGCAGAAGAGGGAAGTAATTCATCACAAAGATCATTCTGAGCCACAATAAAGGTCCACTTAGCTCCACATCTGACTTACTGAAATTCCAGAACTGTACATTTTAGGAAAGAGTTCAAAAGATAGGGAAAGAACATATATACTTTGCTTAAAAATATCCATTGTAAAATATTATTTGCAGTCTTTGAAGAAATTTGTCTTTGTCTCTGCTTCTTTGCAAAATTCAGTTCTTGAAGTTCCACGTGCTATTGGCAGAACTGAGATGTACCTAAACTTGAAAATCAGTACCATGCAAGGAAAATGGAAAAATAGCCTTCTATGCTAAACTCATCTTTTGCCAGAAAGCACCAAGTAGTTCTGCCCTTAGCAGAATTCCCAGGATCTTTGTAGAAGGTGTTGGAGATATATCTATATTCATTACTCTCTCATTACTCTATTAATATATCAGCATGACAGCTTACGTCACTAGCATTAGTGTGCTTTGGTATTATAGGCTGTAGATCATAGGCTTCTTACCATGAACATTCAGTACAGTTTAACAGGACATAGTACTTCTTAATTTTTATACCTTTATATAAAAATTAATTCATTATTAATAAATATAGTAAAAATCTTAATTTTTGTATATGCATGCATATTTGTAGGCTGATAAACCAGATATTTCTATCTAAATGCTGCCTAGACACAAGACAGCACTCTTACAGGCAGTGTGTTTTCTGACAGTACAAGATCTCATTTCTGAAACATTCATATAATCTACAGAAATTACCATGATTCAACAGGAAGACAGGTAATACTTCTGTGCAAGCAATACAAAGGGAAGCTAACTTAGAGTCCCTACTTTTCTCCAACAATATCTCTGCTGTTTTTGTCCTTCACAATGCCCAAATTTCATCACCAATGCAACTTTAATTCTGCCTTTCCCTGGTTATGCATTATGGAAGTAATGTAGTACAACTAATGCTGCGGTTTTCTTATATTTTAAATTATTTGCAGTGCTTTTAGCCATCAACTGCACTGTTTCAACTTCTCACACTTGAGCATGACTCTGAATTCCACTGGGCCATACTCAGTCTAGTCAGCAAGCATGCACACTTGCCAGAACACCCCAACACCAGCTGCAGAGTCAAGACTCTAACTGTTTTTAGCACAGTAAAAGGTGGTATTTTAAATTTAGCAATCTTTTTATCCATCCAAAACCTAGAGAAATACATATACATCATTATTTTAACTATATTTGGCTTTCAAGTATAGAATTATTACTTGCAATTAAAAGTAAACAAGAACCCTGAGCTATCAGATTTAAGTATTTTGCAGTAAGAAGCATCACATGTGGTTGCTCATCCCAAGTTAAGTTCTTGCCAACTAGCTGGTCAGATATTACTACACAGGGTTTAGAACAGTTATTTTCACTCTACAAAGAATAAGGAAAACAAAAATCATGAGGGCTTGTTTTCCTAAAAAGGCAAAGCTTATAAGAAACCTTTCTTAAATAACTGCTATAACAGAGTAAGGATGCCACTGAGCTTGCAGCAATTCCACATATTTCAATGATCTATAGCACACTTCCTACATGGCAGACAGGCACTCAGAGGAAATTATGACTATCAAAGGTTTTTTACATTATATGGCTCTTTCACTTTATAAATGTCTCCTCCTTATCACTAGCTGCATATGACCATTCCAGTTAGCTGTGATGGTAATGACTTATGTCATGAAGCCTTATGTCGAAGAATGTAATATGTCAACTAAAAAGTCCCCCCAAAATTGCTCATATCAATTACAAAATCGTGTACAAAGTAATTCAGAATAAAAGACGTAAAATTGTAAAGCTTCCACAATAGTTTATATACAGTCAACTAAGTCTTCCTTTCCAAAGTCTGTACATAAAAGCCAAAGGGATGGGGTATCTCTATATAAGTAGTAGTTTAAATTGCCTAGCTTGAAAACAAGTAGAAGTTTATTTGGACATGCCACATACTAATTTACCTTGAATTCCACAAAATCCAAATAATAAAGATACAAAGATTACTCTGACTAATGTGTGAAGAAAATGTCAAACAACTTGTGAATACAATTCCATAGAAAGTAAGACAACACCTAGCGCTTAATAGCCAAGATTAAAAATTATCAACCTAAAAATCTGACAACTATACTAGATTCATAGATATTTTTTTGTTTATATATATAAAAATGTATCTATCTGTAATATGATCTGCCTATTTTCATTGAAGATATTCCAGTTCTATGCAGATGCATGATGCGGAATCTGAAAGCACTGGTGCTGCACACCTGAATAATTTTTTTATGTTACTAGATCTTTCTCTTGCCACTTTTCAGTAGCAGCTTAAATAAAAATATTCTATTTATAGAAGCATGGATCACTCTCCTCCTCAACTAGTTTTTTATAGTAGTATGCTTTTCTGTTTGCTCAAGGGGGAGAGAAAGTGATCAAATCCCATCTTTAACACAGAACATGAATAGCAATATAATATCTGCTTCTGTAGCCTTCAATAACATAGAACTTAGTAAGAAACAACTGCAGCTTAACACAGGTATTGTATACTTCATAGGGACAACGACCCATGTGAGAAGACCAAAATGAGACACCCTAGCTTGCAGAATTGTGGAATTGTTTTCACCTGGCCATTAGCATTAATAAATACTTCAAAGAATACTTAGGGAATTTATTTCAGCTATCTCTTTTTGTTCCTGTTTGTAACTCCTCAGTTTCGCTATGAGTTTAGCTGGTAGCTGATATAGGATTTCTTAAGACAATGAGTTATGAGGGCTTAAAAGTTTATTTTCTCACCTACTGGCTTAGCTCTCAAACTGAACTTAAATTTTGGGCTGTTTTGTTTTAATAATAAAGAATCTTTAAAATGAGACTTTGTAACTCATAAAATTAAAAATGCAGCTTTCAATCTACATCATATCTACATGGTGGAGTAAAATCTGATATTCTTGGTGAAAAAGTGGGGTAGAAGGCTTAATAAAGAAGTCAGATAAAACTATTACTAAAACCAGGTTCTATAAACTTAGAGAGTAATTATTCTGTAATGCACTTAGTACAAAGATAAATCATTAATAGAAAAAAATCATCTTCCCAGAGACTATTGGGAAATTAAATAGAAATATACACATAAAGCATTGAGCACACACTGAATAATCACAACTTATTGTTTATTATATTTTACTAATCTAGTATGTGATTGTAACAATATAAAGATACTTTCTTTTATATGCACAAACAGCTCAAATTTATACATCATTAATCATGGAGAGGATACAGCCCATGGCTCTGAAACATATTTCATTATAATTGCAAAGTAATAAAACATGAACATTCTACTCTGTACTAATCAGAAAGTAAAAACATGGCAGTAACAATGCCACACATTCTGCATCAACAGTCTCCAAAAAGTAACTCTGACTTTAGGCATTCAGAACTTTATGAAAATATAAAAATTTACCTATTTTAAAAAGGAGGTGTTTAAATGTAAATTCTAAATCCTGTATTTGTTTGTGTGTTAGTGTCCAGCTTGAAAGTTTCACGGTGTTTAATAGCTTACATACAAGTCAAAACAATCCCTGCTTGTGATGAGAAGAAAAGGTTATAAAAGACAGGATCTAACAGGAAGCAGTGGCTGACAGTCTTTCCACAAACTTTAAAAGGATTTGGAATTAGGCACCATCAGAAATAGTGACTTCCCAAGTAACTTCAGTTTCTCCTGACATAGAACAAATTTCATAAGTTACAAACTGTTTACAGTGTGCTAATATTGGTAATGACTGCATTTTGGAGCCTGGAACATGCATCAATGGACTTTCTTTGGGTTTAGCCTTTACCTTATTAATCATCCATCTATTTTCAGAGCAATGTACTTGCAAGTTAAAGACATTTTACACCATCATCTACCCCCAGAAAGGAGGAGGAAGGAGGGATGGATGAATGAAAGGAGAGAGACAGGAGGGAAGAAAGAAAAATCTTCTTTACAGGTCAAACAAATAAATAAACAACAAAAAATAATCCTGTTTTCCTAACATTCACACTCTAGCCTAGTCAGAGGCAGAAATGACACATATTTAAAGTTAAAACAGACTTAAACCAAGATGAAATCCCTACACAGACAATCTTCTTTGAGTAATGCTGTATTGGACTTGTCTATGCGTGTTCTAAATCAACTAAAGCTAACAATCAAGAGGGTCTATCAAATTGTGGTCACAAAAGCTTTGGGCTAACCTGATTTACTTACACTGCTTGTAAAATCACACATATAAGTAACTGGTACAACTCTATAGATCATGTCTTTTATCCACAGAGCTTAAGAAAGAATACATGCAATATAAAGAATCCCTACCTACATATCTAAAAAGTACACCAAATTTAGTATTTCTAGTCATTATTAGAGACAGATGTTCACAAGGACTAAAAAGCACCTAAACCCACACAAGGAGTTAGTTCACCTTAATGACTACAATGGTGCACTGGCTTTTTACTATGTAGTATGCAGAATCCTAAGAACTCATTTTTACTTAAAAGTCAAATATTTCAAAGCGCTCAACTGTTTGCTCACGCCACTTTGCCACAATCTAGTCAGGACCACTGATCTGCAATGTACCAGATGTGTTACCCATAAATGTGACTGACTGCACAGGAGCTTTAGAAAAACAGTCCAACTGTACCAACCTTCAGGGCGTACACAATGCATAAGAAATCTCTTTTTCATGGCTGTGTGTGAAAAGGAGAGGCTTATGTTATTGCTCCTGAGTTACTGTTGCCTGTGGTGCACGTGTTGATTAGTGATGGAAGGAGAATTACAATTGCAATTATATGTATAGCAAGAAAGTGCTTTTTCCTACATAAAAATCAAAATATACAGAAGTAGTACACGTGATGACTTGTTGTGAGTTTCAAAACAGCAAACAAAGATGTGACAATGAAGTGAGAAGAATAGGCACACAATTGTAACTGGTGGATATAATAATACCCCATGAAACATAGCTACTGGCAATAATACACTAAAGCTGCTTATGGGCAACACAAGGACTTACATCCTACAAAACAATTTGCTGCTCTTGAAATTCTGTGATAGCAGCCTTCATGGTATCTCCACAAAATCGGTTTACATTGTGACCCATTGGGAAAACACAATTTCTTTAATGCTGACAAAAACAACGTCTGAATAAAAGTTTCTATGATGTCTTGATTCTTAAATAAATAAAAAATAAAAAATCAACTTGACTTACAGAAAGTGTTAAACAGCAGCAAAGGGCTAATTACACCATACCAACTTCCTTTTGTCTAGTATAAAAGGACAGTTTCTTACTTTGCCTGGCTGAGTATAATAGCCTATGAATTATGAGATCAAAGCAGCAAACTGTATGTTTTCTAAAGTAAGAGTTTCCTTGACCAAGTTTTACACTTACTACAGCTAAAAGAGCTGTGTGAAGGGATCAGCACTAAACCCAAAGGACAGGCTGTGCATGGCAAGAAAGAGAGCAACTCCCTCGTGCCTTTTGCAGGTCACTACCAAGGACCATGTTAGCAGATCCACACCAGACCCTTAACAGGCAGCTCTGCTGCTACCAGTAATTAGCTTGGACAGCTCTGGCTCCAGGAGTAGCAGCAAGGCTACACCATAATGAGCTCAGCTGGGATTAGCAGGACAGGGCAGGGAACCAAGAGAGCTGAGGCATTCTGCATTGCGTATGTATCACAGAGATCAAACAAGGATGGCTGGCTAGGTTATCCCCTCACCACCTCATTCCAAAAATGAAGCACGGCAGTGTGTAAAATACAGGCTAATGAAGAGCGACACCTCCAACAGATGAGAGCCACATTAATTAACACAATCCCTAGATCATGGAATACAGTTTCTGTTAGTGCTAGCAAACTTGTAACTTGTCACTGATTTAAGAAGGGAAAGAAAAAAAAAAAGGGGGAAAAAAAAGAGCTGATGTTTTCCTTTTCTGCTTTTGGTAGAAGATGGTTTTATCTTGGAATTTTACAAGGAATTCGTCTTTTGTGGCTTGCAAAGCACTAACATAGAAAAAAAACAGCAGACTGTTTCTTTATATAAACACCATTTAAGAAAAGAACTCACTTTTCAATCAACAGTTTTTTATGCTCCCGTTTGAAAAAAGCCAGTTCGTTCCACACAGCATCGGAATCTTCTTGATAAAGCTGACAGGGGTCTGCATGCTGGTGTCTGCTTTTACTGCTTTCAATCCTGTTCACGAGTAAAAAGAGGTTGTTTGATTTCAAGTATCCACATGTCTTAGGACCACAGAACAAAAGCATCCTTGCTTTCAGAAATACAAATTTTAAACTGTGGCATCTACTGCACGTAAATCTTCTATAATGTAAATATTTTGTGGGGCATGAAACTTTATATGTGGTATTAAAGAGAAGTTCAATTATGTAGTTTCAGACAGATACCATGCTAGAATGGCACCATGACTCTCAAGGGACATGTGGCAGAGCAGTGTCACCCACAGTCATTCTATCAACATTCCTTACAATACTGGCATAAGAAAGCAGAAGGTGAAATCATCACATGATCTCTTGCAAAAAAATGAGAGAGTCACCAGTTCCCCTAATGCCCTTGCAAACCAATCTGGAAGTTGCACTAATGCCCACTCTAAATCAAACTGTTGATCTACAGTCTCATGAAAGAATAAGCTATCTATGGATAAGATGGTGCATCAAGAAAAAGCATACTGAATGTAGAAGCACAGGAGAAGAAAATTAAAATATTTCACAGATTTTTTTCATTAGATTTTTTTAATGTGTTTTAATAATACAAAAGATTTAAAAAAATGTATTAAAAAATCCTTCACAAAATTATTTAAGAAAATCTCTGCAATTAGAATTCCTACTGGGCAGAGACATAAGCTCTTAGAGAATGTGGTACCCTCAGAAGGTTCCCACCATCTTTAGAGTCAGGTATGTCAGTGAAAGTTGTATGTACACTGACAGGTAGATTAGGTCCCATCAGCTGCCATCTTGGTAACAGAATCTACTCTATTAAGAATAAGAAAGAATCAGGTCCTCCATCTCTTACAGAGGATCAGAAGTGCCATGTAAGTACCTGATTCTGAGTTATTAATGTGCAATTTGCATTACACCAGTGACATAAAGCTTTTCGAGATACCAAAATAACACTGTAAGGTATAAGCATTTACAGACTGTTTTTATTTGTGTCTTGGCTACTTTCCTTTGTTTAAGCATATTAAAAAGAAAAACAAAGCTCTTTTAGTATGATGGCTTCATACAATTCTGTTCTGATGACAAAAATTATCAAAACCCTGTCATTTTCAGGTCATCTTAACTGCAGACAAAAAGATCAGCTGAACAAATTAAGATTTCATATTACATTTTCCCCAATATCTACTTTTCTCAATTACATTCCTGTCAAGACACAAGTTGGTCTCATTTATTTTAAACATGAACAGAAAGTTGTTTCTGTCTCTCTTCTTTTCTTTTTCTCCTCTCTTTCCTTTTCTTCCTTTTTTGTTTTTTTGTTGTTTGGTTGGTGGTTTTTTTCCCTTAACTCGGTGCTTCACCATATTACCAAGTTTGATTTTACTATATTTATCTAGGTAGAATTTTTGTATCTTTTCAGCCCTGGTTTCCCAGTGGACCATGAATGCCTACTTAGCTTTAGACATAGAATCAAATCATTTAATTGCATAAAGTTACTATCAACCAGCAGGTTTAATTTCCAGCTTGCACTGAATTTAAAACGGTGAGCTAGCAGATAAAATCATCCATGTTCTTCCTCAATAAAGAAAACCTTCCCATTCCAATTTAAACAAATCTATTCATTATTTATGCTTTGATATTACCAAAAAATCTTCCTGTGCTACCAATGCCTGCAGCAGATTTGTACCTTACCATTATTTTCATCCATACATTTCTTTCTTTTTAAAAATAGACGATTCTTAAGTAAATGTCATGGTATTATAAAGCAATGCAAGTCTACTCAGATAGGCCAAAGCATTACTTATAGATGAAGGACAGTTCATCATCCACACTAGGACACTTTATGTCACCCTGGACTCTATGAACGGCTACCAGTTTTGTAGCAATATCTGTGACTCCCTTTTCAGTCACAGCAAGTTACAGAGTTTCTCTCAAATACTGTGTTCTAGTCAGCATTGCTCCAGTTACAAAAGGGATTATTTTTAGTAAAACATATATGTTCACTATGTAGGGTCATGCTGAAGTTCTTCTAAAGCCACTGGGATTCAAGGACTTGCACAAATCACTTCCTTGAAAAAGTACTTTGTAAATGTAATTACTTTCTTGAAAAAGTACGGGTTCTGAAAACCCATACATCAGCAGTGTCTGATAACTGAAATGACAAGGTCTTCATACCTTGAAATGTGTTTGTTTTCCAAAAATTCTCTCTGCTAAAAAATTAAAAAAAAAAATCTGCATAAAATTTTCACTGTTCTTTATAGAATTTAAGGGAGAATTATATATAGAATATCCACTGTTGAAATTTTGATGTAGTAGAGTCTTTCTTCTTTCCATTAATAAAGATATATTGCCGCAATGTTTCTATAGAATGATCAGAAATAATTGAGTTTACTATCATTTAACAGATGAAAAACACCCTGCTTTTCATACCCATACTCTTTTTTTCACTACTAAGAATGAGATTTTAGAATTAGCTTCAGCTAATGGTTGAATGATTAAATGTTAGAGGGGCAGATATTTCTATACTTTTAATGAATAAAATTATTTTTAGAAAGTATTTGAAACATAAGGAGCAATGTTCTATAACAGAAAATTAAAAACATACACAGTCAACAAATTAATCGACTAGGGAATTAGACAAGCATAAATAAGCAGCTCTAGCAGACCTTTGTCCAGTACTTTGGCTCACAATGAGATCCCAAATAAAATAAGTCAAGGTGTCAACTCAATACATTTTACTCTTGGTTTCAACTGTAATTTTTCTCATACAGACATGTGCCATGAATTCTGCTTTAACAAAGGATAAAGTTTCGATCACTACATAGTAGCTTCTTCCTTCAAATCAAATTCTCTTTTGAATGCCAATATACCTATACAATACTTCTGTTCAGATTACTTGTGTAAGGGAAATGTTTTTAATGAGCTATGTAACTTACCTGCTACCACCCTCTTCCCACTGCTTTAATTGCTCTTTTAGTGCTCTGTTGTTGGTCTGTAACATCTGCAGCCTCTCTTCAAGTTTTTCATGGGCTGCTCTGAGCTCATCAGTTTCTCGAGTCTATATAGCACCAGAAAAACAAAATTTGGGTTTTTTTGAGTTTGGCAAAATGTCAGACTTTCACACAGAACACATGAAACAAAAGTTCTGTTTAAGTAACTACTAAGAGTACCAGAAATCTAAATGGAAGGATTAGGAATAACAATCCCTGAGGTCAAGTTTTTCTTACTGCTACTTCAGCAAAATTTGCTAATTTGGAAAATTTACTTAAATATATTTTTCATGCTGCTGAGAAGTTTTTTTTAGAAGTAAATTTCTAATTTACTACCAAAATGTGAGTTTTCATCTTGTGAATCCATTGGCTACTACACCTAAAAAAAAGGATTACCGGCACTGATTTTTTTCTCCAAAGGATGTGTTTGGGTTTTTTTTACCCCATCAAAAACCAACCTATGTATTTTCTAGGGAAACAATGGTTACATTGAAGACCACATTTTAAAAATGCAAATTTAAATGGCTTCATGATTCCCTCATATATTAATTTATTTCTGCAAATAAACCTGCAGCACCCAGGCTTTGTCCTCTGGTTATATAACAAACGAGACATAAAAACAAATTTTCCAATAGTTTTTATATAACCAGCATAATACCAAAAAAATGTACTCTCTTATTACAGAATGAAAAGAAATACCTTGATACCATACTACTTGTATGATAACATCATGCACATTCAAAAAAAGATTTTCCCAAGTGACAATACTGTGCTGTGAAAAAAATTAACATTAAGAAGAAGTCATTCCACAGTCCAAAAGAAGTCAAGTTCTGGCACAGAGAAATAAAAAATTCACCAAACATTATCCTGTGGTAAAACTTACTTCATTTGCTTGTATTTACTGCTTATATGCAAGGAGAGATTTTCAGCATTAGTCAATAAATAAGATACACCAATAGTCAGAGCTGCAAGCAATGAAAATGAAATCCCACTACAGAAACATGGCAACAGTTTCTACAGTAGTGCTAACTACAAAGTACCTAGACTAAGTTAGGCTTCTAAAATGTAGCCCAGCTTTCATGTGACATGAACGTATCTGGAAGATATCAGCTAAAAATTCAGATGCTACTATAAATAAAATTCCAGAAGCTTTCTGGAAGTGACATAAAAAAGCACGTTTAGGAATAGAAGCAGGTACCAAAGTGATCTTACCGTTAAAAACTTTCCCAAAGTGGTGTTTTTTTCCCTGAAACAACTTTTAAAACAGATAAATTTATAAATTTAGAACTGCTTTTTAGAACAGTACTTTTTACTGGTTTTAAGTTGCTCATATAAATACTACAATGATATTAAAAACAATCACACAAATAGCAAGATAAATTCATGATAGAAGATACAGAGCCTATTATCAAGCTTTGCTTGACACCACAACAAAAAATTTGTATAAGAATCCAATGATAGATGCTTTGTTTTCAAGAGAACATAATGAAATAATTGTTATGAAATCGTTTGATATTGCTAGTGAAAACTGATCAAGTCTGGTGGGTACTGGAAAATACCTTCAGCATAAATCCTCAGAACTTTATTAGTGTAAATGCCCTTTCAGGAATGCAGCCAAGGGTAGCGTTTCCTATTTATGAATCTACGTTTTTCATTATTGTTTATCTGCTCCATTATGCATCCCGTTACAGTTATTCCCTTCCTTTATCAGTTGCTCTGCTCTGCTCTCACAGAAATAGGAATTAGACAATTAACTGTCCTAATCATTCTTTTATTGAATTATTAAGTACTTCAGAACTTTGAATTTACACTATCATTTCTATATCTCAGTTAGTTCCATCTCTGATTGAATTACATTATATTTTTTAATAATCAAACTATTTTGTATACAGTTTTCTGTATATTGGAAGAAATGGGACAGAACAACCAGCTCTAGCAGGGCTGGATCTCCAGGTCGTTCTCCAGCTCTCCACTATCAGTCTACAGTACTTCCCATGTGACCAAAAAAAGACAAAAAAGATGAAGCCCAATATGCCAGAGGAAGAACCCAACTGCCTAAGAAAAAACTAATTTTATTATTTGCAGGCAGCTCAGACAAGACAGAATATGCTAATTGCTACTTCAAAATTTTGTTGAAATTTACCTGCAACCACTACTGTTACAGTAAAAATTGAACTGAAATAGAATTAAAAATATATACTGAATATACTTTGACTACTCAGGTTGAGAAGAAGTGATAAACCTGTCCACTACAAAAAATATTTTTTTCCATTAGTAGATATGTGGAAAAGACAAAATATTAACACATTTTTGGCACCTGGACACCATATATGGAACAGGATCATATATGAAATCCAACCAAAATACATCACTCACATAAATAATTACTAAGGTGGCCCTAAAGGCTGTTGTAATTCTCTCCAAACAAAAAGGATGAGAAAAAAAAAACCTGAAAGATCTATTGTTTTTTAAAAAAAATCCAGTTACAGCCAGGGATATTCCTCTAGGATACAGCAGGGATCACCATTCTGGAAACATAATATAGGAAAAAAAAAAATACCCCTAGTTTGTACCAAATATCTAACTCTTGGCAAGCAAATTCCTACCCACTTCTTAAAGACCAACAGTGGATTGTACTTATGCTTTGGACCAGTTTGATAAATTGTTTTTCAAAGCCCGTATTCAAACTCGGAATAAGGATTTCTTATTTACTTTGATATTCTCTTCTCTAAGCCCAGGTGCAATCAGGCATGTTCCATTCCTCTTTACTATGTCCTGGAGTGCAGAAATTAAGCCAATTCTGTACCAAAACTGTGGACACACTGAATTTACATATTATGCTACTGATATCATCAGAAAGACAGTAAGAGCTAACTTTCCTTGGACAGAAGTAAGTCAGCTAAGGAGAACTGGGGAATCCTATGAATGGGACACTTTCCCTTTTGTGTTCCTTTTTTAATACTGACTGGGGCATCAAATACTCCTGTTGCTCCAAACACCAAAAATAAAGCTGTTCGTCTTTATTTATTTTTTTAAATTGTTAACAATTTTTTTTAAGGACTGATGGATAGTCACAATTTCATCTTCAGGATATGTATCATCAGTATGTTTACTGACAGAACAAGCATTTTTTCTGAGCAAGTATATTTCAAGTAATCATACAGTCAACACTTTACTTGAGGAGACAATAATGCAAGTGCCAGTTTCAAAAATCTTGATCATGTGCATTATTCTTTTTTGGAAGCAATGCCTGAGAGGAGTTTAATATCAAGAAATCATATAATACCAGTAGAATTATTCTCCCATTAATGTTATGACAGCTGAGTTCCCTGTCATGCTGACACTAGCCTCATTGAATTCTAACTCTAGCGCCACAACACTGTAATATCTTGACCTAGGCCTCTACAGCTTCTTTTCAATCAATTAAAGCATTCTGATAAAGAAGCCAAGTAGGTTTCCTAGAGAAAATGAAAGGAGTTCATATACTCAGTTTCAAGCAGAGATATAAGATTTAGCCCTTAAAGATCTCATGGATGAACAGCTGTGATAAACTGAGATCCCACACTTCCAACAAAATAAAGCTGCGCAGATCCCTAAATTATGCTAAAAGATGAAACAGAAGAAATTACAAGGACTGAAGAATGGTAAATATTATTACAAAGTCATGTGGAGGGAGTAACAGTCCCTTCTCATCTGTATCTGCTTAGAAAAATAGAGTGCTTCTCTTCACTTCTCTTTCCTGAGGAAAACACAAAGAATTGTGGAACTCCCTACCATTTAAGAAGACAACCACACACGCTGCCAAAGGGTGGAGCAGCTGCAGTTCACGGTGCCAGAATAATCTGTAGCATCAGTGACAGGCCAACTAAGAGTATAAACAGGAGGCCTGACAAAGGCCAGTTCTCAGGTACAGCTGATAGGACATACCTTAAATTTCTCAACACAGAGAAAAAACCAAAACAAAACTAATCTTCAGACTCCCAGGAACAAGGAGCCAGATAGTCTGTAAGACTGAATTTGAAGTTTGAATTGTCTTTCCTGCTCATATGATCTACATGTGTTAAGGCACTACATTAAAATATCCTAAGGATACAGGGCGATGAACTTTTGTATTTATGATAAAATAGAATTCCCATGCGTGTTTTTTTCTAAAATTGACTTATCATGTGTGAATGTCACTTTGCCTGAAGGAGCTCAGGACTGAGTTTGCAGGGGTCCCCAGATTTTTTCACTTACTGGAGATTTATCACAGCATATTCAATATAACCAGTTCTGCTTTAAGCTACATATACTGAAAATATCTTTCAAATTCTGTAACCCTCAAGAAACCTAAGAAAGAGAAGGAAGGGAGGGAACACAGGAAGGAGAAGAAAAAAATGAGCAAACTACAAAATGTAACTGTCTAAGAAACTATGACTCAGGGGTTGAGCTTTGCATTCTGAGGTGCAATTCAAAATCAATAGATCATTCAAAAGGTACTATTTTTGAAGTAAAAAAAACAAACCACAAACCCCCCCAACAAAAATCTATAAAATGGGAATAAAATGGAACATTGTAATACATGCTCAATTAAGCTTTTATACCAAGGTTTGGGGAGGTTGGCGGGGAGGGATGGGTGTTGGGGTTTTTTTTACACTATTTGTTAGAACAACAACTTCTGAGCCATAACTTGTTAGAGTACAAGGGGTAAATCTGTTCCAAGTAATTGACTTCAGCAATTGAAAATACCGGCTTCACTGTACAAAAAAATTTTCTTCGTACTTTCTGCTTCACTTTGTTTCTATATGAATACATTAATTTCTTGGAATATATATTCTTGGACACAGATTTGGAAAATGTATTCAACAACCACGTATTATTGACGACAGATTGAATTAGGCTTCTGTAGGACTGCAGGATTACCAATACAAGATTCCTAGCAGTAAAGGGAAAAGGCAAACTAATGGAGACTGCTCTCTTATGCTTACACGCTTACAGTACATAACGATATGTGCACTTTGAATTTCTAAAATGTCTGTTTATTTTGGTATATCTTTATCTATGCAAGCTTATAGCTTGAGGATTTTATTATTTTATTTAATGTTAACCTTTAGCTGTAGTGTCTTCTCCAAGTTTTCAATCTTCCTTTCAGCTATTTTAAGCTTCCTTAGTTCCTCTGACTCTCTAAAAGAGCTCTTTGGGGACAGAGACCTTGAACGTTTCACAGGTGGTTCCTGGAGAATAAAACAAGGACATGGTTGAACTAGTTGGAACACTGGATTATGAAAGACATGCAGAATTAAAGAAGAAGTAATTTTGAATACTAATAATGAATTATAAAAAAAAAAAATCTGCATGGAATACCAGAGAAATAACAAGCAGAATTACCACAGCGCTACCACTAAAGGTTTCTCTGTGACTCGTTAATGAGAATATTCATTTACATTTACATTGTTTCTTTCAGAATAATGATGTCCCATTAGGGAAGACTAAAGGGTTATAGACTCAGAAATGCAAGAAACCTCATTACAAAGGAGGGGATAGAGGCTGGTCTAATTGCTCTATAAGGGTCCAAGGTTACACTTGATAGGACAACCAGAAACAAGAGGGAAAGGATTTTTTTCCCTTTGAAATAGTTTAACACACTGTGAAGTTGAAGGAACAATATGCTTGAGGAATATAAATACAACAGACAGTAGATCTTATACCATAATGACCATATGGTCATTAACTATAATGTGACTAACTAGAGACAAGAATATGTGTTTATATTATGTACAGCTCCATATAGCAATCTGGAGAAAGAATATGCAAAAGTAACACTTAAACTGGGCAGCTTTCTTGCTCATTCTGTCATATGTCCTTATGGCAAAGAAAGAAAGACCTCATCAAATTAGACTTTCTGATTTTCTGAATAACTTTGGATAAGGACAGACAAATATTAGCACACAATACCAAAAAAGTAAAATACTATTACATAAACACAAAGTTAAACAAAAACTTAAGATCGATTGTGATTATTGTTGTTCCATGCTGCCATTTTAGCTGTAAAATAACTGATTTACAACAAAAGGAAATCAGGATAAAGTCTTTTTATAAGACTTATAAGTACTATATATTTCAACATTTTTACTATTCCATTAAATTAATTTAATCTTAAAGATAATCTTAATTAGCAACTGGCATTATTTTCTTTGATCATTACCTTCCAGTATAAAATGTTTACAAGATACTGAATACCAAACTTTTACTTGAAATTGTCTGGGTTTCCAAAATGGACCAAAAAAAAATCATGAAATATCAGAAAATAAAAATGTCACATATTTAAGAATTTAAATATTGCCAAGACATTTTTGTCATTTGGGTTTAGTTCTCTTTGCTTCTGAAAAGCACCTGAAGAATATTTAAAAAAAACCCCAAACCAAAACCCAAAACCAAAAACAAACCAAACACAAGAAACCCACACCCACTCCCCAAAACAATACTAACATCTGGAAAGAATTTCAGTATATTTAAAATCTGAATGCCAAATGGACATATTTTTATGTTCCTGACAGTTCCTTTATATAACAGAAGAAATTATAAGGAACTTTTAATGAACATTGAAAATAATATTTCCAAATTTATGGATTTATATTATCAGTGTAACATTGTAATGGTTAAGATAGATCCCTGTGAAATAATAAGTTAATTATAACTTCAGTTAATAGACACTGATATTAATCAGTGAAGTCTTAACATTGCACAAAACCAATTTGATCCCTTTCAGGTGTCTGCAGCAGAACATCCCAAGACCAACATATCAAAAAAATATATTCATCTTGAAAATCTCAGATTTCTTGAATAAAACCAAGATCTTAAGTAAAACTCCAATCTTCCAAATTTTCTAGTTATTCCATAGCCATACTATTTTTCCTAAAACTCTCAAATGCAAGAAATTTTCAAGAAATTAAGTTAAACTTCACATTTGTATACAGAAGACTTGGAGAATACTTGATTTTTCTGAAATCAGGAATAAAAGGTTAAACTGCATTTGTTGCCAAAGAGAAGGACAACACGGGGAAAAAAAGTGAACCAACCAGCACCAGACTGTTAAGAATAACTAGGTAGAGAGACTCTATGGAGGAGTGGAGAAAAGAAAAAAACAACCTAACAAAAAAAAAAAAAAAAAAAAAAAAAAAAAAACAAAAACAAAAACCACAAAAAAAAACAAACCACAGAAAAACATGCTGCTTTAATCAAAGGTGAGCAGATACAATGAGTACACAACAGGTTGGTTTTTTTTTTATATATATATATTTATACATACACATACACACAGAGAATCTTTATATATAGCTATCTGGGACTGTGCTGTGAATCTTTTTCACAGGGACAAGGTATGGAAAAAATTAGAACAAAAGTTATACCTACTCATCAACATGGAAATAGTTGGTGGGAAATAGAGGTGGGATTGGTGGTGTGCGTTGAGAAACATTTTATTGTTTAAAAATGTTTTTACCCATTTAGTGATCAGACTAGACATCTTTGGAGACAAGGAGGTGGGTCTGGGCTTTAGAGCTGCACATAGGTAGTTTGAAGGCAATCTCTGCTAAGAAGGCAAACAGTTTAATCCTCCTACCAAGACAGAAGAGACTGTGTAGTAAAACACACTGTAATTTGATTGCCTGGAGCTGCTGCAAAAGTCAATTTGGAAGATGGCATCTGTAATACTGTTCCCACAACTGCAAACTTTGCTGCTGCTTCTGCCAGGTTGAAGCATTTAATTTTTAATTCAGTTCTCAAATTCTACAATAAATTTAGACATACCTGTATTAAATATATACACAAATTGTAATGTCTAAAATGTTTCCTAAATGTTTCCTAAGAAAAAGTCCTATTTATGAACAAAAATCCATGTCAGTAAAGGGTAACAACAGAAGATTTTTCATCAAATGGCCCTAAAATATGTTTGCAAAAGACTAGTGGAAAACTAAAGATAAACAAGCTTTGAAATACTAATAGATATGAAAATTATTGACAGAAGATTTAATGTGAAGAAGTAGCTATTAAGTGGGTGGAACACACTTTAACTGTTAACAGAGCTACAGGAACAGAAAAAAAACCAAAACATGCCTCTTTCTAAATAACCTTCTGTTACCTGTCTGCACCATGAAAGAATGAAAGATACCATGGGACAAAGCTGGAAATAGTCACTTTCTTGAATTTAACAGGTTTTGAGTTGGACAGAGTCCCAAAACATGTCAAAAAACACAAGGGAAACAAGGGAAACCGGAAGTCTTAATGAAATGTCTTGGAGAACTTTTCTGTTCACACAAATCAGATCAACATCTGCCAGAATACAGCATTGAAGACAGAGGGCAGAAATCTTATTGCTTTTTATCAATTGAAGAAACAGAAACAAGTAAGTTTTTTTGGAGAGGAAAAATGGCAAATTCTGATTCATTGTGTTTCAACAGGAACTTTATCAGTACTGCAAGTTACTTTACATCAGAGACTTAGAAGAATGCTACAGGATGTATATCAATAAAGGAAGTCTAACTCTCATGCATCATGCAATGGGAACATTTAGCTACAGAAAAAAGGGCTGTGCCACTGTGCTACAGCAGACATATAGATGGCAGTTTCACTAGGTACATAGCTCACGAACTTAAAAAGGTTAAGTTCCAAAAAAGAGGTCTAGGAAGATCAAGCAACTGAATTTATACAGAACAGCACACAGTTATACCACCTTCCACAGAGACTAGACTGAGTTGCCTCTAAGTACAGTTAAAAAAAATAAAGAAAAATGACACCACACATGCACATTTAACAAAGTTTTTAACCACCACATCGTGTGTCTTGCAGAATAAGTTGTTTGTATTACTCTGTATTACTGTAGACAATACATTTTAATTTCTGAAATTCACAAAAACAACACTAGCCTATAGGTGTATATATGTCATTAGATTCTGCAGAACCAAACATAGATGGAACCATACAGCCATGTTGCCACACATCCCAATTCACACTAGTGGCAAATTTCTGTTTTGTCCCAGGCCCTTCTTTTTAACATCTTCACAGTTATTTCTTCTTTCAAAATCATCACCTTTTTAGAGCAGAAAGTCATCAAAGCAGTGTCATTCTGATCAGAAGTGATCCTATGCTTATTTATTCCTCGTATCCTGGGAATGCACATAAGGGATGAAGGGTTAATACAACAAAGTCTTTGTGAAGCCAAAAGGACCACTGCTCTACAACAGGAACTGTATATCCAAGATATTCTTCCTGTCAAATCACATGCTAATAACTTTTGTCATTAATACCTTTGCCTAAAATAATACAGTAATGGGAAGATATTTCTTTGCACGGGGGAAACCAGTAAAGACAGCAGGACTACTGTTTCTATTTTATATTTTGTGTTTCTGAAGTCAGACTGTTTCTACAATTTCCTTACTGTCTTTCATAAATGCAAAGGATTTACCAAAAGCCAATGTCACTCCAGTTGTCAAAAAAGGCAAGGAGGATGACGCAGGAAACAACAGACCAGTCAGCCTCACTTTCAACCCTGGTAAAGTGATGGAACGGCTCATCCTGAATGTAATTTCAAACCATGTAGAAGAAAAGAAGGTTATTGGGAGGGGTCAACATGGATTCACCAAATGGAAATCATCCTTGGAAAATGATAGCCTTCTATGATGGCATGACTAGCTGCAGAGATAAAAGAAGAGCAGTGGACATTGTCTACTTTGACTTCGGCAAAGCTTTTGACACTATCTACCACAAAATCCTCATAGGTAAGCTCAGGAAATGCGGGTTAGATGAGTAGACAATTTGAGAATTGACTGAGCAGAGCTCAGAGGATTGCAATGAGTGGGATAGAGTTCAGTTGGAGGCCTGTAATAGTGCTGTTCCCCAGGAATCAGTAGTGGGTTTGGTCTTGCTGAACATATTCCTCAATGACCTGGAGAAGGGGACTTAGTATACCCTCAGCAAGTTTGTTAATGATACAAAAAACTGGGAGGAGTGGATGACACACCAGAAGGCTGTGACACCATACAGCGAGATCGGGACAGGATAGAGCATTGGGTGGAGAGGAACCTACTGAAGTTCAACAAGAGCAAGTGTAGGGTCCTGCTTCTAGGAAGGAATAACACCATGCTAAGATACAGGATAAAAGTTGACCTACTGGAAAACAGCTCTGCAGGGACCTGGGAGTCTCAGGGACAGTAAGTAAGCTGACCAGGAGTCATCAATGTACCCTTCTAGCCAAGAAGGCCAATAGTATCCCAGGTGCACTAAAAAAAGCATCGGCCGACAGGTCGAGAGGTCATTCTATCTCTTTAATCTCCTGGACAACAAGTTGACCAGGAGTCATCAATGTACCCTTCTAGCAAAGAAGGCCAATAGTATCCCAGGTGCATTTAAAAAGGCATCAGCCAACAGGTCGAGAGGTCATTCTATCTCTTTAATCTGCCCAGATGAGGCCACATCTGGAGTATTGTATCCAGTTCTGAGCTCCCCAGTTCAAAAAAGACAAGGAATTACTAGAGAGAGCCCAGCAGAGTGCTACAAAGATGATCAAGAGAATAGAGCATCTATCTTATGAGGAAAAGCTGAGAGACTTGGGTCTGTTTAGCCTGAAGAAGACTGAGAGAGGATCTCATCAATGCTTATAAATATCTAAAGGGCAAGCGTCAAGATGATGAGGCCAAACTTTCAGTGGTGTCCAGTGACGGGACAAAAGGCAACAGGCATGCAGGGAATTCCACGTGAACATAAAGAAAAACTTATTTATTCTGAGGGTGCCAGAGCACTGTGACAGGCTGCTCAGAGACGCTGTAGAGTTTTCTTCTCTGGAGACATTCAAAACCTTCCTGGATGCATTTTTGTCCAACCTGCTTTGGCAGGGGGGTTGGACTAGTTAATCTCCAAAGGTCCCATTCTCAACCCCTACCATTCTGTGTGATTCTGTGATTTGTAGCTTGTCAATTTAGTTCCCAAAAGTTTCTATTTAAAAATGTGTAGTGCATGAACATGTGAAAAAGTGCACATATCAAACAACTCTGAGTATTGAAAAATCATGACTAGGATCTACATTCTAAAACAGGAAAATATTCTCTACAATAGGATTTTAAAATTTGTATTTAGTTTTACTAAAGGAAGTGTAATGTCTTATTCCTAAGGCCAGTGACCAGTTCATGACAAACACAGTACTCTCATTCACATTACTCTGAGTAAATAGATAATGAACATTGTGGTGGCCTAACACTGGCAAAGCATCAAAGACACACCCAACTGCTCACTCACTCCCTCTCTTTTTTCACCAAAACAGGTATAGGAACAAAGAGCTCATGGGTTGAGATAACAGAATGGATATTGTGTATCATTCACCATCATGGACAGGCTTAACCTAGGGCAAAATATTTAAGTTATTGCCACTTAAAATAGATTTGGGTAGTAAGAAATACAGAAAATATTAAACCAAAACCTTCTCCCCTACTCTGCTTCCCAGGCTCAACTTCATCACTCTTAATTCTATCTCCTGATGAGCAGCATAAGGAGACAGGAGGTTTTACAGTCAGTCCATAACAGCTCCTCTCAGCCCCTCTTTCCTCCCCACACTTTTTCCCCTGCTCCAGTGTGGGACCTCTCAGCAGCATGGATTCCTTCAGGATAAAAATGCTCTAGAGTGGGTCCTCCATTGGCCACAGTTCATGTCAAAAGAACATTGTTAGAAGAACCTGTTCCAGCATGGACTCTTTTCCACATACTGTAGTTACCATGAAGGAATATTCGTGTGCTTGTGTAGTGTGGCTTCTCCACAACCTGTAGTGTGGACATCTGCTCCATGGTAGTTGTCTTCATGTGCTGCAGGGAAATACCCACTCTGTCACTTGGAGCACCTTCTCCTTTTCTGTCTTCTCTGACCTAGGTGTTTACAGGGCTGTTTCTCACCTTCTGTTCGTCACTCTAGACTGTCTGTGTAACATTTTGTCCTTCCTTATTTCATTTTCACAAAGGAACCACCACGTGTTCTTAAATAAATGTTCTAAAATATGTCTTTTCCCCAAAATAGCATATAGTGCATGATAACAAGAAGGAACAAGCCGTGAAGTTTTCAATGGAAATGTTAAGAGATACCAAATGTGGAAAAAAAAGGAGATTTCCAAGGAAGGAAAACCAAGGATAGGCCACCTTAAACTATTTATACTACCCAGAGGCATGTTCCTATTTGCTTCCTTGCTACAAAAATCTTCCATGTTTCCCATATTCCATACCAACACAAGATGGTCAAGAAAAAAATAATTTTAGATGAGGAAGAGGCTGAATTAACCATGACTTTGGTTAATTACATAAATCAATTGAAGCCATAGAATTATTTATTATGGATCTATTTCATTAGCTGTAGTTTATAGCTGTTACTGTTACCTGGTGCCCAAATTTAACAGCAAGTCATCATGAAATAGGCAGTCCAGCACTACATGGAGTAATGAACAGTTGAAATTATAAACTTCAAAAGGACATTGTTGTCATGTGTCATAGAAAAAATACTACCTCATACCTTAAGAATCAAGAAATAAAAAAAATATATCTTTTTCATTTATAAAATCATAATAACAACCATTTATATTCCTCTCATTTTCCTTCCAGGGTAAGACGGTCATCCTGATAAACACCACAAAAGACCTAATAAATATTCATTTTAACAAACCTACAAAGAATTTATCCTTCAAATATTTCATTTAATTAAGAATCCCTTATTCAGTATTTAATAAGGTAAAACCTTCTACTCCCAACAGCTATTTTAACAAGTCTTTGGCAGATAAAAACAAGAACCATTCAAACAAGCTTCCAGAATTATAAGCAGCATCAACAGATATTAAAATTATTATCTGGACCCTTGAGCAAATATGTTTGGCTTTACCAGCCTGACTTAGACACAAATACACAAGACAGTAAAACTATCCTACCTCATGTTTTCTCCCAGTCCTTACACTGTTGCTTTCCAGAGTAGCATACATATTATGCTCTGCTAGGTTAAGACTTGCTTTTTTCAATTTTTCCTGTAAAAGCTCTATTTCAGATTTTTGTATCGTAATAAGACACTCTAGCTCACTTAAAGAAGGCTGTTGAAATACCTAGGAAATACAGGACAATAAAGGAATATTACATTAGTAACAAAAAATCAGAAACGTAACAGACCATTTAGATAAAATTGTCTAAAGAAACACATTACCAATATCATAGGAACATGTGATAGCTGTAAACGTCCATGAGTCATTTACAGAAGCAGAATTATTTAATCAAAACCAGATCCCAAAGTGTTAACTAAACTTTTTCATCACCACCACCACCATATTTTCCAAATCCAAATTTACAGTTCTAACAATGGTTGGTTTATGCAGATGTTCTTCTGCAGTAACTATGGTATATTTTACCTCACATGCTGGCAAAATTTCTTGAAAAAATATTTTACCTCCCAGACTTTTTCTGGTAAAATTTCAAGTTGCTTAACTATCACTGACCGATCAAATAGGAAAAAAAACCCTTAATTGCATATTCTGCCAATAAAAATATTGTTAGTTAAAATCTTCCTCAGAAAGAGGAAGTGTCTTCCCTAGTGGTGGAAGACATGGAGAAGGCAGAGTTGCTAAATGCTTTCTTTTCTTCAGTTTTCACTGCTAAGGCTGCCCCTCATGAATCCCTGGCCATGGAGGTAAAGGGGAGGGTATGGAGAGAAGAAGTTTTTCCTCCAGTAGAAGATGACTTGACTAAAGGGAACACTTGACTAAACTGGACCTTCATAAGTCCATGGGCCCTGGTGGGATGCACCCGCGAGTGCTGAGAAAGCTGGCAGATGTTGTCCCTGGGCCACACTCTATCATCTTTGAAAGGCCATGGAGAATAGCAGAGGTGCCCGAAGACTGGAGGAAGGCCAACATCACTCCAGTCTTCCAAAAGGGCAAGAAGTAAGACCCTGGGAACTACGGACCAGTTAGTCTCACCTCCGTCCCTGGAAAGGTAATGGAGAGACTGATTCTACATGTCATCTCCAAACAAGTTGAAGAGGGGGGGTTTATTGTAAGTGGGCAGCATAGGTTTACCAAGGGTAAATCATGTTTGACCAATATGATGTTATAACTGGTTGGTTGGATGAAGGGAGGGCAGCAGATGTCATCTACCTTGACTTCAGCAAGGCTTTTGACATTGTCTCCCATAACATCCTCATTGGGAAACTAAGGAGATGTGGACTGGATAAGGGGACAGTGAGGTGGACTGAGAACTGTCTGTGTGACAGGACCCAAAGGGTAATGATTAATGGAGCAGATT
>BJBW01000719.1:0-89163 GCA_004320125.1 Scolopax mira | reverse complement strand
GAATTACTTTACTGAAAGAGTGGTCAGGCACTGGAACAGCCTGCCCAGGGAGGTGGTGGAGTCACCGTCCCTGGAGGTATTTAAGAAACGTGTAGACATGGCTCTTCAGGGCATGCTCTAGTGCCCAAGATTATTGGTCTGTGGTGGGGTGTGGGTGTGGGGCTTAGTTGGTGGGTGCTTTTTTTTGTGTGGGGGGCGTTTTATGGGTTTGTTGGGTTTTTTTGGGGTGGTGTTGGGTCTTTTTTATTTTATTTTTTAAGGGGGTTTTGTGGGGTTTTTTGTTTGTGTGTGGGGTTTTTTGGTTTTGTTTTGTTTTTTTTTTAATGTGGTTGGACTTGATGATCTCAAAGGTCCCTTCCAACCACTAAGATTCTGTGATTCTGTGATCTCTACACCCTCCTTTAGGTAGTTGTAGAGAGAGATAAGATCTCCCCTCAGCCTCCTTTTCTCCAGGCTGAACAATGCCAGCTCTCTCAGCCTCTCCTCATAACACTTATTCTCCAGACCCCTCACCAGCTTCGTTGCCCTTCTCTGGACCTGCTTCAGCACCTCAATGTCTTTCTTGTGGTAAGGGGCCCAAAACTGGACAGTACTCAAGGTGGAGCCTCACCAGTGCTGAGAAAAGGGGGACGATCACTTCCCGAGTCCTACTCGCCACGCTGTTCCTGATACAGGCCAGGATGCTGCTGGCCTTCTTGGCCACCTGGGCACACTGCTGGCTCATGTTCAGCTGGATATTGACATGGGACATACATTGGGCCATACCTCACAGGCTGCGCTGCAGCAGATACCTGCAATCTCTCGGGTGGCCAGGGCAGTGTGATGCTTCACAAGCATTCCAATTTTGAAGCATTGGAATGGGCTACCCAGGGAAATGGTTGAGGCACCATCTCTGGAGGCGTTCTAAAGATGGGTAGACATGGTCCTCAGGAATATGGTTTAGTAATTTTTATTTCCTTTTTTTTTTTTGTCAGAATTAGGTTGATGGTTGGACTAGATGATCTTTAAGGTCCCCTCCAACCTAGACGATTCTATGATTCTATGATTCCCTGGGCCCAAGGCTCAGTAGCAAAGCCCTCCCATCTGATGCTAGTTTGGTGGTGAAAACAGCCATGGGGCTCTTGTAGCAATGGTGAACGTGGGTGCTCAGCTGCACGATGTACAGCAGAATGCTGCCTCACAGGCTGTGCTGGGACATCCCCTGTCCCCCTCCCCAGTACACTAGTCAATACTAAGGTGGATAGGTGTTGGGGTTGGGGTCGGGGGGAGCCACCTCCCCACCATGGCACAGCACAGATTTTCCCCACGCTGCCACTCGCTGCCACTCACCCTGAGGTGGAAAAGGTTATTTTTGCTGTGGTTTTGCAAAGCCACTCGCAACCGATGGCCTAGGAAAGGGGTTGTTTGATTTGTTTTTCCTCCTTTCACATTCCTGGAAGGAAGGGCCAGCGGGAGGCAGGCGCTGTGGAGCAGGACCATGAGTCAGGAGGGCTGGGCTCGCCGCCTGCCTCTCCCTGGGGTGCTGGGGAGCCAGGCCAAGCCCCAGCCCTGGGAGATGCTTGGCCTACAGCTGAACCCCACGGCCAGAACTGCTAACCCTCAGCTGCTTGATGCTGTTCGGCTGCAGGCAGTGTGGACAAGTCCATTGATTGGGTGATGCTCAAGGCAACCACAGCGTGAGCTCCTCACCGGGAAAGTGGCAGGTGCCAAAATGCAAGTCCAAAACCATTGGAAGGCCATAGAAACATATAATTTTATGCAAGAGCGCTTCATCAAGAAGGAGGAGAGCTACATACAATTCTCTTTCATGTAACAGAGCCCAAAACCCAGATCCCCTCTGCCTCATAACAGCCATAACGCCACCAGGCGTAAGAGGTTCTGCAGGAAGGTCCCTCCAGCCAAAACGTTGAAGTGCTTCTACTTCAGACAGAAAAATGAAGCATTTGTTGGCCTAGAGAAAAAGCCTCTCTACTAACCAAACATCACCGCATCCTTTGGAAAGAAGCCTGGGTTCTCTTAGTCTTTCTCCAATTTCATAGACAAGAGCAAAGCACGCACTAGAGACCACATGGGATCCAGATCTCCTCTCCCTCACGTGAGTGCTTTTATTGTTAGATTTCAAAGTCCAAGTCATTCTTTCCTTCTCATCTGATCTCATCCCTGGAGCCTGCAGATTAAGAGGCTCAAGCAGTCTTAACAGTCATGGTTCTTGAAGGCCAGAGTCCTACATCCTCCCCCCAGGTTCACACCTGCTGGTGCACAATACAGACAGGGTAATGTCTAATTAGAGGCGTTGCTGCTTCTAATCAGATTTCTCTTACTGGCAGAAGCTGCCCAAATCCCAGGGCAGATGCTTATGGCTCAAAGATTCCTGGCATGCTGCTGTATCCAATAAGGCTTTTTGTGCAGGATCATACATCGCATCTTGGCAGAGATTCATTCCTACGATCCAAACCCTCCCTGGATGATGGGTGGGGACTGGAACAGAGAGGCTGCAGCCCAAGAGTTCTCCAGCTTCTTTGGCTCGCCAGATGACAATCTTCTTCCACGTCTTCACTCTGATGAACCGTGTCCTGCAATCACACAGCTCCCCTACATATTCGTTTCAGAAGTTACTGATGGGAGTGGTGGCTTAGGCAGAAGAATCACCTTGATTGAATGCACCAAAGGAATTGGGACTGCTATCGTGATTTCAAAGTTGCATTAGAAAAGACCTCATTTTCATTTAATTAGGGATATGTCCCCACCCGCTGTGAAATATTATTATGGTGCTTTATTTCTTCTTCACCATTTCTTTTGCTGCTTCTTCTTTCAAAGAGCTAAGCAAGTTGAGCTGGGGAAAGACACAATTACTTTGAGGTGTGTTGGCCATAAGTAGATATGGCCATATCTCATACGAGAAGCTGCAAGGAGCCTGGCACATGTCATTTTACTGTAAGACCACCATTTTCCCTGTCCCCCTCTCCCCCAACTTCTTGCAGACACACGTACACATACACACACTCCTTTTTTCACAAGCCCTCCTCCCCACTTACTCCCATGGCCTGATGGCTGCTCCCACTGGAAAAGGCTGGTTTTGCAGGGATGGAGCTCATCGCTCTGTTCTCTGTTGGGCCTGCCACATCTTTGCCCACGCAAACACCAGGGGGTTGGGTGTAACCTCGTACTACTGCCAGGTTTTGATGTCTTCAAGTGCTCTCCTGTGTCCAGACCGTGCAGATGAGAGCAGCTCCCAGCGCTGACCACCCTCACAGATGCAGTGGGCACCTCTGCCTGGGTTACACTCCCATTGCCAAGGGCGGGCACTCCCCAGCCATACACCATTAGACACTTTTTCCAAGCGTGGGCTGGAAGCCCGGTGTTCTCATGTGACTCCAGAGGCTGAGGCAATGGACATGTGTCTCTGTGCTAATCCAGCCCTGGAGACAGCCCCACCCTGAGAGCTCAGAGTGCAGCCAAGTGCCCTTCGGTTTCGGGCTCCAAATCTCAGAGGATCACTCTTAAATGATGAGGTTCAAAGACTGAGATTCTGGAGATGGTCCTTTATCGACCCACACACTGCCACTGACAGAGAGCACCCCCCACGGGGCTGGGGGTGAAGATGGCAGTCACACAGGATCACAGAATGAGATGGGGTTGGAAGGGACCTCTGGAAATCATCTAGTCCAACCCCCCTGCCAAAGCAGGTCCACCCAGAGCAGGTTGCACAGGAAGGTGTCCAGGTAGGTTTTAAATGTCTCCAGAGATGGAGATTCCACTACCTCTCTGGGCAGCCTGTTCCAGTGCTCTGACACCCTCAAAGTAAAGAAGTTCCTCCTCATGTTTAGGTAGAACTTCTTATGTTCGAGTCAGGCTAAGCTGGGCTGCACCCTGGGTTGCCAGCCCCCCCCGCCCCAGCAGAAGTGGTGCTTTGCAGAGTGCATTGGCTCTGAAGAAAGTGCTCATCTCTCTCTTTTGCTCTTCCCATCTGCCGAAACTGGTTGGCAAAGCAGAGAAAGAATTTAGCACTGTGTGGAGCCTGGCTATCCAGAAAGGCATGAGGAAAAAAGGTAGATATAAAGGGTGATCAGTAATCATGCTTTTAATGGCTTGTAAATATTTTTTTTAATTCCAGGCAATTAAGATGTACATTTGTTGTGTATATCCAACATCTGAAAAAAACATGAGTCCACAATGTGTTCTGTTTCATCCCTTTTCTAAAGCACATAAATTAAAGTATCGGTCACCCCAATATACAACAGTTTTATGAAGGAAAAAGTCTTGTTCTGTTTTTACAATTCAGTGTCACCTCTTTATCTGAAGCATTAGCTAAAGCTTTAGCCAGATAACTGTCTCACAACAAACAGGAATACCCAGAACTTTGTCTGTCTAGAAAAATTCAAGAAATTTCCACTCCCTGCTCTCAAACTCTACTTCCTAAATAAAGCATCAGAGTAACATTTTAATTTCCCGCTAGAAAACAAAAGACCCCAAAAACTCTTCAAACACCCCCGGGAAACACTGTTTGGACCACAGAGCTTATTAAACTTGAAACATTAACAGTGCAACGATTTCCCCTTCCACAACTTCAGCACAGAACCTGAATTCGCACCAGGATGAACGAGGTTAGGAATTGCCAGATGACAAGCAGCTTTTGGTGCCTGGGGCTGCTAAACTACCTCCCATGTGCTTGGTTTAGGTACCCAGTAACTGCTCTCAGCTTTGAGAGCACCTGCGGATTCGGGGACCCTGGGCCACTCAGTGGGTCAGGCTGAGGCTATTTCAGCATCCCCGGGATTCAGCAAACCAGGATTTGAATGGTTTGAGACCTCAGATGGGAAGACACTGAGGACCATCCTTTTGCACCGGTGCTGGGGCTCAGCACTTGTCATGATTTGGCCACATAGCTCTGGCCACCACCCCAAGTTATTCCCACTGAAACTATTATTTATTGACTTTATTAGCAATACAGCATGGTGGGGTTGCCCTTGCCTTCTTCCTGTTGGGGTGCACATGGGTGCCACGTACCTGGGGCTGCTCCTCACCAGTCTGCTCGGGAACTGGTGGGAATGGACTGTGCTCTAGCACAAGGTAGATCTCCTACAGGACAATGGGAGGCAGGCAGAGACAGCTCATCTGGCTGACGTCTTCATCCATTCCCCAGCACTGAATACAAAACCTCTGATCCAGGGGAAAAAGAAAACTTAAAGATGAAAGAACACAAAAATAAAGCGAAAAACGTGACCTTTAACTGCTTTTTCATCTCGCACTGCTTTGACTAAGGAACTCAATCTATAAGTGCAGCTAACTCCAGAGACCAACGTGCTCTTTCACAGTCTTGTGTGTGTGCAGCACTAGAACAAAGTCACAACTACAGGTGCAAAGGAACAACATTACAGTCCTCAGAAGACCTACTCTGTCCACTCACCATCAGCTTGAGTTTGCCAATAAAGTTAAGCAAAGAGGTTCATTCTTCTTGAGCACAAAAGAAAATTCATCAAACCAGCTTCTAATACAGAGAGATTCTAAACTGACATAAATAATTATAGTCTTGATTAAAAAGAATATATTATTCTAGATTTTTGTTTGCGTTTTTTTTTTTTTAGTTTTCATGTAAAACCCCTATATTCTCGACATCTAGGAACAAAGACAAAATAAAAACCAGGCACTTGCTGTGCCTTCTCAAGCACTATCGTGGTGTTTAAGGGACACAGAGGAACTTAACAAATGAGATTAATGCCTACAGTGGAAAACGAGAGGAGTTCTTCATGCCGTCGGCTTTTTCAAGTCTCGGATTTGCTTAATCAGGTAGTTCTTCTCATCGGTGAATTGCTCGTCATCCGTCCTCTCTTTCTGGAAATTGCTCAGAAACTCAATTAGCTTGGGTTGGTTTTTCAACAGGATCTCCACAATAGGCTGTGTTTTGTTTGGACTGGCCACAAAAACCTAACATGCAAACAAACCCAGGCACAGGGAGACACAGAGAGAGAGAGAGAAAGGGGGAGAGAGGGGAACATCAGTCACAACACCCCCGTAAGTTGTTTTCTAAGGAGTGAGCTGGAGGCTGGCAGGCAGACACTCTGCTGCTCCACACCTTGTCCCCAGGCACAGAGAGAGGAGTTACAGACCCCTTGGTTCAACAGCAAATGGAGGCAAAGCTGCCGAGGGAGCGTGCGGCGTCGCTTCCCTTTAATTTTGCTCTTTGTTGATAAAAGCATTTGATTGTAAACCCAGCTGTCAGGAGCAGGCTCTCAGTTCTCAGCCTCTTCCACGTGCAAGACTTAAATACACAGAAATTAATTATCGGGAGGACGGAAAAGCTTTGTGTCAGTATTGATATCATTTCCATACTAAACCAGGCCTAAAATTAGACTTGCCAGCTTTGTTTTGGTTTGGAAAAATATGTCAGAGGCTCCACTTCCCCTCTGCCTAATCCATTCATGGGGAGCGTGGA
Organism: Scolopax mira; assembly: GCA_004320125.1. NCBI lineage: Eukaryota > Metazoa > Chordata > Aves > Charadriiformes > Scolopacidae > Scolopax > Scolopax mira. The sequence continues at coordinate 82,730 of BJBW01000719.1, read as the reverse complement.
AATTTCCAGCAGTGGGAGCAGGAGGAGCGGGGGCACCGTGGGGCACCCTGTGCCTTCGCTGCCCTCACCAAGGAGGGGTGGTGATACTCACCTGCCCCAGCCAGCCCAGCGCTGGGGGCTTACTGGTCTTCTCTTATAGCCATTTCCAAGGATAAACCTAGCTCTGCTCTGAGTTTTCCTCCTGCAAAGCCTAAAGCCACAGAGTTTTCCAGCTTTGAACCTGACCCCCTACGCTGCAGCACTGTTTCTTTAACATTTTCTCTGCTTCACACACTGGCTGATGACGACAGGAAACTTAGGGCTGGTTGTAAAGGCCAGGGGTGACAAGCTCTTCCCAGGGACCTCAGGATGCTGCGGAGATGCGGGCTCCACAGAGATTGGTCACAGGGGGAAGAAGGGGCAGCAGGAACATACACACAGCCCACCCCCGGCCACCCCAGGAGAAGCTCCCACATCTGGCTTGCTCCGAGGTTACCATGGCTGGTCAACAAAACACCACCCGGGTGCTTGTGCAACTACATAAATAACTGGAGTTATTCTCTACCCGACGAGAAGAAATTAAGGATGGACAGGGCTGGAAAACATCCAGTTTCCCTCCAAGCCTGTTGAAACCAGAATGAAAACAAACATCTGCTGACGGCACAGAATGGCATGTTGTCCAGCCATGCACTGGCGGCACCACCACTTGCTTCCCTGGAGCTGATGGCTCTAGACCTTCTAGACCTGCTCTTCTTCAGGTTCATTTATCTCCACTGAGATTGTGGCCACATGAAAACCCGGGCCATGTCCTCCTCAGTAAGACTATTTATTTTTCTATGAAGGTGAAGGAAAGTATCTAATCTTAAACTTTGCCATCCCAATGCCATAAGAGCCCTTGCTTATGCTTTTGTCTCCTCTGCATTCCTCCTCCTCAGGTGGCTCCTAGGAGTCACTGCTTCAAGGTATTTTTTTCCTCTGGGGAAAGAGATGCAGCTTCTGCCATGCTGGGTGAATGCTCTCAGGCCCCAAGTCTTCTTTAAAGTTTTCACAGAAATGTAGTGGTTGGAAGGGACCTCTGGAGATCATCTAATCCAACCCCCCTGCCAAAGCAGGTTCACCTAGAGAAGGCTGGACAGGAACACATCCAGCCTTTTCTTGGTCTAGTGGCCAGGGCATGGTTCCTGTGACAGTATAATACTTAAAGTTATTCACACCCTTTTTGCACAGGCCTCCACATCACCTTTCTCACAACACCTTGAGCTGTAATACCAAGTAAATTCTTTTTATATCTACTTGCCACCTAAAACTTCCCAAGAGCAGCACCAACAGCCTCAGTTCCCAACCATCCCTTCAGAGCAGCCACCCTAAAATAACAGCTTTCCTGCATGATGCTCCAAGTGCTCAAAGTGCAACATCTTACCAGGGACATATCTAACAGGGCTACAAAGATGGTTAGGGGCCTAGAACATCTCTCTTATGAGGAAAGGCTGAGGGACTTGGGTCTTCTTAGTCTGGAGAAGACTGAGGGGGGATCTGACCAACACCTATAAATACTTAAAGGTTGGGCGTAGAGAGGATGGGACCAGTCTATTTTCATGTGATGCCCAGTGACAGGACAAGAGGAAACAAGCACAAACTTGTTCATAGGAAGTTCCATCTAAACATGAGGAGGAACTTTTTTGCTTTGAGGGTGGCAGAGCACTGGAACAGGCTGCCCACAGAGGTGGTGGAGTCCCCGTCACTGGAGATATTCAAGCCCCCCCTGGATATGTTCCTGTGCAACCTGCTCTAGGTGGACCTGCTTTGGCAGGGGAGTTGGACTAGATGATCTCCAGAGGTCCCTTCCAACCCCATATCATTCTGTGATTCTATTGGTGGGTCAGACAAGCAGTTCACAGCTCTCACTATACTTGATAGACTGTCAATAGCTGATGGTTCTATCTCTGCCTGCAACATCTGAAAGCAATATCCCCTGCCTTGAAAACAACTTTGATATGCTGCTATTGATGGGTTGGTTATCCATATAAGAAATAAAGGGTTTGGAGATGTAAATCACTACCAAATGCACTTTACAGCTTTCTAATGCGTGCCTTTTCTAGGGAACATGAATCCTGCAATCCTGTGGGTATGAATGTTTGGCTGTGGCTGAGACTGCAGCAGGTGCTGCTCTCAGTTCAAGCAGCCCCATGATGCAGTTCCCCACATGCTGACCTGCAGCAGGACATCACGCTGATGGAGCCTGCATACTTCCAGCATTTGGACTGTGATAAGCCCCCAGTCATCTGGACAAGCTTCCTTTGAGAAAAGCAGTAGGTAAGCCTATGGGCAGGGATGAGGAACATAACCATGACAGATCCTCACTACAAGGTTTTAATTTCAAAGTTCAGTTCCCTTTTTGTGACCAGGAGAGGAAAACCATCAAGTACACTGACAGGACCCATGTTTTCAGAAAAAAAACCTGATTGTGGTACAGATGGGATCCATTAAAGAAGGCCTGACCTTGAAGTGCTGAACATCTTCCCTCAATGAATATTAGGCCTCCTTACAAAGATAACTGAAGGCTGACTCTCAAAATGAATAAATCTAAATCATTCTTCTTGTAAAGGCTAGCTGGTCTGGAAAGATTTAGTGGTAAACCTAGTAAATACCAGCATTTCATATTGGTCCTACAATTAGTATTACCATAGCAAATAATTAAAGAACTGAGTTTAATAGAAGGCATCACATCCTGTTTATCTTCCTGCTCAATTATTTATAGATGATAATCTTCCCCTTACAAAACTGTCCCACTGAACATTCAAACAAAGATCATCTTGACTGCCAGTCTTGCTCAGTGTCAACAGGGGGTCATAAAGAGAGAATGTTAAAGGACCAGAAAATTCCTGAAATGTTATTCAATACTTTGGCAAAGCAAACAGAATAAATTCTGCCAATATCAACTAATCAGCATCACAAAGCCCAGGATTAGGACCACCATGAGACTTTACTTTTAAAAAAGAGCCTCCCACATTCAGAACTCTGTATTGTTACAGAGCAGGAGATAAATCCCTGGAAACAGGAATCATTATTAATGCTATCTAGAACATTTCTACTAAAATGAAATATAACTGAAGCTAAAGCACTTCACAGAGAACATTGTTTCACCTAGGGTTTTATTATGAAAGGTTATGTGTTCTAGAGGACTTAATTCAGATCTACAAGAAAAACCAAAATAAAGAGAGTATGCATATTAAAATTCCAACTCTAAAAATAGCCATTTCAGGACAGTTCCATTTTGTGAATGTTTGCAAAAGGCCTGGAATGAAAATCAACTGTGAAGCTTCAAAAATTGTCCGAAGTGTAGCTGTTGACCTCTTCTCCATTAAAAGTCATATACTGGGTTTCTTCAAACAAATACCAAAATCCCTTGATTTGAGAATCTGACCAATTAATAACCAGGCATCACCATCCTCTAGGACTAGAGCACAGCAAAAGTGATTACAGAGTCTGGATACCCTGGATTGGATATTTTAAAACTTATTCTGGGGTCATGCACAATCTTAGTCTGTCAGGAAGCTGCACGCAGAAGAGCCTTGCTGTTCATGTTGCTTCTAGTGTAGTGCTTCACATAACACTTATTGCCTTATAAACCCTCCAGTTAAGAAGCAGAGGACACAGCCCCAAAGACATGGTTTCAGCTTCATACCAAGAGGAAACTGCCAGTACGGTCAAATTATGTGAGACCATTTGCAGAGCAAGCTGCAGGAGGTAGCTCTGTAATGTGCATGAAATGAATGGAAAAATGAAACTAAGGTCACAAAACACTGTGTACCCATTCTATTTTTAGATTTAAACAGTAAAATATATCTTGCTAAATGACTGTTTAAGAACAAGAAGGTTGCACAATCCCAATTCACCGCTACAGGGTGTTTTCCTCAAAATAATCTAATTGTTTACGTGAAAGCCAAGAGAGCTTGTTGGTTCCCCATATGAAAAATTTGTGAGAGCCTTTAATTTGTAAACACGTAAGGTCAAAGGAATACCTGCACCACTTTCACAGATGTCTGAAAGCTTTGCTTTCCCCTACAGGCAAACTCAAAGCAGCCTCCACTAATAGTTCTCACAAATCCATCACAGGAACTGGAGAGCACTTCCCAACATGGTGTCTTCAAAGTGTGCATACTCAAGACTGGGACCTCTCCACTGAAATCTATGCAGAGAAGAACTCATGACTCTCAAAGGCTACATCTCTAGGTGACCCCATTGGATTATTTATGCAGGAGGAGGAAAGGGGTGAGGTGTGTTAACTTTTCCTAATGATTAAATACTGGCTAATCCTCATGCATACATTGTCTTTACAAAGCAGCCACAAGCCTTTAGGATGATTCCCAAGGCAGAAGCTGCATTTTGCTCAGGCGAAAGGAAGAGAAGTAGCTGGAGCCAGGAGGAAGATCAAGCACCTCCTCAACAGAGAACAGAAGGAGGTACTGCAAGTGGACACCCTGTTTGTCTTCTATTTCCCTCCCAAAGCATCCTGGATCAGTGAAACGTTGACGGAGCTTAAAGGGGGACTGACATTTTCAGCCACAAAATGTTCCCACAAAATATTTTTACACTAGAGGTGCTCATCATTTCCATCTCTATCTTACAGTTTTGAATCTTCAATAATTAGAAATTGCCTCAGGGAGATAAGAGTCATATGCCTTTTTGGGGGGTCAGCTGGGGCATGGGAGCGTTGGAATTTGAACGCTTATAAAACAGGCACTTTTTCATTTCAACTGTGTCTAACTGGTGAAACATCTAAATCAGGTAATTTAAACCCAAATCTTTTGGCAGCTCAGACAGAGCAGCAAGTATCCACCTCTCAGCAGATCTTTGATTTCAAATCACTGTGTTGAGTCTACTGTAATTTCAACCAGGGCTGCACAGGTATTTTGCAAGCACAATTTTAAAATGCAGGCACAGTTTAAAATTTATGAGATTGAAAGCTGAGCACAAGATTCCTCTCCCAGTTACATTAGCATGGAATTATTACAGCTGACAAGAGAGCTGTGCTGAGGGACATGAACCCAGAAACAGGAGGCAGGGATGCTGCAGAACAAAGTACGAACAGCCAGTACCATTCTCTCCCATTTTCTTTAATATTTAAGGATTTCCTTTAGTAGTTCTCAAGAAATTAGAATTCAATTTAAGAAGTTAAATCAGAGGAAAATGCTTTTCTCTGACCTGCTCTATAAAGCTAATTCACAATGCAATTTTCTGTAACACTCTATAACTACCCTGCCCACCAGGAAGAAGCTGAGTGCTTCTATCCCCAGCTACCCCAGATCGTCAGTGAGGACCTAAAAGGGAAGCTCTGCTGCACCTCTAGAGTTATTCGAGTGTGCTGCTGGTGGTTATAAATGAGCAATTTCCATCTGGTGAGCTCTGAGTTTGCAGTTTCCCCACAAAGAGCACAACGCGTGTGAGAACACAACAGCGTGAGGCACACCCTGTCACTGCTTACACACTGCTGACAGGTACCACTGGAAAAAAGCCAACAACATCCCATGGAGGTCACTATCTGAGGACACAGTTTGGCCCTTTGAACTGAAGAGACACAACATTACTACCATGGACTGGTTGTTTGCTGGGCACCTGAAGGCCTCATCATTATGTCCACGTGGTAGCAATTGCAAGAGGTCAAGCATGGCCTACAATATCTGCACTCTTAACTGGAAATGGGATGCAATGTACTGGAAAAGAAAAGGAAGGGAGGAATGAGAAGGAAGAACGGGAGAAACAGCAATGCGTGACATGGTTGCACACTGGGATCCTTTCAAGTTATTCCAAGTGCTTTCAAATGCCTCTCAAAATAAGCAAAATCATCTGTTCCCAAGGCCTGGGCCATTGCTATCATTAATTCAGACACATGTGTTTCATACATCAAAATCTAGCATTTATTCAACAGAGTGGCTAAGAGAGCCCAATCCTCTGATCCCTTCCCTCCATCTCAAAGGCTGCAAGTGTTTGGAGCCTGACTGCTCTCTTATCTTGGAGCCACATACCTCCCGATAAGGAGAAGTTACTCACAGTGGTTCAGATGACTATGGAGGAAGTCAGCAAGGGAACAGCTTACTAAGCCGCTTATTTCAGGGAGGGAAGTTTTTTTAATCCTCCTTGAAGCTTTTTTTGTCGTTGTTATTGAAACGTGGGTTTTTTTGAGAAGCTGCACATCCTCTAAGTCTCCACACTGAAGATCTTGAAAGCTTTTTTCCAAGTAGAAATGGCAGAAGTACAAAACTCAACAAATTACCCCGAATTTGTGGAGGGTGATGTAACCCTTTTGCAATGGCATGTCTTTTGGTGTGATCTGGTATCTTTCTTAACCATCTTGGGGAATGACATCCTTACAGGCTTAATCTTCCTCTTCTGAAAATCATTAACAACTCTATTTACATAGCTTGAAATTAACGTGCACAATATTGCACAAAAATTTTGCACAATAACTATCCAACTCACCCTCTGTCCCAGAGCAGAGAACTTTTTTTCTAGGAAAATGGTAAACTGTTCACTTCTTAACATTAACCGACACGAAAAAAGGGGCACTGGTTGGATCTGGTAATTGTTTAAGACTGCATTAATGATCACTGCAAAAGGGCAGAAGGATTAAACTCATTTCAAGCTCAGATTTACCAAATCTTTTTCATACCTTTAAAAGCAAATTGCACTTGTACTGATGCACAGCGCTAGCACTATCTACTTTTGGTCTTAATGTAGAAGTTTAAGAACTTTTTATTTTTTAAGTATTTACCCAGAATGACATGATAAAATGACCTAAGAGCTGAGTACCCCGAATAAGACCTAGAAGCTTTGTGTTTTGTTACTTGTAGCATCCACCTCATTGCTACTTGAGTGACTACCCTCAGCCCAAACCAAAACGATGCTGCTTCAGATCTCACCTGAAGGAAGGCAAACAGAAATCAAAGGTTGGGTGATAGAAAGGTTTTCAATTAAGGCCTTCACAAATACTAGAAGTGACTGTAAACCCCAACTTTTGCATTAATTTTCTGGGCTTTCTCTTGCCCCCCTTGAAAGACACTTTCATGAGGAAAAGAGGAAGTCTGCCATCTCTACAGCTCACACTAGCTCACCTTGAAGACGTGGAATGCTTCAAACTGAATGTTGGGGCTTTTATCTCGCAGCAAGTTCATCATCAGCTTCAGATTTTCTGGTTTGCTGATGTATTTTGTCATGATGGCGAAGTTGTGTCGGTCCAGAATCAATTCACCCAGCAGCTACAGAGACAATTAATTCCAATGCATTAATTTTGAATGTAAAGAAAGCACCAAATTTTAATCTTTGCCTAAGAGGTATCAATGTCACTACCTTTAAAAAAAAAGTAACTAGACTTGCTGTCATGCAGTGAGTTACTTAATGCCCAGTAATGCTCATCTTCTAAATACTACAGAGAGGGATCCTACACATGGGTTGGATGTAGCAGGAGCTGGCGTGAGCCATCTAGGGCAGAAGCAAGTGTGGTGCAGCTATCCCACAAAGAAACCTTAATGTCATTTGGATGCCACATTAACACATCTATCTGGTCCCATCTGCAGACTTAGTCGCATCAGGTCGGACTTGGTGCTGTAGCACCAAACAGCACCAGACACGCAGAGACTATCACTTTACTCTCAAGTTCATTTTAAACTACATTTCTGAACCAAAGTGCAGATTTGAGGTCAGAGGAAAAATGATAGTGTATGTTCCATAGAAATAGCCCAATGCTTTACCAGAGATCCCAGAAAAATCACAGAGAGCTCTTGAGCATTGTAGGAGCAGCATCCTCAAGCACTTAATTCTTTTTTGTTAGAAATACGTGGCTGCTCCATTGCCGTACATGCATCTTGAGATTCTGCATAATGTGGAGCTCAAATTTAGAAAGAAAGTGCTGAGAAACTTTACCTTCAAAGATTGTCTCTTTGTAACGTAATTCTCAGAGTGAAGGAGTTTTTCATAATCCTCAAAGATCTAGAGTAACAAGAAAACACAAAATGCATACGATCTATGTCCATCCTTCCTCCTCCCAGTCCTTCCCACCCCAGAGGAGCAGCAGAGGCCACAGCAGTGTTGGCCTCTAACGCTTCACTGCCATGCCAGGCACAGCTCTCATGGCCTTTCTTCTTGGCTGGTTATCACACAGTGAAATAATGCCCAGGAACACTCCTCTCCAAATACTGCAAAGAGGGATACCACATATGGACTGGATATAACAGGAGCTAGTGTGAGCCAACTAGGACAGAAGTAAGCTAGTGCCTGTACAGTCTTCTCTTAAAGGAGGGTGAATCTGCTGCCAGGACAGAAGGGTCCAGCATGTAACTGGTCCACTCACTCTTATCATAGTCATGACTTGCTTTGAGATTTGTGATTAAATTTGTGATTTAATACCCCAAGCTAGTGATGGTGCATTCCATACTGGCATATGCCCAAAACTCCTTTTGTCAGACGCCACCTGCCTTGAGCAGCTCATTAAAGCCCAACAAGGGTCACTAGGAGTCCAGCGTGTGCTGGCTTTTGTGGGACCAGGCCAAGGGAACCTTGTGGTCAGGAAGACTGAGACAGAAGGCTACCATATGTTCAAACCACCTACTGAACAAGTGAAAACCCCCAACACTGCTCTCCAAGAACTATCTAAAAAAATGCTCACTTCCACAATTTATACTTAAAACTTTAAATGTTAAATAAAGGCAGAATGGGGACTGTTCCAATGCAGTGCTTCATTGCTAAGAGAAAAGATTAGCAGAGACAGTAATTTTGCTTCAGTTAAGCTGCATTTGTGACTCAGCAATATCTTTATATAACCTTCTTGGTAACTCTAGAATGAAAGAAATAGTCTCTGCCTTTTCACTTTGGCAATGAAATAAAGAATGCCTCAGGTAACATAGATCATAACCCGTAGACTAATTCCGTGATCCATATCAGTCCAATTTTAGTTGATTCCAATGGAATTTTTCTGACCCACATTTGGTTCAAAACTGAGCCAAAAATCAACATGAAAAATGGCACAAAACCAAGGAACTAACTGCATTAGGATGGTAAGAGGTAATTGCCTTAGATGGTAAGACCTCAGTCCGCAGTTATGTACATGTAATTTACCAAAATGCTAAAACTTCTTAAAGCAACTTTTCTCCTCTGTCCCAAAGTATTATATGTGATACCAGTGTGGCCCTATCAGCCCTGGAATACCACAAAACTCTTTTAAAATGTGCACGCTTTTTTCCCCATGATCTATTTACATACAAAGTTGACAGTTGTGTTCACATATGAGGAGACACGGTGTCTGCAGAGAGAGAAACACAACTTGCCTTTAAACTATCAGTGCTCCTGAAACCTTGGTGTGTGTCCCCACGTGTGTGCAGAGGGGGTACCTATAATTTCAAACGCCATGGGAGGATTCTGCTTTAGTAAAAGCAACGTTTAGTTCTGCAGTCCTATGTGACTATTTTATGTGGAGCATGAAACCCTCCACTACTGAAAGTGCTCTTTTTCCAGCTAAGCACAAGAAGGTTTTTTAAAAATTGCTCTGTCGTGTACACTTACCGCATCATAATTTTGTTCCAGAAATTCTGCTACCAACAATTTGTGTCGCGTTAACAGGTCCTGGGGAAGAACAGAGAAAGGTTACCTGAGAGAGTGTGCTCATTTGATTGCCCCTTGATTCTCAAATTTATTTTAGCATTTGTTACCAGGTCATCTTTTAGGTGGTATTTACAACATGATTTCTATAGACCAAAAGCATTTAAAACCAAAACTGCATTCTTCATTTATTAGGATTTTAAAGAGATTCAGTGAATGCTCATAGAATTGATAAAAAGCTATTCTAACACTTGCTCTTTATATTCCTTTCCTCTCCTATCTTTTCTTAAGGTCATCATGCACAGTACTTAAAATAAACTGGGGTGGAGGAAAGGAAGAAAGTAAATTAACCCTTATGGAGAGATCAGCTGTGGTTCCAAAGCCAAAAGTGATCTCCATGCTACCCCACAGCTGGAAAATTACACTAAATTTGGTCAACTGCTATTGCTCATCTCCAACAAATACAACAAGGCGGATTTAGAATCAACCACTGTATATAATATATTTATTTATTTAAATCCTAAAAGTTAGGTACCAATCTGAGCTACCCATCAGGCTCCCTCCACAGCCACTCCATCTCCAGAAAGGGGTCTCAGATAGATGAGATGAATTTCTTCTGTGGCTGGTTTTCTACCCAAGGTGGACTTACTGACACAAGTAGTACTAGACCTTTAAGCTGAAGCTTCATAGGAGGTATCCCATCTTAAAAGGCCAACAATTCAAATTTAAATTAAAGCAACCTCAACAACAGAATCGTAACATGGAGCTCAGCAACAGAGATGGAAATGTTCAGCTCCAGAAGAAATCAAGTCTCTTTACTGGATGAATAGCTACAAAATGAGGTAGCCAGTTTGAGGCCTTTTAGTTTAATTTTTATCTTATCGCCTCCTTTAAAATATAACACCGATCACAATAAATGTCTGATGAAGTCCATTCAAGTTGATACTTTCTGGTGCTCTCTTTTTCATCATTTTTTCCTTGGTTTCTTTACCCACAGTCAGAGACTGAAGCTGATGAGTAGCTGAACCAGATGCATAGACACATCCTCTACAGCATAACAAATAAAAGAAATCCTTTACATACTAATCCTTTAATTTATTTTTACCATCAATTATAAGATGAAAGCAGAGTGCTATAAAAACAGGGACATGTTTTTAATACATTCCTTTATTTAGCAGGACTGCAATGACAGCAGTTTAAAAGGCTGAATGCAGTAAGTGTGATTCACAAGTTTTTATGCAGGGCAATTAGGAGGCAAGTACAACATTTTTCAATAGGGGGCACAAATGGAATATAATCCAAAACGAGTTTTTCATACAAAATCAGGAGAGAGCGTGCAGCACTGGTATTCAATCAGTACTCTTTCTAACTGCTGCTGGTACCTTCTCACAGCTGACTGCATTTCTAAATACAAGCCATTTTCCTCTGCATTTTTAGCAACTCTGTTTCCTCTCTGCAGTGCACCTGGCTGAATTTAATTAAGAAGTACATCTCCAGATCATCAAAAATTCCAATGCTTCCCTACTATAAATATCCTCAGACTTTAATGCACATTTAATTAAGCCCTCCTCTGGTGCGTAGACTATCCAAGGCTTTCAGCTCTGAATCAGACACCCTGGTGGCAACACTACAAACCCAATAAGGGGGAAACAGAACTGAAAACATGACTTCAGTAATCCAACCAGAGAGCAATCACAGCACTTATTTTTATGGTATTAGAAATGAGGTAGCTCCTTATTTCATGATTCAGTTGCTTCCACATCACTTCTTGCTGTTCCAGCTATTCAGAGCAACAGAGAAATAAGAGATGAGATGACCAGCTGGTTTATTCCAGAACTGACCATGTATCTAGTCAATTTAAAGTACAAGGCAACTTAAAAAAATGCAGTTTATAGATTTTCTCCAAGCACTTTAAAAGGTGATTTCTGACCTATGCCTGAGGATGAACTGCCCTCATACTCCTCTCTTTCCAGTGCATGTGACAACACAGAATCCTGTTCTTAAATCCTGCTAAAAATATGCTTGGATCACAAGGGACAGAAGTAAGTTCCACACCTGTAGATCCGTGAACAACATCGACCCCTCTTTTTTTGGGAGTGTTGGAGTAGTCTGCGGACCTGTGATTCTGTAATTTTTCCCCATCTGGACCCTTGGTTGGAGTGAAGACTGTCCATCACCAAGAACACACTCTACTGTCATTCTCAAAGCAGAATGTGGGCAAAAAATGCAAATCTCTTATGTCAAGCTTCTCTGACCAGAGACACTCTTCCAAGCATAGGGTAAAATGCCAGGGATGGAGGATTTAAATACCTCAATTGCATTTTCATATAGTCCTACACATACATTTTTACTCGTCAATATTTCTGTGCTACCTCCACTTTCATAACATCTACCTAACACACACAATGACAGTGCAACTTAAAATAACTGAAAGATGCTGCTATTGATTAACAGCTGTTTGAATTATTGACCCTGGTCAACACATTACTGATGAATGCAATATTACCTCCATTATGCAAATCTTTACTCCCTTCAGTAGGTTAGTAACAATTGAGGCCAGGTTTCAGTATGCATTGAATCACTGAGCTGAACTCTTAATGTTCCTTACAGTTAATCCTAAGGTCTATCTACTCATGTTTCTAATTAGCTTTGAGAGTAAAGAATGAACGACGTGTTTCTATGACAGCAAGGAACCCACTGATAGAAGAAGAGTTATGTCTATATTTAGAAGAGTCTTTACCTGAAAAGAATTTTTCCTAGCTTGCTTTAATTATTTTTCATTAATGTTCCCTGTACATTAAGCTCATAGCCACCACATTTTGCTCAAAGACTAATGACCTTGAAGGTCTATAGACTAGAGCACTTTGAATGCAAGATGATGGTCACATACTAACTTCAAGAAATATGGCAAGCTTTACCCAACTTCATTTTTAATACCACACAGAGACTCTATAGAAAATATAGACTCTATAGACAATAGTCTGTGCAATGTTTACACCTACTTGGCTTGTAGCCACATGGTCCTTACACTGAACCATGGGTCACAAAAGTAAGCATACAAATAAGTTGTAAAATCGCCAGCAGGCACAGCATTAGTCTAAACTTGACTGTCAAACTCAGAAGGGTCAGCAAAAATTAGAGGATTTTAAATTATTCCTTCTATTTACTGGTTGTGGTCATGATGGGTAGTGGTTTTGTCTCCAGGGGAATACAGGGAGAGAAAAAGGTTATGCATTTTACAAGAACTGTACATAATACATAATTAATTTGAGTTTTAAATGGGTGCATAAAACAAAAAGAACATTAGTGAAATGTAAATCTGTATTGAATTAAAGATTCTTTGCAGACTTGATCACTGTTGTGAATCCCATTACAAACAGACCAAGGATTAATTATATCCTTGACTGAACAATAAAAAACCCACTCAGTTTAAAGGCAACACAACATTCAGTGATGACTACTGACAGACTGCCATTTTTGACACAATGCTATGTATCCAGTAACTTACTTTGAATGTAGCAAAGGCATCAGAAGCTATATCAAATGTTGACATTTCCACATATTTAAAAAAGTCTCTGAACTGTTCTGAAAAAAGGATGATTTTGGCCAAGGGTTCATGCCGGATACACTCTCTCAGCATAATTCCACAGCGTAAGGCAATATTTGGGGATTCATATCTGAAGAATGAAAAGAAATAGAAAAGGTCAAACTGTAGAAGACCTAAGATAAATGGGCATTCTTCTAGCAACAGGGAACTTTGTAGCATAGGGAACTCATGCACCATAGGGAATACAACACATGGACAACAGCTCCAAGCCAGAGAACTGTACCCAGCTTCAGGACCTCAGCCCAAAGCTGAGGAGCAGTCACACAGATAAGGCTGCCAGTATTTCCCATCACAAATCTCTGCCTTCACAAGCCTAAACACATTTTGGCATAAATGTGCATTACACCTCCTCTCTGCAGAAAGACTGTGGGCAGTGTGTAACGTTTCAACAGAACTCTTTCACCTTTTTAGATTTATGAGAAAGCAAGGCCCATAAAATACAACAATTTTCCTTTTCAGCTTTAATTCTGAGCTCCTCAGTTTATCTGAGAAAACCTTATGACCACCCATCACTTCACACTCCTCTTCTAAAGAACATGCTCTAGAATATTAATGTCTAATGACGAAAGTAGAAAGAGTCTATCCAGGTGGTCTACACAGGATTAAGCTTTCTGTAGCTCTGAAGGTATTTTTTTTTTTGCTGTTCAGGAGGAATTCTGCTCAATCCCTCCTCTGTAGAGGCTGTAACTTTGTTCAGAACACAAGAATTTGTTCCTCAAGTTACAATCCTGTTATGGCACATGCATTGTACAATAGGCAGGAGCCAGCACTTAGTCCTGGAGAGTGAGAGAACAGGGAGGCAATTCAGATCATCTTCTATTTCTATAAAGTTTTGACTTCTTTAAAGCTGAAATTAATCTGAAACAAAACTGTTAGAAACATAATTAAAAAAAAAAAAAAAAGGATGAAATCTAACAGTAAGGAATGACTTAAAATTAACTTCTTCCAGCAATCTTCAGTCAGTTGAAAGCAGAGAAGTCCAATGGGACAGAAAGCACACTGTTTCAATAAGCTGGTAACACTTTATCAGAACTGTGTATTATCACTCAGGGCTTATCGCATCATGTTTCCTTTGCACAATTAATTCCTATCACTAGGCCAAAAATAAAAAAAAAAAAAAAAAAGAATGAAGAAAACCACAAAATGCCATCTGTGTTATAAATGAGTGGGCCTTCAAATTTACCACCAGCTTGCAATTTAAAAGAATGGTAGTGTTTTGTGAGCATACCAGAGCTGCATACTTCAACCTGATGTCAACAATAGTTGGCTTAATGAAAAATGAATTGCTATTCCAAACAGGCAAATGAAACTACCCACCCTCAAGGAAATTCAGGCACTCAGGCCCTTATTTGTTTCCTTTTGGGAAACATTTGCAAACATGAATTTATAACTCCTTAGACAATGGAGATTCACTGATGTTTTCCATTGAGGTGTACCTCTCCTTGACTCATTAACAGGAATACTAATTTTCAAGCAAAAAGAGGCGGAGTTGCTCCTAGGAGTGCAGCCAGGAAAATATTTAACAGTTGGCTATGGAATATTTTAGTTGGAATAAAAGCAAATTACATTGTTTCCAGCACAATAACTTTTTAAAACACAAGTATCAACAGAATCATTCTTAGTCAAATGCTCCATTATCCGGAAGTGGGTCAAGGACCTTTGGCTGTTCACATAAGCGAGGGAAGTTGGGTTTGGCTCCTGGAATATGCCTGGAACAAGTTTACATGCTGCCTGGGCATAACTGGCATGTTCTCTGCACCCACACTTACATGCAAAGCCACCAGGCAGGAATGATAGATATGTGCTTCAAAATCACTTCTAATGAGCAATTAGTGCTTTGTGTTGATGTACTCCTGCAGCAGAAAAAAATACAGAGTTCTTCTCTGTTCGGATGAACTTACAACCTAAAGGAACCCCCGCATACTAACTACCAGGGACAACCAGAAAAGGCAATAATGGACTCGAAAATTTTCAAAATGCTTCTTGTGGAGGCTGAAAGAGACACGACTGAGAGCAGAGATGCATCTCAGCACGAAGGGAATCATACTTGTGTGAATGGTACAGAAGATGGTAGAAGGTAAGGAGCACAGGCAGGAGACTGGGAAGGCTTCTAGTCTGGGATATACAAGGTCCTGACAAACAGCTATATTCTGATCTGATTTTACACTGACTTCCATAGCTTGAGTTTATCCTCAGGTAAGGAGTTTATCCTTGGATAAACTCAAGGGGAATTCTGCAACTTTAGCCAATATACTATTAAAGCCTTAACTGCACTGTGATATTAAAAGATCATCACAAAACAGATTGAGGCAAGTATAGATTGACTGAGTATACTAGATAGCATGTGGCATGACATATATTTAAAAAGAACTTATAAATCTGTCACTTGTGAGAAATGATACAAGTGCCACAAACTTCATGTCCTCTACGGTCATGGATCTAGAGGGAAAATATTTTAAATTACAAAGTGATATCTGGGTTAATGCAATAAGCTGACACTGGAGAAAAATTCAGACCAAATATATAGCCAGTACTCTATATCCACTAAATATTGTATTCATCTCAAATCCTATTCATACACAAGACTTACAAACACAGAAAAAAGATACTATTAAAGCAAGCCTTCATAGAGCAGGAAGGTCAATTAAAACAGTAAAAAAAATAGTAGTCAACTATGTGCTGTATGTTTTTCTGAAGCCAAGAAGCTGGAAGGAAGTAGCCAACAAGTAAAACGAAGCCTAAAAGGTAAGAACAGTTATCTCAAGCTGGCAGTGCCGCTGGAGTATTAGGCAGGAAACACTGGGCGAGAGCTCTGATTCAGGATCCCTCCCACTCAACAGAGCTCACATTATGCACTGAAAAAGCAACCTTTTGTTGATGCTGTTGCAAACTGACTGTCAGGGGGCAGAGGAAATTTTGCATCCAATACAAGTGAAACAATGACAAGCCTTCACAATAGTCCCAAGCCGTTTCTTTTATAGTCAGGGCTGAAATTTATTTTTTTCTCTCCAAATAATATCATATAACAAACATTGAATGGTACAAGCCAGTCAAATCTACTGTCCTTTCCTTTAAGTGGATTTTGATACCATATATTTCATTTAACGTCATCCTCAAGTCATGTTTTGAAGTGGTGAAGTCCAACATGAAATGTGTGTTTCCCAGTCCCAGGGATGATTGCACAGGAGCACTGCACACTGCCTGCACCTAGCAGCCACGCGTTTGGGGCCCTACCCTCACATTAGGCACATATTTAATTACTTTTTTAGACAGTCCTGGCAGCAGGACACAGGCAGGCAAGACAGCATCACATTTGACATCATTACACTGTCCTGTGGCAACTGCTCAGATACGGGATAGGACTGTTTTCTGGGCTACTGCTGATAAATCCAAGAGCACTTTCTGATGAGAAACTCCAAAAATGGCAACTCTGATACAGTGCAGTGCTGCAGAGAGATAGCAAGAAATCAAGGACAAGGAGCTTGAGGACCAAACTAACACAGACACACCACTGCAGGCAGCAATAGTCTCCAAAAAGCACCTAAATGATGCCATTTTTATGTCAGATCACCTACAGTAAAATGTCTGTCAGCAGCACATATGAGTAACATGAAATCCTTTCTATCTTCTTAATATTCATGGTTGTTACAGATGCCAAAGAATATCTGGGACATGATCCAAAAATATTTTTTAACTTTAAATAAAGCACAGACATATGGTAGTGATACATGTGCAACGTACAAAATGAGTGAAAAATCGAAAAAGCAAAGAAAGAGAAAAGGAAAGAAAATTATTGTATCTATACATGAAATTGAAAACAGTTGTATAACTTAACGACTGAGAGAATGATCATCACTGTCCTGGAACGACTAGTTTGAGGTTTATGTAACTGGTGAATTTTAATGAACCAATGAAACCAGAATCTATTTATCTAGCTTACCGGTTTACTTTCCGAGGAAGCTCATGCTTAGCAACACAAAACAAGTCAAGAGTTTCAAAACTAAAGCTAAATCACCACAAACCACTATACTTGTAAGAGCAAGACATTTCTCAGCCCAGGCACCTGCCCGGGCTCCCTACTGCCCTGCCTGTGAGAAAGGCAGCAGATCAGACCTCCTCCTGTCACAGCAACCAAGAGCTTTGCCACCAACATCAACCACCACCACCAAACAGTTCTTGAAATCCCTGGACTAGCTCTCTTGGTTACTTTTTTCCCTGCTCAGCTGTGCTGGAATGTGGCCAATTTTTTAAAATTAGTATTTTAGAGGACTCCTGTGCCTGCCTCTCTCTCCTGGCTTGGGTCTTCTCCTGGGAGAGCGGGGAGGCTGAAGAGAATTTTACCCTTGGGGCTGCAGCCTTATCATGCACAAACCTTAGGTGGTGCTTAAGTATTTTCCTAACTCTGGCTTTGGAGCAGATGGTAAAAATGCATATCTTAAGCCTCAAGAACAAGAAAGACATTTTAAAATATTCATTGTCTTAAGAACCATTAGTTTAAAAGGCTTATGTCATGTTTTTGAATGGCTGTTCCCAGTGTGATGATACAATTACAAGAGTCCATGTTGTTTCATACTGATCATCTGATAAATGCATTTACTTCTACACCAGTTCTTTAATCTCAATAATATACATTCTCCTTTCCTTAGAGAAAAATAAACAAAATCCTAAAGTTTTAGCTTCTTTGGATTCTTTGGCTTCCATGGTTTAGAAAACCACAGAAAATCAGAAAATTTCAAGGGTTAGAAAAGTAAACCTTCTTGCTGAACGTAAGGTGGTTTTGGCCAAAAGCAAAGGGGACATAAACCTCAAGGGTTTCAGGCCAACATTTCTACACTCCTGAATGCAATAACAGCTGATGTCCTCTCCACACGGCAGTCCACTCCTTCTCCTTGTCAACCCAACTTACCTTGGGAATCACTGGGTTACATTTGAACAGTGGCACCCTCAAAGGTTAAAAGACCAAAGAAAAGAGAAAATATTTAATGCTGAAAGTTGTGGAGTTCATTACAGAATTGATTTAAAGTTGTTCACACATGGCTACAAGCACTGGAGAAATCTGCCCCACAGACTATTCTTTGTATGCATTTTTCCTTCTCTTAATTCTACCACATGGTGGTCCAGCATTTGACTCCAGTTTTTTATGGACGCAAATATAAGTCACTCCTGCAATAAAAAAGGGTCTAAATGAAGCTCAGCAGTTGTCAACAACGCTACATAAGAGTTTAAGGCAAGAACTGAAGTACACATCATGTGGGGAGCTGTCAAAAACAACCAGCATGTAATTATTCCAACATGAAGTTTGGTGAAGAAATAACGGCCAAATAAAATAATCCAATAACCCAGTCATTAAAAAGTATACAGATAAGTAAAAAGAAAGTCAATATGAAAGAAACAAAATAAGAAATCTGGAACAAAATCTGAACATATTTTTTTTTCACATAAAAAAGAGAAAGCATATCAACTGTGTGTTCCAGGCAATGCTCTTTAATGAAAATCAAATTAAAGCACCCACCCTTTTAGAAGCATGAATAGGATATGTGGATGGGCACTGATGTATTCCACAGTAGGGCTGCGTGTGCCAATTTGTCTTCTCAAGATGTTGTTAAATATCTGGGAAACGTCCTTTTTCCCCTGTTAAAGAAGCAAAACATATCTTCAACTAGAAAAAAACCATGAACAAATGACCATTGACTATAATCTCTATTTAAAGTAGAAATGAAATTGAAAACAAAACAAATCAAATCAGTCTCTTTTTCTGGGTTCTCCACATCCCACCACGTCATACTTCCTGTTTCTTCATCGCCATAAGAAGGCTTCCTCTGTCAGGTGGCTCTGAAGACTACTGATCTCCCTGCTCCCATTTACACCTCTCTCCTTCTACATGAAGATGTGCATCCCCCTTATTCTGTCAAGCCAATCCCTGGCTATCTTAAATAGCAACTGTAAAGCATCAAAAAAGCAAGCCACTACCCCAAGCCAACATGGTTTTTGCAGTGTGTACTATTGCTCCCACAGCCTCCAAATTTAAATTGTCAAGCTAGTACCAAGTACACCGCCCCACAGCCTAGATTTACAAAGCTAAAGCTTTTTATTATTCAAATGGAATCAATGCCAAGTGTGACCGTGTTTTTTAGAATGAGGGTTAAATTTAAAATGGTGCCCATTATTTCCCCATGAAGAATGAAATAATTACTGGTAGAAAGGCTGTGTCACATACATGTCTCTGCTTCAGTCACAACTAAGATCCTTCACTTCATCCTAATTTTCTCCTATATGCACACATCTGCACAACCACATTTTGTCTTTGAACGCTTCCCTGTGCAAATAACTTTTCATAAGACCCTTCCAATTTATGCTCTATTCAGCCACAGGGTTTGCCAAGACATCTTGCATTAGAAATCCTCACTCTCCCCAACCTCCCCCCCTGGCCACAGGAGACAAATTGAGACCACTTTCTCCCAAGGCCACGGGAGGCTGCTGCATTAATGACCAGTAACCAAGGCACTGAGTCAACAGTGGGTCACTATGCACAGGGCAAGCTAAAGCAAAAGGTTACTTATAATCTGGATGTGTTCATTGATCTGCCTCGAGAGGACAAACATTCCTTAGCTGAGAACTTATTGGATGCTTGAAGCCAAGGAGCAGATAGTTTCACACAGAGACAAATTCCCTGGTTTCACCTCTACAAATAAATCACTGCTGCGAAACACAAAATACTCTGCTTTCCTACTTGTTCCAACCCAGCTGGCTCGGAGACTTAGGGACTCGGGGAATTAAATAGGAAAATCAAATCAGAGCAGGCCAGTCCATCCACCTTTGTCTGCAACACTTTTGACCCTTAGACCTTCTCTTAATTAGGCTAATTCTTTATAAAGTCATCCCATTCTCCTCTATCTTTACAACACCCATAATGTATGTCTGGAATCCTGTGATTCCCAGTGGCTTCAGCAGTTACTCCAAGACAAAAACAATCCAGACAGAGAAGAGCTGTTGAAAGGTCAAGGTAAAAATTGCCAAAAATTAAGTGATCCTTTCTGCTATGCCAAATTTTACATTAGTTACTTAATATTAGGTGCACTGCAGCATTATATCCAACAGTATAGAGGAGATATATATACACAGTTATATATCTCACAGATACATATCCAATTATGTCCCATTTTCTAGAGACCAGCAATGGTGAAAGCCAAAGAAGTTGGTCTCTCTGTGTTCTCCTGGAGGAAATGGAGGTAGATAGGAGGGAACCAAGTCAGACTTCCCTCACTACCAGACATCTATAAAAATTGTAGGAATACTTTTGTAACACTTCTCCCCTGGATCTGTGATTTAATTTTGCCTTATAATGAAATACATATGGCCACTGAAGCACAAAAGAAGGCAGCATGGTGAGAAAGTGGCTAGACGAGACCAAAAAAACTGCAAAGAATGCCATTATATAAAGAACAAATTGCATGATACCAATACCATAATTTAGTTTGTATTCCATGACAAAGTAAGGGAAATCTTCTGACGTCACAAATCTTGGGCTTGTGGCTATTTTCTACCCCTCTGAGTGGCTTTACTGTTTGAGAACCCAAAAGCTTACATGCACTTAGTAACATCATTTACTTAATTAACTTTTCCTCTATGCACATTTCTTTAGTTTTTCAAAGCTCAACAAACGATTCGAGTCTCTGCTTCTGCCTTTTTCTTGGTGGGGCCATTAGCCCTGGTCTCATGCTTCTAAACAGCCAAACAATGCAGTAGTTTCCCTTCTGTGGTGCATCTGCTACCCCCCCTCTGTGGCAGGGAGAGACAAATGAAAGGATCTGAAGAAATTCTAGCACTACAAAAAAATTACCGCTGAACTTAAGACCTGAGGAAGAGTTAGAGAACTCCACTTACAACATTTTCCAAAAATTAATACAAAATAAATAAATCACTCCTTTGAATGCTGGCTTTAGTTGGGGTGGGGGACAGAGGGCAGAAAAAGAAAACATAAATCTCCCGTAATTTCTCCCTTCCATTCATTTACAAAGTGGAAAGAAAAGTTATAACAAATTACTTCAATATCGTGAAAAATCTTCCACAAGAAAGTAACTCCCACAAAAGGTGGCCCTGAGAGCACCAGACAATCTCTCCAGGGAACTGATTTTTAAATTCAGTGCTTGCCCTGTTCTACACATTGAGTACTGTCCCTGCTTCAAACCCCAACAGTGAAGGTTTAGTTCCTGGGACCTGGGGATTTCCACCTGCTCAGAGATGCTTGGACACTTGTGATGATTCACCAGTGTGATGGCCCGGGAGCCATAGAAGTCACAGGACTTGTAAGAGCAGTCCCTGGGGAACCACTGTCCCAGCTGGCCATAGATCACAGGAATACTATAATGACCTGCCAGTGACAAAGTTTATTCCCAGCCCCTGCCAGTCTGAGGTCAATCAAAAGGGTTTATATTTATCTTGAATTACTACAATCTGTTCTAGCATAACTCCTCTCCTTAATTACAAGTAACTAAGTTGTTTTAGTAGCTGTCTACTAAGTTCTTGGCTTTAACAACAAAACTGGCAAGGAGTTCCATAGAATATATAATTATTTTTATATATACATGTATTATTTTTTTTCCCATATTAATCTTTCTGCTAGCAAAAAAAAGCAATATTCCTTTCTTCTTTTAACCCAAAGAACAAAGTAGGGGCAACCCAATTTACTTTGCTACCTGATCTCAGTTTTTAATACCTTTTTCAACTCCTTTTCTCTCAAACCATCCCAATTTTTTTTTTCCAAACTTTTTCTCATGAGATTTTCCCATGCTTCCAGTTAATTCTATTGCATGTCCCTGGACCCCTTCTAAATCAGACACATTCTTCAAAGATGGTGGCTGACTCTAGTTGTACTATCCCAAAGCAATAGGTTAATCACTGCAGTTTACAAGGTCAGTCATGGAAACTATTTTGGTATCATTTCCGAACTGTCTGGATATACATAGCAATATTTCTTTCTTGGTTTTGTTTTGAGAAAATCAAGAGATTTAAATCAGATGCACTGCATTTGCTTCCAGTATATGAGCACATTTATCAAGACACTGACCAAGCTACAGCAGCAACTTTCTTCTGCATGCAAAATACAGTTTCGAGTACAATAAAATTATTTAGACTTCAGAAAAAAAACAGCTATACTCATTGGCAGCACCAAGAGAAGGATACGAAAATGTTTATGGATGCTACCTACCTCAAAATCTATCAGCTGCAGGTTGGCAATAAGTGTCACTAGAAGGCCACTGTTGTAAAGCTCTTGTGCCAGCTGAGCCACGATTTCTGTAGGTGGCTCCTTGTCTGTGGTCCCACACAGAATTTCCTTCATCGCTTGCAGCGATTTTGACACTTCCTCCGACGCCTTTTAGCCAGCAGATAAGGGTTGTGTTTAAAAAAAGAAAAAAAAAGAAGAAAAAAAAAATTGTTTTAATTTAAAAGACAAGCAGTTCAAAACAAAATCTATTAACTGTACTTACAAGGGTCATTATCTTTTGAAAAATTATTTAATAATTTTATGTAATCACTGAGGAGCATCCACACTGGATCCTGCAGGTCCTACACAGCACACAGATATATTCAACTTAGCCACTTACAGACCACAAGGATAAAATAGGGGCAGAAGTGCAATTACCAACTGGCATCAGCAAGATCCTTTATGGGTTTGGAGACAGGTGCTGCCCTGCAGAAGTGACAGCAGTTTCACCATTGCTCCCCCCCTTCCTCCCCAGTGGCTCCATCAACACATGTGGGGTAAGGGGTGCCAGGTGGAGGTAACAAACTGGTGGCCACTTCCCCATCAATTGCTGATGGACTGTCCCACCTCCTCTGCTGGTAAACCACATAAATCCTTGTACCCCTGCCAGCTTTGCATTGCCACCACCTATGAATTTCTCCCCATTGCGTGTAGTTTGAGTCAGCATCTTCCGCGAGGGACTTGCCCCCAGACACTTCAGTCAGAGGTTGGGAAATTAATTAAATTAAGCAATTTGCTTTAGTAAAGCTCCACAGCTCCCGCCAAGCAAACTAAAACAAGCCTTTCATCTTTTGCTCCCACCTAGTGTATGCTAATTCTATGCAATGTTTCAGATTTTATCCAATGAAGAGGACAAATCAGGAATTACCTTACAAAATATCTTGACCAGAAAGCTTACAACAGGAAAATACCTGCATATAAACAGGTAGCAGCTTGGTGATCCTGGCAGTCAGCAGGTTTCAATCAGATGTGATTTGATGTGAGCAATAATGTCCCACTTCCCAAGGGAAACAACCACTGGGTACCGAGCAGCAGCACTGGCTCACACTCTCCTCCCAGGTTTTCTCCACTTTGTATAAATACAGATTCCGTGGAGCACAGGTGTTATTTTTTCACTTGTGTGCTTGAAATCCCACCTGCTCTAGCCATGGGGTTATGGAGGTAATGGCTTTTTCTGGGCCAGGGTATATTTTATACCTGACTGACCCACAGCAAGGCTAGTTGGATTTTTTGGCAGGGAGTGGGAAGTAAGTAAGGGAGAGGTTTGAAAGCAACACTGAGAATGACAGGAAAGTGCCAGGCAAGATCGACAGAGATGCTGAAGATAGATAGGACAGCATTTCACATCTATATTGCAAAACATTTATTTGAAATTAATGTCTCATTAGCTTAGCAGGAGAAAAAAAAAAAAAGAAGATACACACAGAAAACCCAAGAGTTATTTGTAAAAGCTAGATGGACATTAATGGGAGTTCAAAGCCAGATCAATAATTTCAATACATCTCTCACATAAACTGAAAGGAGAAATGCTGCGCTTTCAAGTACCACTCCATTAATCTGCAAAAAATATCCCCACAGTTCTCAGGAGAGGCATCTCCCAACTGTCCCAATACTTTTATACTGAGTTAAATCTCAGAGTTTATTCACATTAGTGAACAAAAGGCCTAGAAAAAGCCTAAAATCTGAAACAAAAACTAAAACCCAAACCAAACCACTAAAAGGCAATTTTCACATTGCATCTACCTGGAAGATTCAAGCCTTGATTTTGCACAGCATAAAGAAATTATCTCCCCCAATCTGTACCTACTCTTGGTTTTCTGCTAGTTGAGGTAGGTCAGGATGAGCATCATGTAAATGAATATGACTATGTGATAACTTTAACCACAGCAGAAGTCTTGTTGTTCCTTACTCAGACGCTCAGCAAAAGAGCCTATTTTTACCTCAAATGTTAGTGGTATGTCACTAGAGATATCCCACAGAGTGCAGATGGGATTAACAACAGGGGTGCTATCTTGGAAACTAAAGCTCTAAATCTTTATAAGAGCTGTGCAAATATTTTCATATCAAAGGAAAAAACCATACATTTTTGGCTTTTCACCCATTCTGCTGGGTAGGGTGTGAATATCTCTGGCATTCTGTGGGTGAAAAAAAAATTTAATACCTTTCCTTTCAAGTATAAGGACTCCTTCCTAAAAAATATCTGCAGGATGCAGCTTTAAGTTTAGTTCTCAAAAACGAGGACAAAAAGTAAAGCACTGCAGGAGGAAAAGAAACTACAGAACACTGGGGTGTTGATGGGCACAACTGGGCACTACAGCTATATTTCTCTAATCATTTCCCATCACATCCACTCTTCTTCTTGGCTTTTCTACGTGCAATTTACATTTTGTGTAAACTTCCTCCCCCATCATGTCCTCTGGATAGTCTGTGGTTTGACATTCAACCCACCACCAAAAGCTATTCCTGGTCAAATTTAAGGACTGTCCTTCTGTGCCTATCCTTCATAATCTGTCTGGAGAAAAAACATAATCCTGAACACAGATTCTTAAATTAACAGCCACTTCTAGACTCCACTTTGACATTTCCACTTAATCCTACAGCAGTTTTAGAATAATACCCTAAGTACATAAGCACTGTTTCTGGGATGGAAACCTGCTCACGACTCAGGAGGAAAAAAAAAAAAAAAGATATTCTAAGATCTAAAGACTCAAGATCTGTCCAAAACAAACAACAAAGCAAACATATTCACTTGAATACATGGAAAATACAAGATGACAGAAATGTAGCTGGAGAACAGCTTGTTGTAAGAAGCCAGACTGGTCCTGACTCCCTTTAGGAAAATGTGCAAAAATTTCAATGACAAAAAAAAATAAATAGAGATTTGACAAAAACTCCAAACTCTAATATGACTTTGGTATTACTATTTATTCTCCATCAGTGGTAACAGCCACAACAGCAAAATGCTACAAGTCTCACTTCATCAGAAATTATAGAGCAAAAGAAAAGCTTTCATGAAATATCTAAGCACTTTAAGCCACTTGTCTTGTTCTAGCAATTAAGTACAATTTTCTTTCCAGAAGATTTTCCTTCTAACCTCCAGCTACGAGTCCTTTACATCATGACTGTATTTATGCCATTATAGTTAGAGAAGCCAGTGTAAGCAGAGGGAAAAAAGGGGGAAAGGAGATAACTGAACCCAGAATCCCAAACAGAGCAGCTTATCAAAAGTGGGATACACTGAACTTTGGACAATTAAAGGGACAGGGACTATAAAACACAAGATGAAATATGAGATGATTCCCAGCACACACATCAATGTAACGTTTATGCTGCTGTCACTGCATAGACATCAGGACATTGACTTCCTAAAGCAATTCACAGATTTCTAGTCTACAGGCATCTCAGTTCACAACATCCAAATTTGGGAGGATCCAATTCCACCGCAGAACACAAGAATTCAGGGTGTCATAAATGAGTTACAAGGTTGACTTGCAATAGCTGTGTAAGGGGAGAGAAGGAGATCACAATCTGTACTGACCTGTACAGCAAAGGCAGTTTTTTCAACCATGGCCATTTCTTCTCTATTTTGGCCTAACATAGGACTAACAAATTATTTCCAATAAGACCTAACTCTTTATCCACATAGTATAGTTTATAGTGATAATATAGTTTATAGTGACCAGCAAGCCACAAAAGGTTTCTGGGTCCACTCTGAAACATACAATTTTGTGTAAACATTGAAGTCTAACAATTCTTGGATTATTTCGCTAACCCTACTGGACTAGATGACATCCAATAGCTTTGGAGCTTGATAAGTGACAGCATAGAGTTACATTATAAACATGCCAAATCATCCCTGCTTATAAAGGTGTGAGTTTGTATCTCTCCAAAATTAATATGTCTTTCCAAACCTACCAACAGCTTCAACAACAAGAGCTGGAAACTTTGTGATTTGAAGGTACTTGGTCTTGAACCTGTTTTCCTCATGGACCAAAACCTTGTCATTGACTTAACTGTTGACTTAACAGGTTCATAACACAAAGAAAGGAGCTTATGAGGACATTATTCTCTGAAATTCTATATGGAAAAAAAAATCTTCCCTGAAAGACCTCAAGACTCTCCTCAGCATAACACACATGTGAAGAAAAGCCAATTTTACTGCAAAGGTCCAGTCTTTATTAAAGAATAGGTAACATTCATTATACGGAATATAAATAAATAAAAATAATAAAATAAAATAAATAATAAAGAATTCCTATTCTGATATATTTCCACATTCCATTGTTGATCTTCCTTGTCCACAGTACTAATATTAGGTCCTTTGGTTTAATTTGCTTTGATAGGCCTAGAAGATAATTTCTGAGTTCTAACTATTTTCTTTGACTGATCTCTGCAGGAGGGTCAAAGAGCATGACAGCGTTCTTAGGGCACTAATTTAGCATTATTAAGGAATGCTGCAAAGCAGTTAATTTTACTCTATATTTCACAATTATACAAGACAGTTCAATAAGGGGTTTCTCGTTTTTTTCATTAAGGAATTACACATAAAACCTCCAAATCTTCTAATTTTTGTGTTTTTCTAAAATCTTCCAGAGAGATTGTACAGACTGGCATGGAAGGCTAAAACAAAGGTCTTATCTATTGTTTGCACAGAAAGCTGAATTTTTATTTCCATAATTACATGAGTTAGGACTTTCCATACTCAAAGGCTAAACTGTTTTATCTCCAGCACTGCTTATGCATGATGTAGCAAAATAAACAAAGCAGATCTTCTGCTTCAGAAATCAAAACTTCATAAAAGGCAGTTTTTGAAAAATCCTATTAGCACACCACAGAGCTGCTTTTCCAAGAGTCCCCAGCTTCAGCAACTTAAATTTCTACCTATTCCAACTGGCTTAATAAAACTTACCTCTACTTGCAAACCTTGCCCTTCCCCTCTCCTTAGCAACTTATGACAGTTTCACATTTATCTTGAAAGTGCCAATATTAAATGCTCATGACCCAACGTATTATGCTTGCCAGAGAGACAGAGAGGAGGATCTCATGTTACGCAATGTAGATACGTTGCTCCTTTTTTACTCCTCTCCAAGGAAGACTACAAAAACAGTAAGGAGAAAAGCATCAAGCCTTGAATAATCAACAGTCTGAGCTGCTACACCTGAACTGCAACTTTTCAAAGCTCTCAGTGGATTGTTTCTATTTTACCTCTGTTTCACCAACAGGTTAGAGGTTTCACACGTGTGTATATATGTTACAGGTCAGAAGGGTTTATTCTTACTTTTATTCATTGGGGACTTAATATTTAATATTTATGACCAACTGTAACAGTGAAGAAAAAAACAGATTGCATTAATTTTTTTCCACCTTTCCAAACTCAGACACCAAATATACATATGAAAAACATGGGATGCCTGACATCTAGCAGCTGTGTAGTGATCAGGAAATCCCCAATTCTTCATAAGAATATGGCAAGTAGGATCATACTGCTTCTGTTAGCGTACTAGCATATTTCCAGGGCAAAAACATTTTTCTAAACTGTTGCTATCTTGCACAGCAGCAGATAGTGACACACACAGATGCCTGCCAGTGTGATGTCAAATACTCCAATGTGTGATTCAGTGAACTGCCAGTACTCTACGCGATACGTTACAACCAAAACCATAAGGCTCCTTGAGCTGGCTTTGTCTTGTTTTAGCTCACAGTCCTGATTAAAAATATTATTTAAAAGTCCTGAATCACTGTGGATCCAAACCCATTTTTCACTTAAAAGAATAGTGCCAATGCAACTCTGTTTACATGCAACTGTAAGGACTCCCACGAAGAGCCATTAGCAGAATGTGAATCCAATGTCTATGTAGCTTCAGGATCATCCCAACTGACTTATTCTTGGTACAATTTAATGCTAAATGGATATACAGGAACAAATTGTGGACATTTTGTATCAGGAGGCACGAACTCTGTCATTTAGCAAAATATTATGGCACGTTAGTCAAGGAAGCTGGCAAAGACAATGTGGCAGGGAAACACCTCTTAAAAGGACTTATGGTTAAATGGAAGAGACAAGTTTGCCCCACCCGGACGTAAATTCCTTTCCCACTGTTAATCCTGCACTTAAGGCAGAACCAAAGGCTGTAAGGTCCTCAAAAATAAGAAGAAAGCAACCAAAAGAGACAAGCTTTAAACTCTTGGCACCAGCACCTGATAGTATCTGGAGTTTCTCCCATCTCTAGAGCAATAACAGGCCTTAGCAGAGCAGGGAAGTTGAAACATGAAACGCTTCACAAAACCCCAGGACATGCGGAGCTGGAGGGAAGGGATGCCAAGCCCTTCTTATCTCATTCCCTTGGTTTCAGTGCACAGCTATGAAGTCGAAGGCAGTTTTGCAGCCGAGTTTGGCAGATGCAGAATCACCTCCAGGGGTATCGGCGCTCGCAGCAGTCACACAACGTGCAAATGCACAGCACGTCCTCCCCACGGCACCTCACCGGTCCCCAGCCACGTTATCAGCACAGCAGCCAGCAAGGTGAATGGGAGCTGATAATGGCTTCGCTGTTGCTACGTTAAAAAAAAAAAGCTGGATTTATTGATATAAAGGTTTGTTCTGGAAATCTTAAAGCCTTTTCACCGCAGCCTTAGTAAAATGCTGCTCTCCTGACCCTTCTGAACAATACCAAATTTGTTACAGTACGTGGAGATGAAACAGAGGACAGATTACAGTGACCTACTCGAGCAAGCAGTCTCGTTAGATATATTTGAGTGAAAGAGCAAGAAGTTAGACATTTCAGGTTATTTTACATCTAGCCTCGCTACGTTTCTGAATGGTGAGTCAGGGTACTGCAGACTGCCTGGAAAACAGCACAGAACCTGGAACCAGCTCTAACTCACTTGGGGTCATCTTTCACAAAAAAAACCCAAGTTTGGATCAGTGGTGCTAGAAACTGCAAGTCTTTCAGCCCATCTAGGCCAAGTTTCAACCAACCCCAGATCAGTTTGCTGTGCTAAATTAACAGCCTGTGACACTTTGAAGGCTTTTTGCTGCAGGGCAGGTTCAGAAAATGTTACCAAACCTGTAGGCAGGACAGATGGCACAGAGTCACGGGTGCCGCACCCGTGTTTGGTTAGCAGCGAGAGGGTGATGTGTTCAAGGACATCCTTTGGTGACGTACTGGAAGCCACCTGTACCTCTTTGTGCTGACTGGGCTGAACACAAGACCTTGAGAAGTTGGGATATCACTCCCCTATTTTTTTGTGAGGTGGGAGGGTTATCAAAGATTGAAACAGGCTACCCAGGGAAGCGTTGGAATCACCATCCCTGGAAGTATTTAAAAGATGGGTAGACCTGGTGCTTAGGGATATGGTTTAGCAGTGGTTTTTGTCAGTGTTAGGTTAATGGTCAGACTCAATGATTTTAAAGATCCCTTCCAACCTAGATGTCTCTGATTCTATGTTCTTTTACAACATCCATCAACAAAAGGCATGGCAGTGTATCAGTTATACACTGTATGACCAGCGTGTCACATGCTTTCCATTCTTCCTTGGGTCCAACAGACCTGTCCACTTGATATGAGAGTTCCTCCTCCTCCTCTGCTCCCTATTTATGTGTCTTCTCTGCACCCTACAGGAGTTCATGCCAGCAAGAAGGAAGAGAGTCTAAGCTCTGAAGGCTTCGTTTCCTAAGTATTTAAATACTTCCCTGCTTTTCTAGTTAATTCCAGAATGGATATTTCTCATTAAACCCAAGCACAGTTTGGTTCTGCATGACCAAGATTAACTTTTTATGGCATTTATAGAATTCTGTAATAAAATGTAATTAATTGTTCTTCACTGCATCAAAGCCTGAACAGGATGTCAGCAATTGTACGTGCCACAGGAACACCTTATTTATTTCAGATATTGGAAGAGAGAAAGATCATTGATAAAGAAGGCTTTAGTCCACTTTTCCATCTCTGTCTTAGCCTATTTAATCTCCCAATTGTTACATTAGATTTGGCAGTGCTGCAATACCTTCTTTAAAATAGATGCTATTTTTTAAAAAATTAAAAATAAGGTATTAGAGCGCTTCAGAGGCAGAGAAGCCATATGTGGTGGCACATCTCAACCCGTGGTCTATCAACCATCAGAATGTAGCTGAGAAAATGGCAAAGCTTCAAGCACACATGCATCCATGCAAGCAAACAAACAAAAACCCCACCCATAAAATAAAAATTAAAACCAAACATTCAAACTTAGCCTATTTTTCAGTTGACTGTTTAAAAAGCATTATGGCAACACTACACACATTAGTATGCCTTTTAAAATCATCAATTCTGTATTTTTTAAAAACAGCCCCTCCAAGGCACAGATGGTTCCTGCTGAAAGTTGCACAAAGTTTCTCCTTGTCTGACCTCGCAACCCCCACCCCAGCTGCTCAGGGCATCTTCACCTCATACATAAGATTTCTCAACTGGGAAAGGAAATGAGAAGGTTCTCTGCTAGCCCTGCAGTTAATTTAGGCTTTGCCACACTTCTCTGCCAATTCTGGCTGTATTAGCAGCTTTTAGCTGTCTCAGCCCACATACCACATTGGCTGTACTACAATAACAGCTCAATTGTCAGAGGATAAATCTTCTTGTTTAAGCATCTGAGGCAAGTCCTAGTTGGAAGCTATTCTGCACGCGAGCAACATCAGGGATACTGTAGAGTTGTACCCAGAAGTTCTGGGAATCTTGGTTTTATGGTGAGGCATAACAGTACCCCTCCAGTTCTCACAGCAGACAAAGAGCCAGAAATCTGAAAAATTGGAGACTCCTGATTCCCAAACTTCTGCATTCACAGGCCCACAGGGTCCAAAACCAGATCTGGGATATCCATGGTCTCTGCTCTTGCAGGAGTCAGAATTCTGGGCCCTTTTATGAAAGCTTAATACATTTCATCTCCCTTTGAAAATCAATCAGAGGTAAATTTTAAAACCTTGCCAGGTTGTGAAGAACACAGTGTACAGCACTGTGCTTTGCTCTTGTTTGCTTTTTGTTTTCAGTTAAATTTCTCTAATCACACTCATTAAAAGAAAGATGTTATTTATTAGTAAGTGAGTAAGTTTTGAAAGCCTCTGTGCCATTGGAAGTCTCCCCATCATCTTTTCTTCTCCAATTCAAAAGGCAAACAACACTTAAAAATTGTTTTACTAAGCTCACAAACTTGTACGGACTGTAAGAGATGTGATGGGGTGATTATTTTTGCAAGAGTTATTTTTCCTGCCATTTTTTTACAGTTTACTAACTGTCTTCATTATGATTTATTTCCCTAAACTCAGGACCATGAATCTGGTGATTTTTCTAATAGGTATTTATTTCAGTACAGCTCGGTGCAGCACTTCAGCTGAAAGGCACCCTTACTGGAGAGTCTCACATCTTCCCTTCTGAAGAGAGAAAAGGCCTGTGTGCTGCCTCTACATAGAAGTGCAAAGTCCTGAGTCAACAAGCCACGTAAAACCTATGTGTAAATACTGTCCAAAAAAGGCTGCTTTCTTCACTTTCTGCTTTGTCGCTGAAGTGACTGCCTTGTCCCCTCTTTCTCCTCACCCCTGATCACCCACATTCAGCAAGAGTGTCCATACCCTAGCAATAAAACACAGTAGAAAATAATGAAGACCAACCTCATCCAGTAAAATAAGCGCCGTTATTAAATTTGGAGCTGCTTCCATCCTAATACGCTGGGGTAAAGCTCTTCTGCTTTGTGAAGAAAACGCATGCCAGCTGTTCTGACTCTTACAAAAAATTTACATTGAGTTCTCAATTTTCTAAGAAGTCTGAATTTCTCCTTCTTTGTCACTGACACCCAAATAAATAAACCAGCTCAAAGCCAAAAATCCTCAAAAATACAACCCAGAGGAGTCATGCTGCAAAGCAAATCAAAAAGAAATCTGAGTCTAGAGCTTCTGCTATGAATGTCTTCTTTAATCAGGCTCCAAAAGATGAATTGAGCAGGGGAGGGCAGATTCTGCTGGTTTATTTAGTTACTTATTTTAAGTTTTATTTCAGAGTCAGATTGTCTCAGTGCTCTTCAGTTAACTGAAGGTATTTCAGCATGAGACATCAAATACCAGAAGCCGCCCTGAAATCCGTGTGACTGATCTTACATAATTAACACACACTGAGCTTCTTGCTTTGAACCAAAAAGTTTCAAGAGGGTTTCACTAAAGGCACAAAGGCTCTGTGCTTACCTTTTGGGTTGGGTTCGTTCTAATACAGACGTCTGCATTGTGGGGGAAGCACAACATGTGCACACAAACATCAGCTGCACAAAAACTGTGTTCATGTCACTTATCAGCTATCTCTATTTTCAATGACCTTCTGTTTTAACTTTGCTGTTAATTAAAATCATACACTTGTACTACAGTAACAATACAGAGGACCAGAATGTCAAATGAAAAAAAAATAATAAATTAGTTGATTTTATCTAAGCATGAATTCCTAATTGGGAGCATTTTGTATGCTGGGGTGCATCTTCTCCACAGGTCACTGGAAGAATGGCAAAAATAACTCAGCGTGTGTGTCACTCAGAGTGTCACTGAGTTAAAGGAGAGCAATAGTATTAGCAAAAACCTAGCACTATAATTAGAATACAAGTAGCGCAGCTCATGTAGGAAGCACTAGCACCCAGAAGATTGGAAAGGATCAACAGACGGAAATCTCTTTTATATACACCTGAATACACGCAGGTTTGCTGTTTTATGCAAACAATGATCATCAGAAGTAAGTTTTTGTTCTGTGAGTACCTTCATATTAATTTGCAGTGTCATTGTTATCCTGCTAAACTAATTAACGGTATTATAGTTTTCAAATAGCCTTCCAAGCTTTTTTTGTTAGATGTATTACTTCTTGTATTAGTAGGAGACCACCCTTTGTTTGGGCTGAGGCTCCTACATCTCAACATTTTCTGTTTGACCCCCCAATCTGTTGTACTTTCTTTATGCAAAAGCCCTCTGATTTCAGCAGGACCATTCAAACACAAAGATACTTACATGCTTGCAGAATAGGGACAGTAGGCAAACACAGTTTTATTCCCCTTATTCTATTGCTTCACGGGCATAAAAACCTTATTTGCCTTCTACAACATTACTGCATACCTTGTCTGTCTTTTTTTCTTGTTTTTCCAATATGGCCATGTTTTCTTTCAGAACTTTTACAATCTCAGCAGGGTTTTTGTGCGATTTACTAAACAAAGGCATGGTTTTTCTTCACCTGGATTTCTTCCTTCAGGATAGAAGAGGATTGCCTTAAAACAAACAAGAAACAAAAACAGCTTTTAAGGTTTATAAGAAAATGCAATAAAAACACACAAAGACATTATGAACAAGAAAAGGTTATGCCTCAGGATTTTTGTTTTGCTTCATCTACTCTGTAGAGCAGTAAAAGTTCTCATGTACAGTCACAAACCACCATTAGTATGTGGAAAGCAGCTACGGGGCACCTGCACAGGGGCTGGATGCTTCCTAAAGCCCCCTGGACTACAGGTCAGCACTCCATTGAGTCTATGCCTATGTCCAACATTTTTTGGACACTGCATATCTGGCAGGCTCCACTAGATTTCTCATGGGGATTTCTGACAAACTTCACCGCTTCATCACGATGCAGATAATTAACTGCAGGTGCCAGCATACCAAAAGTGTCCTTTGTTTAGAGCATCACCAGATAAGGTCCCAGCTTCTCTGCCATCACTCCTTCAGCTGCTTTTTTTTAGCCCAAAGCATCTTGAGAAGAAGCAGCTGAAGCTACCCCCTAAGTCAGACTTAGGAACCTGTGGGTCAGATCTCACCTGCGTAAAACATTGCCTGAATTAAATAAGGAACAGAGGGTCAGGCCAAAATACAGACACAAATGTTTTCAGTACATTTAAAGGAAAGACTGAGCATTTTAGCAAAAAAAAAATGTGTTTGTTAAATTTAAAATACTCTTCCTCTATAGGGTTAAAAAGGCAAATACCACAACACTGTATTTATATATGAAAGAAACCAAGTAGCTTCATTTCTGATCCTACATATCATTAAGCTGTGAATTCCTATGGGTTTTGCTGAGGGTCCAATACAAATATTTACTGAAGCCAGTGGGCAGACCACAGATGGGGACATGCTCTGGTTAAGGTAGTATCACTTTCCAGGGAGAACACAGCACCATTTTGGACTGTATTCCAGTTTGTCCAGTAACAAATAAGAGGTAAAAAAAAAAAGACAAACTTTCATCTCTTTCCAAAACAAAAGACAACCATCACCAATCTTCCACAAACATTTTCAAGATTAATTGTGAAAAAATAAATACATATGCAAACCACTTTAAACTCCTTATTCTTCTTCAACTTTTACAAATTAAAAAAAAAAGCTTTATACAAAAGGTTTTAAAGGACAGAAATAAATTAGCATAAAACACACAGTATAAAGAAAGCAGAACGGTGTAGTGTTTTCCCAGTGGCCCCAAAGCACTGACTCCCCTCACACTTCCTTATTACTACTGACACACTACAGAGTCCACCATGAAGTATGATCCCATCTGTGCCATACATCCATGTGTTACTAATCCCCAAATATCATATGGAATTAATACTCAGATTAGATATACATTGTTTTACAACTATAAATAGCAAACATATAAAACAGCCAAGTATAAAGTTCAAACCATAGAGCAGTACTTAAAATAAGTAAATAAATATCTATACAGACTCTGTCCTTGCACTTTATTAAAAACATTTCAAAATATTTCTGCAGATTATCTTTTCTAGAGAAGTTTCTATGACACACAGGAAATATTTTCAAATGTCTCACTTAAACCAAAAGCTCCTTTATGGTGTCCAGAGTAGGGGAATTTGTATTTAGCTCCTCATTTGTTGCTAGGTTAGTTTTACAGAAATATTTTCCCATTCAGCACCTGAAAGCTCACCTCTTTTGGATTTCCATTTTCAAGCTCCTCACAATTCAGTTCAAACTCATTTTTATTTCTGCAGTTTTGGCTACATAATGTTCCCGACTTGGCTGAGCTCTGAGCTGAGGACTCCTGCTCCCGTGGAGCTCACAACTGCGAGCTTTGGCAGCCCCGTCCCACCAGCAACTGAGCAGAGTCACACCTCAATGTGCCAACATGCAAGACTGAAGGCTGGGTGTACTAATGACTAACTCCTTTGGGCACATTCTGCTACATACGAGCACTGGAAAAGACTGGGATGTCAGTATTATACAATAAATTTGTTTAAACACAAAGCACCAAGCACCCCATAATCCTGCATGTACTTCAATTAGAAGATTACTAATTCCCAACGCACTTTGAGAAGGACCTGATTCTGCATGCTTTCATTAACTATGAAGATACTGCATGAGGATGTGAAGATGCAGGAGAGAGAGTCAGAGAACAGCAGTTTAACAAGCACATTGTATTTCAAAAAAAGAACTATTTTCATCCAAGATGGGGTAGGCTTATTCAGATTGCTGAAGATATCCCTTCGTCTTCCCCTTTTAAAAGTCTTCACACAAGGAAAAGCAAAGGGGGAGATAATCTGATTTTTAAATTGAAATACTCATGAGCTCGAAGTTCTGATATTTTAAAAAAATGAAATGTTGACTATAAATTATAAATACATTTTCCTCCCAAAACTAACTTACGTACCTGTCTAGAGTATGGTGTCTGTATTTAAATAATCACTAGTTTTGCCATAAAACTCCAACAGCCAGGCTAGCGCCATTCCACTGTATAGTTCAGCCTCACCACCAAATCGCCACAGCACTGCTCAGCGATAAAACACCATTTCTCTTCACACCCTACCAGTGTCCTAATCACAACAGCAAAATCACCAATAATAGGGCAGGAAGGGACTCGAGAGACTGTTTAGTTCATCCCTCCGCTGAACAGAGCCAAGTCACTGCTTCACTTCATTTATCAGTCTTGCATACAAAACCAAGCATCTGCTGTAGGCAAGCGGAAGGAGACAAGACAGAAAAAGGGAAAGAGCTCCAGATGTGCATCAACGAATGGTTTTGCATTTACCCCTTTTTGGGACACACTTTTTAACCCATCAGCAGCTGACAAAAGATGATCCATACAGAAAATACATACTGACAGCTGGAGGTTATGGTCCCTTTTGCTTCTCCATGCAGGAATCTCCTAGGGGGCGCAGGCCATTCACAAATAAAAGTCCCTTTTCTGAGATTTGGGAGTTCTACCCCTTAGTCTTATGGCTGGCTATTTCATAAGGCACATAGCAAAACAAGGACTCCTCTCCTCCTGCTTTGCTCACCATGCTTGGATTCTCTAGCATCAAAGAGAGCATGAGCTCTTGCTAAAGCTCTTAATACATCTGGGGCATTTCTGCCCTGTCCTTCTCCTTATATCAGCTCTCTGCTCTGTAAGCTTTAACTTGGAAGGTCATCTCTTCAGTAGAGACTCTAATTTGGTTTAAATTACATATTCCTTTCATCACCTATTTTCTTCTTTTTTTTTTTTTGTTAATTTTTTTTAACTTGGTATTTTTCAGGCATTTAACCCTTTGTCAAGGTTGCTTGAAATGGGCCAGTAAGTTCAGAAGAGACCATGAGACGAGAGAAATACCATGAGAAAAGAAATAGGATGAGAGATTGACAGCGTGACCACAAAAGCTTCATTTCTTCATAGAATCATAGAATGGTCCAGGCCGGAAGGGACCTCCAAAGATCATCTAGTCTGGCCTCCCCACAGTCAGCAGGGACAACCCCAACTAGACCAGGTTGCCCAGGGCCTTGTCGAGGCTCACCTTGAATGTCTCCAGGGAAGGAGGCTCAACCATCTCCCTGGGCAACCTGTTCCAGTGCTCCACCACCCTCATTGTAAAGAACTTTTTCCTAGTGTCCAATCTAAATCTGCCCTTTCCCAACTTAAAGCCATTGCCCCTCATCCTGTCACTGAGGCCTTTGTAAACAGGCTCTCCCCAGCCTTCCTGTAGGCCCCCCTCAAGTACTGGAAGACCACTATTAGGTCTCCCTGGAGCCTCCTCTTCTCCATGCTGAACAACCCCAGCTCCCTCAGCCTCTCGTAACAGAGGTGCTCCAAACTCCTGATCATTTTAGTGGCCCTCCTCTGGACCCCCTCCATCCAGTCCATGTCCTTCCTAAGGACATGGAAGGAAGGAACATGTCCATGTCCTTCAAGAAGCCAGTCTAAAAATAACTGAAACACAAAGATAAATGGCAACTTAAACCAATGCAACACAGGCTTACCAAAGGTAGCTCTTACAACAATCCCTTACTTACTATTTTTAGACAGAGAAAACACTGTAGAACCTATGCACCTGACATTGAAATACCCTAAATTGAATACAATAGAAAATTAATTAATTGAAGGAAAATTAACATGTAAAGGGAGAATGATCATAGAATCACAGAATCATATGGAGTTGGAAGGGACCTCTGGAGATCATCTAGTCCAACCCCCCTGCCAGAGCGGGTCTACCTAGAGCAGGTTGCACAGGAACTTGTCCAGGCGGGTTTTGAATGTCTCCAGAGAAGGAGACTCCACCACTTCTCTGGGCAGCCTGTTCCAGTGCTCTACCACTCTCACAGTTAAGAAGTTCCTCCTCATGTTTAGAAGGAGGTTTAGGTGGAACTTAAACTCAAGTTTGTGCCCATTTCCTCTTGTCGTGTCACTGGGCACCACTGAGAAAATCATCGGAAGGTAAGAGCAATTTGGAGACAGGATCTTATTTAGAGAGGAATGGGAATTAAGGGCCTACCCAAAAATTGTGGTGGCTCAAAATAGGAAGATACTATCAACACAGAAGAGGACTGGAATATCATTACCTGAGAAACTAGATGCCATCAAGATAATAAAAATGGATAAAAATTAAGAGTGACAAGTATCAGATAATGCTGAATGGGAGAAGAGACAGAGAGGTTGTAGATGTCTCATTCCTGGAAACATTAAAGGTCAGGTGCGATGGCACTCTGAGCAACCTGATCTAGGTGAAGAAGTCCCTGCTCATTGCAGGGGGACGTTGGACTAGATGACCTTTAAAGGTCTCTTCCAACCCAAACTGTTCTATGATTCTATGAATATCTGCTTCAAGCTGAGGACTTGCCATGAGAAATGACATAGATAGTCACCCACTACTACACTGGTGTTTTATGGACAGGAGAAATACATTAAGTACTTGATGAATTAAGAAAGTAACTAGTAGAAATACAAAGGAATGCATGTCTTTATACAACTTTTTGATGAAACATCATGTGTAACTTTGTACACAATCCTGAACTCCCACAGTCAAGTAAAACCCACAGAGATTGAAGTGGGTGCAGAGAAGGACCAAGCGGGAAAACCAGGATCTCTAGAAGGCTAAAACTGCTCACCTTGGTAAGCTTAGACAAAAAATGCAGAGAAGCCCAAGAAGTTATTTCAGCTCAAATAACAATAACACTTTCTTTATGCCGAACAAATGGCTATAAACTGCCAATGAATAAACTTAAGCTGAAAATAAAAAGGTTTCCAACTTTTGGAGCTTTGAGACTGTGAAATGATCTGCTCTACCAGGCACACTACAGAGCATCTGTTCATAAATTTTTGACAGTGCTGTCTGTCAGCAAGGGATAAGGCTGAATGAGCCCCTTTCTTTCCTACTTTCTAGGAAAACTTTTTCCATCTAATGGTTATTCAACAGCATATGTTTTTATAACATCAGAAACGCACTGTGGACACTCCTGCATTCATAACGGGGGACCAGCCAACTTCTGAAACATTTAGTTGTGATGATGTTATTTCACTGGTGCTCCCATGAGGAGCTTATGAGACCAAGGAAAGAAACAGCTGTATCTCACCAGACCGACTCTCCTGGCCTTGGAGGTTGTCTCTCCTGGTCATGGGGGAACACCCCAGCAGCACTGTAGGAGGAACTGTGATTTCCAAAGCCTGCTGTTGCCATCAGTATGAACAGGACATTTCAGCCACCAGAGTTAGAGAGTCTAGTGCATTTTATAAGCCATACTTCAAAAAAAAAACCAAAACCACCAAACAAAAACTTTCAGGGAATATAATTCCATCTTTGTCTGTGAGAAAAAAAAGGCTCTGAATATATTATAGGTGACAAAAACATTAAAATGCAATTTTAAAGCACCAGTTTCTATATATTCAGCTATTTATGTTCAAGTCAGATAAAAAGAAAATAAAATCACACAGACTAAAGCAGCAAGTTGAATCCAGAGGTGGACAAAGTTTACACAATGTGAATTTTTGGGTATTTTGGGCCTGTCAAAAGTAACATAACATCCCTTCATACTCAGGGCATGCCTTTCTCAGAGGCCTCAAACATTTAACCAAGATGGAAAACACACCTCCAAAAAAATCTATATATACCTTTTGTTACTCTGCCCCCTCTCCAAAGGAGAAGCTGAAGCACAGAAAGATTAGAAGACTATCCCAAGGCCACATAAAAAAAAAAAATAATCAGTGGCTGTGTCAGAAATGAAAGTGAAGTCACTCAACACCAAAGCCTATGCTAGGTCTTCAAAATATCTCTTCTGCCAGTTTATGTGCTTAGAAAGGGAATGCACTAAAATAAAATTAGTGTAACTTAAGATCTTTAACACAACTATATAGGTGCTCTGCCCAATTTCTTTGCTTGTAATCATAGAATTTCTCAAAAATCTACAGTGCAACTGAGCTTGTATGCAAGATGAAGTTAAAATGCAAACGGCAACATCACTCTGCACACCGATCCATCCCAAGTGACCCAGCAACAAATGCTCCCTTCTGCCCACGAAGGCAACAACGAGAGAGGGCATATAAGCCCATCCATGCACTCTTCGCAGACATTCCTCCAGACAAGTCATTTGCTCTTCAAAAAATGAATGTGCAAAAAATTTCCTTCCCTTCAAGTATCAGACATCTGTCTTGTCTTAGTTCATAACCTTTGTCTACTTACCGATCAGAACTGAAACATTTCAGTAAGTCTTATTGGGTGAAAGCTTCTCTAAGGGAAAAAAGACCTCATTTTCCATTCATCCCAGTGTGCCTAAGACTCATATATTTTGGGCCTGAATGAGCACTTTTTCTTCATAATAAGAGAGATGTCTTATTCCCTCATTTCCCCTCTCCCACAATATTTGTGAAAGCTGTTGCAATTACAGAGTCATGTGCTCAAACCAGGGGATGGAAGCCACCTGATCACCTGGAGAATTCCAATCCATGCAGTCCACTCACATGACCCACATTTCATTCTGTAAGCAGAAGGAGTCAGAGCTACACAACAAATAACTTCTCTGCAAATCCTCAATGAGTTGCAGATTTTGAAATGTACATTGCAAAAGAGACAAGAGATTACCAGGAGAGAGGGCAGTTTTATGGTCAAGGTGAACGAATGCTGTCTCTGCTTGGCAACAAAATTATTCCAAAAACTCAAAAATGTACTCATCATAACCCTTGCTGTTGGGTACATGGATAGGTGGCTAGGTGGATATTGGCTGAAACTTCACCTGAACACACAAAACATTGCAGCAATGCCCATCACTGCCATAAATGCCTTTTTTTAATAGGTGGCAAGTATCCTGAAAATCAGATGTGGAAAATATACAGGAATCTGACCACCTCTACAGAATAAGAATAATATCATGTAGTTGTTTGGTACCGTTACAGAACTGAAGGCATTCATGGTGATGCTCCACTCAAGTGCTGTGGTGTAGCTCTATGGAAGCACTCAAAGAAATGAATAATTCTGCTTTAAATTGAGTGCTTGAATGCCCATTCATTAAAAACCAAAAAGCCTCTATAGTCTCTCACCAAACAGGGGAGATAAAATGAAACACTGAATAGCTATCTGGTCATGGAGGCTGCAGCTTGATAAATGCTTTGTTCCATGATGGTGTCCCCCTGCCCCATGTCTGTTCACATCCCTGCAGCCTCTGTTTGGGCAGTACAGCTGTGGCCACATAATGAGCCAGGCCAGGGAACCAACACAGGTTAACAAAAAATAACCTAGTGGGGAAAAAAAGGTCACACCAGTTTCCAGTCCAGTTCTCCCTACAGTCTTATAAAGAGCTGTACCAGCACAAGAGGGCAAGAAGGGGATGGAAGGAGAGCAGAGAGATGGGGCTGCTGGAGCAGGTGCTACAGCTCAGCTGTTCACCAGCCACACCAAGAAAGAGGCAGCAATGATGGGAAAGGGGGTATAAATGTGTAATGATACGAAACAAAACTGAAAGTTAATATAAGTATCTTGATTAGGGTACAGAGTACAGTCTACACTGGCACAGGTAAATGCCAGAATTAAAGTTAGGAACTTTTTGAGTGACTCCGCTGCTTAGTGTCCTCCTATTGCAGCAAGTCCTGTGCTGTCACTTCTATTATTATTATATATTTATTATAAAATAATATTTGCACACTGAAATGCCAGATAACATTCATGTTCTGAATGCATGCAGAAGTGGCATCCTGTAGAACCATACGCACACCTGCATCAATCACCTCTGGATTATCCAGAGCTACAGAGATGCTCGTACTTGTGCTAACAAAATAAATAGAAATAGTAGGTTATTACTTTATGTTGAATAAAACTAGGAAGGTAAGAAACCAGCAGATTTTACAGCAGCCAAATATGCAGGATTGATCAGTCAAGAATATTTGGGATCCTTATTTCTATTTGTCACCATTCAAACCTAGAAAAAAAAAAGAACTCAATTCCACACCTAACTATAGTCCATAGTAAAACTCAGTCATGCAGAAAGAAGTCTCTTAACTAATGTCTCTGAAGTACACACAGTTCTAAGAAAACAGTCCTTAATAGCTTTTTACTTACTTAAGTAAAAGAGAAACCAAGTTAAATCTCCATTTCTAGTAGTAATAATAACTGTAGAAATAATGGAGACTGGAATATAATTTAAATAACATAGGGAGCAGCCAAGAGGGAATAGGACTTCCTCTAAATATATTAGTGAGGAATGTGACTACTATTTTTGCTTTTTGTTCAATACATAGCATTCACTTGACCACGTCCTTAGCAAGCCTGCCATGTTACTTTCAAAAGCTTCCTAACACATTAAAATAAAATTTACTATAGCAGTAATTTCACTTTACTACTAATATTAGCCCAAGAACAACTCTTTGCTCAGGGAAAAAACCCTTCCCTTCAGCTCAATGAAAGTTGTGCCTGATAACGACTTCAGGAATAGCCCATTGCACAGAATGTCAGGTTGACG
This sequence comes from Scolopax mira, assembly GCA_004320125.1. Classification (NCBI taxonomy): domain Eukaryota; kingdom Metazoa; phylum Chordata; class Aves; order Charadriiformes; family Scolopacidae; genus Scolopax; species Scolopax mira. The sequence goes on along the minus strand of BJBW01000719.1, from coordinate 40,112 downwards.
GAGACCTATTGACTGCAAATAACGAGACGGTTAATTTACATATGCCGTTTCTTGTGACAGCTCACGCACGCCTTCATCTGCCCATCATCTCTAACCGTTTCCCGCTGCCTTATGCAAGTGGCCCCGCTCTCATTCCTCCGCATCCCGAGAGCCAGTCCACAGCTGCAGGCAGTCAGCGGAGAGCAGCAAGGGAAATGATATATTGCAGATATTTTATTTTTGGAAACGGCACTGTAAATAAAGCCATTTCCAGAGATATTCCATGGACACGGAGCGCTTGGTCGCGGAGCCAGCGCCTTATGTAACAGGAGGAGCATTGTTTAGGGTTGCCTGCTTTAAAAAGCCACTCCTGGTAACACAGTTTACAAAGCTATAAAAAGCTTCCAGTGTTAACTATTGAGAACAAGCAGGCAAGTGGCTTGTTATGAAAAAGGCTGGTGCTAACTGGGGAAAAAAAAAAAAAAAAAAAAAGTTGCGTTAAATCACTTAACTTCCCGTCCCTCGGAGGGACATCATCTCGGCTGAGACTTACTGTGTGGGGAAAGGTGGGGGGTCCTAGGCAGCCCCTCGCAGCCCCATGGCCAGGTGCTGAAGACAGGTCTGCCGCCTCCCCGCAGCCGCCGTCACTGAGCTTCCATTTAATTCCTCTTTATTCCCCTTTCTCCCGGGGTGGTTGTCGACACGTGGCAAGAGACAAGGGATCCGTCGGACTCGGCCTCCCGCTCTTCTTCTGCCAGGCGACCGTCAGCCTCTGGGAAAGCGTTAGCAGAAAGGATCACTGGAACATGCACAGGCGCTCGCAAGCAGCTGTAAATTTCCACTCCCAGCCTTGCTCCGGAGCTCCTCACTGTACCAGCTCCGTGGCTGGGTGTGCAGTTTTTTCCTCACTGCCCTCCCTGCTTCCCACTCCCTCGCTCGTCGTCTGGCTGGCAGGCTCACACCCACCCCACACGCACACCCCCTTCCAACTCCACGTCAGAGGAACGCCTGGAAAAGCAAAGGAAGAAGCGATCGCTCTGCTGAGAGGTTCCTCCAGGGTTAAGGGAGGAGATGCAACGATTCCGCATCACTTCTGTAAGTTTCCATTCCCCTCTGAAGTCTGTTGGTGTAGGGGAGGCATCGCTGACGGGCCCTCGCACCATCATGTGGCAGAGGCTGCTGGAATTAAATTATTCACCTTACCGTCCTGCTGGGAATGCAAATAAGGCAGCCCAACTGCCAGCTGCTGTTACAAGATAATAATAAAATCAACACGCTCACGCACCACATATTTCAGCAGAGTCCTGCCCAGAGAAGCCAAAGTTAAGCTCCTTCCTGCCTGACTGTAATTATAACATAAAGATAATACTTTTTCACAATAATACTTGGGAGAGGGGGGGAATATGTGGGAACTGCAGTATAGTCTAAGCAAAATTTAAATCCACTGAAGAAATGCATTAGCCTAAAGTATTTTTTCAAAGGCTAATGTGAAGGGGGAAAAAAACAATAATCACACAAACTATATCTGAAACAAGTGCTACCAGCTATTATCAAGCCCAGAAATACAGCAAAATGCAATTAAAGGAATTTTTTAATGCTTCACTTTTCTCTCTTGGCAGCTATTGCTCAGCAAGCATCACATATTCCCAAAGGAACTGCGAGTGCCTTCCATCCCCCCCCCAGCTGTCTAACAGGCATTGAGAACAGGGAAAGAAGGATGTTCAACCAACCACCGTGGGCTCTGCAGCCTGGATCTCAGCTGAGACCCACCAGGGATGAGAGCCCAGCATGTGAGTTCACCAGCTCAGCGCGAGATTTCACCTCCTGCTCCTTCTTTTTCAGGGCAAAGCCCCACCAAAGTCCCACTTTATTAAAAATAATTTTCTATCCTACATTTGCTTGGGGAACTAATTTCAGCCCTCGCTGCATAGCAGCACTACAGTCACATCAGATCTGAATTTAGGGCTCACCTGCAGTAGCTGTGCAGAGCTCTACATCAGAGGCAACCCAAAAAGCATGAGAAACCTCCTTTCTGAGGAATACAGATGAAACGAAACACCCACCTTTCAAAAGGCTAACATCCTTTGCCAGCAATCCCAGCTCCTAACCGAGGCAAAGAGGAGTATCCCAAATCCTTACTTTGAAGAGCCAAGCATCAGCCCGGCTTCAGTCACTCCCTATCCCTCCCGGGCTCAGGGAGGCAGCAGCAGTCCCTGCTCCCAAAACCTCCCTGCCTTCGCTCCTGCCTTTGCACGGGAGGTGCTGAGCTGATCTCAGATCAGCAGATTTGTGCTCTCAACTTATCTGCAAAGCATGCCACCATTTGTGCTTATGCTTTACCTAGCAGACCACCAAAATACCTTAGCCCCATGTTTTTGGGCTGCCCTGAATGGTGCTGGGAACAGGCACTGGTGCTGCTCCCATTGCACCCAAAAGCACTGCCACAAGTGACAACAACTGGCAACTTCTGCTCCAGAGCTCTAGTGGGATGTTCCTCCAGCACAGAATTGAAGGTATCCATTAGACATCTGGGCTAGGTTTCATCTCCAGGCCACCAGAGAGCTCAGCGAGGGATGCTGTGAACACCAAGCTCAGAGCGGGACAAGCCACCCTTCAAAGTGTCATCTTTCTCCACAAAATGTAGCAGGCGTAGGGACAACCAGCACAGGTCAACATTTCATGACACAAAAAACTTGGGGGATGAAAAACCAGCACCATGTTACTGATTCATGGGTGCCTCGCTCTGCCCCTGTTGGGTGGGCACAGGGAAGGGGCAATGCGCTCTGTGGCACCCTACACCCACTCTGGGGTTGGCCCTTTCTTTTTTATCGGATACCGTGGTCACCGGGCAAACACTATAGTGAAAGTCAAATGATAAGATCTCTGCCCTTGGGCTGCTACGGAAGGTACCGGCTTTTCTTAAGGCAACACAAAAATTTAGGTATGTTATGTCATTAATTTGTACTGTGTGTTTTTCAGGGATTAATTCCTTTTTTTTCTCTCCTGAGGGAAATTACATCCTTTCCATAGTGCCTCCACCACTACTTCAACACATAGAAAGACACCCCTCTTAACCCCATGGAGCTAAACATTGGCAGGTCCTACTCTGCAGTTGAACAATCACAAAAATGATTGAATAATCACACACACACACACAAAAAAAAGCTGATTTAGTTGCACAATAAGAGGCCCTCACTGCATAATCTGTGTATCACCGAGCTCCCTGAAGTATTCCCAGCATATTCTGAGTAAACAGCCCTTTGGAAGCAAAAGAACTTTTATCTAGAAAATTACTACCCTCTGTTTCAGACTAAATATGCCTGCTTTCCTGCTTCTGAAGAGTAAATGTAATATGCACTCACTTTACAGTTCAATTCTGCGGTCTTCTACCTGAGGTAATACTTTTGGACTTTAATAGGAGGCCTCTACACATTGAGCAAGCAAGAAACATGCCTGCCCTCATCCCTGCATTGCAGCAGGAGAAACGGTGCAAAGCAGAGCAGCTAAAGGGGCAAGGGAAAAAAAATCTGCTTTTCCAATACTCTGTTTCATCTTCAGTGCAGTTAATTCTCAGATGACAGGAAAAAGGCTTTGAACTATCCAACAGGAATTAAGCTGTAATTACTTAGTGCACTTACCTGTTATGTTTTTTTGTTGCCAAGAGGTTATTAAATATTTCAAAATAAATGTTTGCTTCGACTCATAATTTGTCACCATCTCAAACATAGAATGACGTAATTATGAACAGCCAACAATTCTTTACAGTCTCTAAGTACACTGAAAACAAATCTCTGTGCCCTCCTAAAGGACACCAGCCTCCACATATTTAAATTCCATTATATTTTCCTTTAAAGTGAGCACAGTCCTCAGGCTAAAGCATGGTTAGAGTACTTTTGAGAAATGTTGTCCTTGTTTTCATAACTTAAAATCACACCGTCTAATAAAGATCAGAGGAAGAAAACCCCAGTCCTTTATTCCTGCCCTTTCCATTTATTTTCTAAAGTGGAAAAGAGAAATTAGGGAGCTTGAACAATGAGTGTAGTAGCAATAAAGTACAGAGGTGGATGATAAACACACAGTACGTGTGTCTGCCTCCTCTGAGATGACTTCCAGCATTCCAAAACCCTAAGCAGTCTCAGATAGTAACAACAAAAAAATTCATTCTTTTCCCCAAAACTGCTTAATGCCAAGGCCCCAGGCCATCAAAATTCAATTCTCCACAGTGACAGGTTTAGTTGCGTAATATTGGATTATGAAGAAGAGAAACTTTAGGATTCTAAAAAGATTTCCCCACTCTCTAAAACCTGCAAACTAAAGAACAGACACCTCCACCCCGTGATTTTGTTCTACTCTTACAGATCCCAAAATATCAACATTGTGGCAATTTATCAAGGTGGAGGGAACTGAAAATAAATTACTTATATTATCTACATCATAAAGTTGTTACACTTTAACTCAAGGCATTTCATTTTACGACATAGCAATATAAAAAGTGTGCCCAACAACACTTTTAAAACATCATAAAATAAGAGGAGAGACTTTACAGTAACTTTGTTCTTGTAGGTTATTCTACCAGTTTGCAGACACTCATTTTCCTCAGATCCCCTACAAGAACAGCATGGCCACTCCAGATTAATGCCATTAAAACTCTTCAGCTAATTGATCCGCAATACAGACATGCACCAGTGCTCCCACTTTCTCTTTTTTTTTTTTTTCCTCCGTTTTCCCCCATATAATCTCAGAGGCGGAGAAGCTCAGAACTAAGTCCATACACCAATCCCCTCCAAAACAGCCACCAGCACTAAAAGGCAACTTAACATTTGGCTGCTTATCCAAATACAAAACAAGGCCAAAAAAAAGGGGGGGACAGTCAACAGAGGGGCAGGTGGTTTTCCCTAGGGCCATTTAAAAAGCAGCAAAGCTTCTGGCCTTTCTCAGGACTGGAAAACTCAAATGTCTTTAGTGAAGCATGGGGGAAGAGAGAGCAGCCAGAGGCAGCAGCAAACCTGTAGCTGAGTTTTAGCTGAAGCAAGCAGGAGGATTTAAATGAATGCTTTGTATAAGCCACGCCTAAAAATACAAACACCTCTTACGTGGATTTCCCCTCTTCTTCCTCCTGGCTCCCTCTAGTGCTTTTAAGCACATACTGCCTTTCCCTTCCTGATTTATTTAATACAAATCTAAACAGTTGCTAAGATTATTTTTTTTTAATTTTTTTTTTTTTTAAGAGCTGCATCAACTCTTATAAACTGCTTGGCAGTTTTTTCTGGACATATTATTCACACGTACATCACTCCAGCAATCACACACTGACACTGGCCTTTCTACCAGAAACCTTTATGCATTAAACATTTCACAGCCCAGCATATTTAAAATTTTCCTTATTTTTAAGACATCCATCAGCTTAAAGAAATTCAGATAAATGAATTCCTTGCCCTGCATGTTCCCACCCCAAACAGGAACTACATTTAAACAGGAGGTTACTAGAGCCCAACAGCTGAAAAACAAAACAGATTAAAATTTTATGCGTGTTTTAAAGGGTCACTTATAAAATTTTAATTGCATCCCTTATCTATTGTGTCCCAAAATAAAACACGATTAAGAACCATACCTGTACTCCCACTTTTATGAGTGGAGGAACAGTGAACTCATGACAACATCCTGCTTTTTACCTGTGGACGTATGCAAACAGAAAGCAGTCCGCCAATATCAGTAGCTCCCTGAAGAGCTGAGCAGGTATTTTTAATATGATTATAGTCTTCACCTCTCCAAACTCTACAGTTTGTACAGACTGTACATCTCTGTACAGCCAACAACTTCGGTGGCTATGTTTTTTTGTTTACAGTCTATTCACCAAATTAAAAATGGCAAAAGGAAAGCTCATTTCAGAAGTGTTGAAGATCTAAAATTTAACCTCTCATTGAGGTTAAATGAGAGGCCCAATTTTTACTCTGAGAGGCCAAATTTTACAGTTTGTATCACAGCACACTGGAAAAAATAAGTTATTTACGATAGCAACAAACAAAAGTTATACACAGACAAATACGCCCTCGCTGTCTAGTACAGTGGAAGATAGTCCTTGCATCACTGCTAGCATTTTTCTTCATTAGATTGCAAAATTCTCTTGTGTATAAGAGCATTTATCTGCCATTTCCCATTTCCAAAATGTTCAAACAATATTAATACTCTTTAGTCTTCTTGCAAATACTGAAATTTAGTTGCTGGTTTCCACATTACTTCAGCAAGCAATTTTCTTCATTTTAGGCACGAGTCACTAAGCATGGGGTACTGCATGTTAAGACATCCCCTTCCAACATGCTCATGTATGCAAAAAAACCTACCTATGTTCCCTCTACAGCTTTCCCTGGTGAAAGACAAGGGAGCATCTCTAGCCATCTCTAACCACTAATAGTGCTTGAAGCTGAAAGCTGTATTACTGCATATTCATCTCACTAATGATAATGTGCAATGAAAATACTGAGCAGATCAACTGGCTTCTGCTGACAGTAATTTCTTTATATGTAACGTGTGGCTCTGACAAGGAGGAAGGCAGTATGGGATGAAGGCTTTTCCTCTATTGACCACTCCTATAGAAGTCAAAGGCATTTTTCATCAGATGGCCTCAAGACAACTTACAAACAAAAAAAATTAAGCTTAATTTGAAACACAAGTTAAATGCTCCTGTGAGGCAATTAACACCTACTTTAGCACGAGGAAACTGAAGTGGCACCAAGAAAATACGCAAAGATGTGTGCTCCAAAATGTATTGTTAAACAATGTCAGTGGATAGGAACTGTCATTCTGGATCAGACAAAGCTCCATCAAATGCCATCTCCAAGACCAGCTGATACCAAGTGGAAAGTAGACAAAGAAATATATACAAAAATAGTGATGACTTCACTCTTCTGCTTCTGGCAATTAGCACCTTAGAAGTTTGCTGAAGTGTTACCTAAAATCACCATGCTAAATCACTACAAATGGCTCCACACCCATTTGCTTTAAAGATCCTAAAAGAGCAACTACTCCTCTTCCGGGTGGATTCTGAAATCATATCTGCAATACTTAGATGCAGCAGATTGCTCCAGACTGCTTCTGACTCTCAAGACTGAGCAGTCAAGAGAGCTCAGCGATTGCTACTTTCTCTAGATGAGGGATTGAACAAGAAATCAGCACTATCAACGATTCCGGTTAGTTATCATCTCCAGGGCAGCAAAGGCCAGGAGTTACCCATAGAACTACTGTGTTTTTCAAGTGATTGCCCCAGACAAGAGAACAACTACTACCAGAAAGTCCCACACAGAGGCAGGACGTTGTACCAATGACAAGATGAGTTCAGACCGAAAAAAACAAGAGTCAGTTCCTATTTGTGCCACACAGTTCTGTGTGACCTTGGAAAAGCCACTTAGTCTCCCCATGGGAAAACAAATGCATTCAAGAACATAAGGTGCTTTGACATTATAGTGATGGAACCCAAATAAACATGCTAAGCAGTTCCCAGCTTGATGTGGCCTTTTCTTGCAGACTGGTAAACAATCTTGCAGTTTGTGTGATGTATGTCTCCAGAAACCATACCCACAGACAGAACAAACTTCTGAGTCTCTTCTCATGCAAGTAAAGAATCCTACTAAAGCAGAATGGTTGAACCAAACCCAGAATAATATTAGGCTAAATAATAATAATATTAGGTCTCAACTGGTACTTTCAGATGAAGAATTACATTTTTTTCCAGCGTCACATAATGAAACCTAAGCATTATTATAATTAATGAAAAATTACTTATTTTAAAGCAAGTGTTGCTCTAAACTGACTTCCCTGAAGTCACACAAGAAAATGTCCAACAGCTAACACTGTTGCCCTGTTGGAGAAAGAGAACCCAGTTTTTTTCCTGTTTTATTCTTTAACAGTTTTTGTCCTGCAACAACATTAGTTTATAATACTGGATCAGGATAGGGAACCTTGAGAATCACCAAGCACAAGTTGCACATGGAGACATTGGATTCACAAGTACCCCAAAGTCATTCCCAACAAACAATTAAGTATATTCATCACTTCTCAGATTGCCTTCAAATATATTTGCCTTCATGTCACAGATTCATGCAACACTGGATGCTTGCATTTTCTGTCCCAAAATAAGGATTGTAACATGACTATAATGGGGACCATTCATCACCTGACAGGTAGGATGAACCATTTTCACAAATCCACTGACACAGATTTTAGTCACATATTCTTTTGGATCCAGGATGGAGTCTCCAGTCCCTCCTTAAAGAGCTATGTAGTTCATCCTCACTGAAAGTTGATTATATTGAGTCAATTAACCTATGCAGTGTTCTATGAATACTCCCTGCTGGGGGAAAACTAACCACGAACATTCCCACCCTACTAAATAGCCATCCAGTGTTCTCCCCATCTGTGTCCCCCAGCAACTGGCATTACAAATTAATTATTACGTCAGACAAACACGACCACAAAGTGTCCAACTAAGGGCTGAGTTCCTTTAGTTTTAATTAATAAAGCAGGGTCATTCCTTGAATTCATTAAATGGCTGCAGGCTGGCATTTTTTAGCATGGGAAGCGTGTTCTGAACAAGGACCAACCTGCAGCAGTGTGCTTGTCTTCAGTCCTACCTCTGCTTTGGAGGGAGTGCAGCCAAAACACCTGAATGTGCTTTGATTCAACTCTTCTTGGAGAGCCTCAAAAGTGAGAATTCCTGACAGGCTGTGGGTACCTGTAACGAAAATAACTTGCCACGTGACATAAATGGCAAGGTTTAGATATAAAGGTTGTATCAGGTCAAATATACTGATGGAAATGTTCTTGGCAAACATCACTCCTCTCTGCATCTCTCAATAAAATCTGACAGCTACTTTATTACACAGCATACAGATCTACACTTACAAACATTCTCACACCCTCTGGAAATAGTACAAAAAATGACAATTTTCTCATGCTAATGGTAGTTTACATATCTGCTCTCTTCCTACGGAAGCAACCAATAATTTTTCTCCTCTCTGTGTGTTTTTACAGTGTGCTTTCATAAAAGAACTTTATCTGCCATCAAAATTTACACTTCTGAAGGGTAAAAGACTGTTACTGTCCAATACACACCCCCAAAAAAGAAAGAAAAAAGTTAAGATTAGCACTGAAAGTGAATAAGGTATATCCCCTCACACATGAAAAAGCAGTCTCAAGCTGTATCAGCCCAGACATGAGAAATTATCCAGTATCTTTGCAAAAAATAATGCTTGTATCATAGTCAGAAGAAATATGAGTCTGAAGACTGGCAGAACACATTTTCTAATATCAAATATGCATGCAAGACCCCAGTTCTGTCTCTCTCGTGTGACATTCCTCAATGTCATGTCACAGGCCTAACATCACAAGGAGTCAAAATTTCATATCTACTAAACCGAGCAGAGATTCCCAAACCCAAGGAGTCAGAGCTGTAGGCCTGATAGTGGAACTGAGAGGAAAAAAAAGTCCTGAAAAAGTTTCTTTCAAAACAGCAGTGCTCATAAGGATACAAAATTATGTCTGACATTATTGATGATTTTGGAGTTTCCACCCAAATACCAGGGAAAAGAAATGGCTTGTTTTCTGAGAGCAGACCCTGTGAGAAGGTCACCTGGTGAGAATCTTACCAGTTTAACTTTCCATGACCACAGCAAGACAGTCTCTACTAGCTGTCAGCACGGGATGAAATTGCTTTCACAAACGTAAGAACTTCCATTGAAAGATTTCAGCACATAAAGACCTGTATCCAAACAGCTGCATATTAGCCAAGTAACTAAAGACGTAAATCTAAGCTATTTAATACCTTGTCATTTAACCCAACAACACACTACCTATTTTTACATTTTTGTATTTAAAAAAGAATATAGATGACATGATTAGAAAGTTAAAAAGTAACATATAACGAGGACCTGTGACAAGGTACACAGAACTGAAATTGAAGAGAGGTCCATGGCTTGCTATACACTTACAAAATAAGACTTTTTAAAAAAAAAAAAAGTTTGTAACAGATTTTTTTTTCCTCTTCTCAAAACAAAAAATGAATTTTGCTACTACCAAAGGAATTTTAAAATTGCAAGGATCTACGGTGGTTCTCACAAAGCTTGAATTATTTTCTGATGTAGCTCAACAGCTTCTTGAACAAGAGCAGTTTTTTAAAAGATTTTGTATCTTAACATTAATTTCAAGTACTGGAAAATTATAAAGTCCATCAATAAGGTAGTGCAACAGTTAACTAGTTATAACTTAAAATTTATTTTTTTTTCATTTTACACAAGTTCATATTCTGTTTTACTTTCTGCTTCTTGCTGCTGTGACTCCTGTATTTGCAAAAGTGTGCTCTTTGAAGGCTCTATATTTTGCTCAGGGATAGGTACATGATCAAATCACTTCAACAAACTCAGAATTTACTTCTTCATTGCTATCTACATTAAGTGTATAGATACATTTTTCCAACACCTACAACCAGCACTGGCTTCAATTTAAAAAGAGTGTATTGAAGAGAATCCATCAAACCTGATTATATTCCAGAAGTGAAGTCAGAAAGGAAATCTCCCATTCTGCATTCACTGTTTTCAACTCCTATCAGCTTTTGGCTGCCCCTTATCTACAGGGAGTATCTTGTCCACTGACTGTTGCCCACGAGCCTCAATATCTTGCAATGCTGTTTTTTAGGACAGTGTTCCTCATTCTTAAAGTGCATCCAGCCTGCTTTCATGGTGATTAATTTCCCAAAGGTTTGAGTCCATCTTTCAAAAGACTTGGCAAGTGGACTCTTTAATTCAATCAAATTCATGAGGCCATGCCACCGGTTGTCATTTTTCTCCTCTACATGGCCTAGATAAATCTGTCAGGAAGGATTCTGCATTTTCTTCCAACCGTGTGTTTATTTTGGGGTGGTTTATTTTGCAAACGGACGAAGATCAGAATATTTTACCTTAATGATTCTTCATTGACTGTAGTATTTTAGGAGTCAGTTTCTTTCACAGACAAGCTTTAACCCTTAATGTAACTGATATACTAGACATCTTATAATAATATGTAATATATATTATATAATATCTGTTTTCTATTAATCATATTGAATAGCATTTGCTATTCAAGATAGACTTGCACCTTAAGATTTTGGACAGTTTTACATTAGCCATTTAACAAAAAGCATCCTCAGTTTCCATAAATTTGTAACACAAATTTTCAAAAGGGTTCTTTCAGTCTTGTTGATCTAATATGATGGCTTTGTTCACCATTATATGCTTATTTGTAATAGTCCGCTTCTCACTACAGATGTAAGTAACAGTTCTGTCTTTTCAGCATCTTTTCAGCACTGTTGTTGACAAGAGACCTATGTCACTGTTCTTTTTGTCCCTGGTATTTTTAGAACATCTCCCACTAGATCCCAAAGAAAATCTGAAGGGTTTTATTTCATCAGCTTTATAAAAAATCACTTACACTTATTCCTATATATTGGCCCTTGAACCACTTCTAAATCAAGATGGGACTCTTCCTTTGCCTAAATTATCTCTTAGTATTTGGCTCTGCACATTATAGATAGCCAGATGTTCTCACACTTTCTCTCCCACAACTTTGAGAAACTTGTGTAAATGATGTTAGAAATATAACAGCACATCACATCACGCAACACTTGAAGACTTGCTTAGTCCCCCATGTTCTCCATCCTCAAAGACAGGAACATCACATACTTTTGCAGCCATCTTCTTTTCCCATGACCTTATGAACTGCGATGAGATGATACTCAGATTACAGAATGGAGAGAGTTCAGTGTGAGAGAGGAAAAACAATGGGCAACATGTCTCTGCATGCTTTCTAAGTATTCAACTGCTACCCAAGAAACCAGAATAGCATGAGGGTATCTCAGGAAATCCTCTGGCAAAATCTCATTTCCATGACAAAAGAAGGTGGAACACAGATGAATTGTAAGGGCATGCATCTCCTTTCATTAATGTTGGTTTTTTTTGAAGGGAAAAACCTTTTCCAAACAGCACATACCCTAAAGACTAGCAAACCAATCTGACCTCAGAGTTCATTCAAACCTCCCTCCACTCAAACTGCCTTTGACCAAAAGCACTTTGTCTTTTACTTCTCTATTTTGCCCGAGGCTGTGTGCAATGCTTGCAATAGAGGAGTATAGATGTCACAAGGCAGTTACAAGCCTAAACACACATTGTAATGTAAAAGACAAGACCTATTAATGGCCTGCAGATGAGAAGGAGCAGGACCAAAGGTCAACACAATTTCTGTGTAATAAGCTTGCGTTTTAGAAGGTTGAGCCTTGCTTATCTGATTTGCTTAAACCAATTTTTCAAAACAAAAACCAAACAAAAATTATCAGAAAAAATAAAGCAAAACCACAGACTCTTCCCAGGGATTATGTTATATACAAAATATTTGCCTTAACAGAGGACTACAACCACCCTGCAATCCTGCCCTCACCTATAAAGTTCCATTTGGTGCCTTGTTTCTAACAACAAATACATTGTATATTGCAGACAGCTTCTCCTGTATCCAAAAGCAATGTGTAGTCAATGACCACCATGAATTGACAGTCTTTTGCTTATTTGCAGAAATGAAAGACAGCTGCCTACCTGCCAATGAACTACAGAAAGTGAGAGTACAAAATTAAAAGATGCACTTGAGGAGGGTAAGTTGATATAGCCGTGCCTCCCTGCTGACATATGAAAAAAGGCATAACAAAATGCTGAACGTTACCTGTTCCTTGGAACACTAGAGCTGCTGGAAATGAACTCTCTTTCCATGTAATTTTATTCTCTCCCTATTATGTAGTCTCCAGTGCCCGCCCTTAAAAAGCCTCACACAACTTCCTTCCCACACTTATGAGTAAGTGAACTGGATTCTTTGCTGCAATAAATTTTTATGTATACGTTTGTACAAGTGCCTTTGTGTTAGATTGACATGAGGTCTTTTAACAAAGATCACCCAATCCCATAGCTGTCACTCAACTGTCCTCACATTTCAAAGTCCAGTTGTGCAGCAGTACTTTATTTCATCCTAATTATGATCTCTTGCAACAGGAAACACAAGGCACAAACACGATTGAGATATCAGAAGTTTTTTTAAACACATGCTGTAAAATAATTTAAATATGTTGTTTCACAATTGATTAAATTGCACTAAGATCATAATCCTGACAAAAAGGGAAGCCATGCCCTGCCTGCCATCACCTTCCTTGCCCTAGGAATAGCATGACTGCAAAGGGAGACAGATTAGCCTGCTGGGCATCCTGAAAAATTAACAGCTAGAAAGAACCCAACCCCTTTTACTTCCCCTAACAATGCAGCTTTTGGAGAAGTGAGAAGAACTGGGGGGGATGGGGATGGACAGGGACACAGACACTTACTAAATGTAACTTTGATCACAGAATCCAGAATGATATGGAGTTGGAAGGGGTCTCTGGAGAGCCCCTGCCAAAGTCCAAGCCCCTGCCAAAGAAGGTCCACCTAGAGCTGGCTGCACAGGAACATGTCCAGGTGGGTTTTGAATGTCTCCAGAGATTGAAACTCCACCACCTCTCTGGGCAGTCTGTTGCAGAGCTCTGTCACCCTCACAGTAAAGAAGTTCCTCCTCATGTTTAGATGTAACATTGTGTGTTCAAGTCTGTGCCCGTTTCCTCTTGTCCTGCCACTGGGCACCACTGAAAAAAGACTGGCCTCATCCTCTTGACACTCACCCTTTAAGTATTTATAGGCATTGATCAGATCCACCCTCAGTCTTCTCTTCTCTAGACTAAAAAGTCCCAAGTCCCTCAGCTTTTCCTCATAAGAGAGATGCTCCAGGCCTCTAATCATCTTTGTAGCCCTACAAAAAGTGGAAAAGAATATGGTTTAAAAGTTACACAAGCACTTTGTATAAAATTGTAAGAGAACTTTGATTGAGCTTTAGCTGAACTCCTGGAACTAAAACTTAATTGGGCCTTTTGCACCTGCATTAAATGTAGAAATAGTTAACAGAAACTTAGATCAAAAAAATTGAATTGTTGAAGGCTTACTACATTGAGAATGTACTGAAGGTGAACAAGGTCCATGGAGGGAGTATGCTCCTGCTATCTGACCTAAGGGTAGGATGACGAGATGTACAGTCTTTGGAATAAAGTCAAGGTAAAAGTGTGTCCAAGAGGAGCCTTAGGAGATTATAATAATGAAATAAATCAGCTGTATTTTATCCCTATAAATGCTGGACTGTCAGAAATGTGTGGTGATGTTAAATGCCCAGCACCCGATTCTGCAAAACTGAAATAAAAACAAATATCTTGACTCAGTGTGTTGATTGGCTCTCGCATACCAGGTGAAGAATCCTCATTTAAGGACAAGAACTTGTGTGAAATTTTTGGAACTACCTTTACCAATCATTTCTAAAATGGATAATCCTGGCTACAATACTAGAAGAACAAAACTAAAGAAAAAAATCCATCTACCCATGAACACTTTTTTGGAGGAGGGAACATGCAATTTTAAAATACTTCTACAATGCATAGTGGCAAAAACAGGTTTAAAATAAATAAATAAATAAAAACAACAACAACAAAACCCCAGACATCCTGTCCCTTTTTTGTTTTGGCACAACTGAGAATGCAGAGAAGTCCAGGCTTAGGACAGCTCTGCTCTGCAATGAAGACCATTCACAGTAACTCAGATACAGTAACATACCAGCACTTTGGTTGTACCAAAGTAGTAGTTGCACAAACACTTTCAACTGGGATAAATGACACCAACAATAAAATTAAAAAGCTCATTTTGCCCCTAGGCCACCCCCAATTCCCTGAGAGAAACCAGAAACACCAAGTGACAGCACAGCAAATTAGATGAGGACAGTTATTCAGATAAAATTAGCTGAGACAAATAGGTAACTTTTTTGTTTTTTTTTTTTTTTAAACCCCAAACAGTTTCCCAAGCAAAGGTAAATAAACAGGGGTGGGCTGAGATGCACAGGGAGAACAGCACTGTTTCTGTCTTTGCCACTGCCAACTTAAAATTTTCATGGGAGTGTGGCTTCCCTGCCCCTTTATAATGCTCATTAACAAAACCTAACACAATAAATATTAAGAGGACAATACTACTTACTGCTATTTTCCAAACCTCTACCAAGTTAGGCCAAACCAGCTGCTGATGCAGCACAGTCAACTGGGTCAAGAAAAATGATCAACTCATAAAAGAGAGTTTTCTTCAGCTAAATTAGTTTTCCCCACAGGAGGCTGTGACTAAGGACTATTTAGTCCAGAATGTTCTTTTTAAAAGCCCCATTTTTGAGCCTCTGCACTGTAGCATATATTTATCCCATTTTCTGTGGTTTCAGTCAAATTTCTTTTAGTATATTTGAAACCTTATAGGTTTCAATTTTATTTGAAAGACGTTATTCTATCTACACACAATAATGACTTCAAGTTTTTGCCACATGCCTCTTTTTGATGGCTTTTATTAGGTTAGCTCCAGTTCTATGGTAGTCACTCACTTCCTTGCCTTTCTGTATCAGCCTTACATCAGCCAGCATCACAAGAACAGCTTCCTCTATGTGTCCATTTAAAAAATAAAAGGCAAATCAAAAAGAAGTGGTGAAATGCTCCACAGAATATCTCTTCAGGGTAGGAACACTGCAAATTCACTAAATCTCGAAAATTGCTTAGAAATTTTTGTCTGCCGCATCTTCATTTAATGAAAATACTTGGTGCACATGCCTGAATCTGCATGCAAACCCACAAACAGAGCCCTTCCAAAGGGTCAGAATACTTTACAACCACTAGCTTTACTTCAGCAAATAACAGTGAAAATTTGTTTCAGATAAATATATAGTTATGTTCACATGGAGAAATGAAGATAAAAAGGATTTTAGGCATCCATTTATTTTGGGTTCCTTTCATCATATACATCTATTGCCTACTTTGCAGAGAACTTTGGCCCTTTCAAGTGCAACTATAATCACAGGCTTTCAGATCATGCTAATTCATCCGAGTCACCCAAAATTAGAGGACATGGTTTGAGGTCTTGATCAGTGCATTGCGGGAGGGGTTGTGGCACAGCAGAGACAACAGAATGCTGCTCAACCTAGTCCAGCATTATCTAACATTTAAACCAGTCCTTCCTTTCTGTGTTCATGCAACCGCCTGGAATCTCTGCTGGCAATGAACACTGAGACTGTAAAACAGAAATATAGCTATACATGAAAAGGTTTCCACTACATAAACAGTATATAAAGATAAATCTGTTACATTACCAGTCTCCAAATGCAGACCTTGAAGGATATGCCAGCTAGTGGATGGTTAAGAGTTTCAGCATATTGGGCCGGACTCCAAAACCCTCAAGCCAGTTGGTAATTAACAGACATCTAGGTCCTCCACATGAAAGAAGTCTATTGTTTAAACACTGACACAAATTTTTCCTTTCCTTTTCATAGCCAGTCTCTAACTGTGTTTTAAGATTCCCTTAGGACCAAAACAGTGTATGATTTTAGAAGCTCCACTTCTCAAACAGACAATTTGTTTGACTTTTAGTTGCCAGGAATGCAAACGTGCTTACATCATAGGTAGAACAAAATCATTTTACAAGCTGAGAAGCTTCTCAGAGGTCCCAAATCTCCCTTTTCTTTAATTTAATAACTGGAAAAATCAGTATCCAAATAAATAACCTAGTAATAGCTAACCCTGAAGTATCTACAATAGGAACAGAATTACAACACATAACACTGAGGGCCTGTAAATAGTCTGTGACAAGTCCAATGAGTAAGCAAGGTACCTACAGGGAATAAATATTAGTATGTATCTTCACGAATAACAATGGGTTACAGAAAAACTTCTATGATAAGCCAAAGGATGCCCCACTGAACAAGTCTGGTAAAGAAGCAGTGATCTGTTTAAAATTATGTGTTCTCTGATCTGTTATCTTAGTTAAGATAAATGAGGTGGGTGAAAAATAAAAGGCTACTTATAAATTATACTTAAATATAATAAAACATTATGTTAAACTTGCATTTTGAAATAAGGAGGTGTGGACACTTATCTATAAGGGATCAAGTTAAATCATGAAGGAGGGTAATAGGGAGGATGTGACAGAGAAGGAGCAGGTAAAAGTACTTATACTTTAAGAAGTTAAAGATACTTTAAAAAGAGTCAATAAAGCAAACAGCCAAACCAGGCAGAAAAAGACAGAAAGGTAAATGAGAATTACAAAACATTTTCTGAATGCCCATGGCTTTGACTGTTTTGCTATTTTCCGGAGTCTGACCTATGTCTCTGTATCTCACCCAAGCCTACCTGGCCATATGAGGATACACTCAAATCCCCACCTCATGCAAGATGATAAAAGCTCCCCGGAGAAGAGAATTGGAACAGCTTCATCTCTTCCCACTCGAAGGAGCCGTTTGCGTTCTCTTTGTCTATGCAATCATTCATCTGAAGTCCCTAAATACAACCAGAACTATGTAACACAAAAGCATAATTCAGCAACTCAATCAACAGTACCATTCACCAGGACAGTCAGCCCTTTCATTGTCACCCGAACAAAGGTGACAGCAAACATTTAAGCACGTGGAATGGGCTGTCCTCACCTCTGGATGCACTTACTCAGTCCAGGTCCAAGCAGCAGAGCCCCACGAAGCTGACACCACTGCTAGAGGAGAACTGCAGGCAGGTTACTGGGATGTCAGATCAACTTATGAGCTTCTGCCACCTAACAAGTTTGGGGAGAACTGAGCTCACTGTCAGAATCTGCTCCAATGCTGCAGAGAGCCTGTCTTACAGTTCTAGAAAAAAGCAAAACCAAGGAAACTCAGGTATGTTTCAAATCTGACCCAGGAGTCATTAATCTTTGTTTTAAGAAAGACATTATTTCCCATCTCTTTTGCTTCAAGTGACAAGCAACTGGATTAGTAAACTCTGTCTTGTCTGAGGCATGCAGTCATGTGCTTCCAGGTTCTTCCATCACTCCCAGTTGGTAATAAAAGCTTTTTAGTGCGACCGACACTTTATAGGGAATAACACAGATTACACCAGCATTACCTCTTCACTACACATCCTCTGCATTCACTTCCTAAGATATGGAAAACTGCCTTTCCAATACCACTGACATAAAACACATTTGTAATTGCGTGAATAATGCAAAACTCTAGATTTCAACCGGTCTTCAATCCCATTTTCATAGATTCCTTGTATTGGGCTCCAGGGTCAGCCTCGGCACTTCCCCGCTCTCTTTTCGGGAGCCAGGCCTCACCCTGTGTGACGAGCACGGTGGATGTTGGCTGCCAAGCACCAGAGACCCTGAGAATCAGCTCCTTCCTCAGGGCGGCAGGATAACACCACTGACTCCTTCCAAGTACAACCCTCGTCGATGGTCAGATTCCCAATACTCACATTTCAGTGGGCTTACTCGCTGCTTCTGACCACGAAGCATATGACAACATTATCATCTCAAAACCAAAACATAATTTCTAACCGTATCAGTCAAGCAGACATGTACAATCCTGCCACACATAGCATTCCCACAGACAAATTAAATTGAAATTTCTCCACCTCTCAAACTGAAGAAATGCTTCTAATAGTATCCCCAAGATTGGAAATGGTTGGATAATTATTTGAGCATATTGTTTACCTCTCCAGTTTAAAGTGGTGGTAAAAAAAAGAAGTGACAAAAAAGTGATGACCAACTGCTGTCCCCACATTCTAAGAGTAGGTTGTTTACCATTCTAAAAAATCCCTTTACGTGGCATTTATGCAGACACTTGCAAGGCTGCTGAAAATGTTAAGGGCAATGTAAAATGCTTTATTTTCACACTGAATCAAAACCACAGTAGTAATTTAGCACTTCACATGGTACAGCTGCAAACAGCAAAAGCATACTGCAGGGCTCAGCATCAGAGTTCAGCAACTCATTCACAGAATATACATGTTAAGTGGTGGACTGGAATCAAAGTCCCTAACATGCCTCAGTATCTGTCTTTTATTTTCCCATCCATCTGCTTGCAGTTCCACTGAGCTCAGCCAGCTGTCAGGACCCCTCTGGCCAAGACAACTTCCCACTGGGACCTAATGACTGCTGTGATCCATACCAACAACAGGAGGCCCCACAAGCATGCGTGGGCACACCACCATATCCCACCACCACCTCAAGCCAGGCAAGCCCCATCAAGCCCAAAACAACGGCTAGAGACACTCCCCCTGCCTCAATCTACACCCCTCTCAGCTGCCGGTTGCTCTGCCAAGATGGCGGCGCGCCCACAGAGCCCGCCCCGCCCCCGCTACGGGAAGGCTCCGCCCCTCAACGCTCGCCCCGCCCCCAAAATGGCGGACCTCCTCTCTCTCGGCTCTCCCTCCCCTCCTCTCCGCGGCCGCATGGCCCGTGCCCTTTCTCTCTCCAGCCCCGCCCCATTGGCCGCCGCCGTACCCAATAGCAAGCAAGAAAGCCCCACCTCCTGCGCGCTGCCATTCGCTCGTGCCGCTCGGCCCCACCTCGCGCATGCGTATTAGCGCAAAGATGCCGGCTCAGAGGGATAAACCCGGAAGGTCCGGCGTCCAATCATCAGAGGACTTGCGCCGTAGGGACAGGGAACTATCGGCTCTGCGCATGCGCTATCTCTCCCCCCACCCAGCCCGGGGGCGAAAGGGGAGGTGTGGGCCTTAGTGCGCAGGCGCATTGCAGAGAAAGAGGGGGAATGGTCTCCCTGGCGGGACAGCGGCCCCTGGCGGGCGGCGGTGCAGCGTACACGGGCGCTGCAGGGGAACGCGGCGCAGCACGCAGAGAACGTTAAGCCGGGGGGGTGGGCTCGGGGGCGGTGGCGAAGGAGGAGGGAAGGCGACCGGCCGAAGCTCGGCCCTTAGTAAAGCCCCCCCCCCCGGGGAGGTGAGGCGGCATTGGGGAGCGCTGTGGTGGTGGTGAGTAACGCCGGGTGCGGCAGGCGGAGCTGTCTGGGGCTGTTACCCGGTGCGAGGCGGGGTCGGCCCAGCCCGGCCTGGCCTCGCCTCCTCCGGGGTCCCCATACCCCTGAAGGAGTGGAGGTGGGGGATATACACGCGCACCGGGTGACCCCTGCGCCTCAGCGCGGCGGTTTGTCCTTTGGTCGGGGCCGCACGTCTTTAATCCTTCTCTCTCCTTCATCCCCAGATAAGCTGAGGGACCTTGGGCCAGAGAAAGGCTGAAGAGGCTGGGGCCAGGCCACGAGTGGCCCAGGACGGCCCCCAGGAGAGGTTCCCCTGCCACATGGCAGCCGTGGGCCCCCAGCCTGACAGGCAGCCCAGCTCCTGTCCCCAAGCCCCTCCGGGGACAACAAGATCAACCTACCTGAGCTGGGCCTGATGCTGGTGGTACCCCAACGAGCATAACAGCCCTCCATGCAGCTGCCCCAGAAGATGGAAGAAAAGAAAAGTAAGCCTTAAATTTAAAAAAACCAACCAACCAAAAAAAAAACCAACCCAAAACCCCCAAAACAAACCGCCTCTTTTGAGCCGTCATTAAGCAGATCTTGTGAGAAGCTTTTCTAGGAATCAACTGTCTTCACTCTAACCTGATTTCCCAGTCAACCAAAATGAATTTCAGTGCCAGAATGAGCGGAAATGTTCTTTTCCGTTATAACATAGAAAAGATTAGTTGCCTAGTTTATAAGTAAGGTATCTTCTATGTTTTCTGTGTCATTAGTGGTGATAGAAATTTAGTATCTTCAATTTGGTCAAAGAATGCTGCCTTACTTCTTAGTGTTGTCACAGTGGAGATACCTTGCTTTATCTTGCATTTGTTGAGCAACAGACTTAATAATTTTTTTACCTAAAAAAGCCTTCATTTTTCCCTAAATAAATTAGTTCAGTTGCAGTACTGTTGTACTGACGTTATTCATTAAAAAAAAAAAAGAGAGCTGATAGGAAGTGGGGTTATGTAGGCTCAGTTAAATATGCTGGAATGTATGGGTCATTATAAATAAATAATAAGTAATTATATTTATAAAATATATATATTTATATATATAAAGTATATAAAATATAAGAATAATAAATGGCCTATGTAAAAAAAAAAAATAATTCTTCACACAGCTTGTTTCATTTGTGGTTTTTTTAGCTAGGTCTTGACAAGACATGGTGTGACTATTTCACTGCAGTGCTTTCTCACACAGTGCTTCTGCTGATACCCTCTGTAGTATTTACTTGTTTAAATTTTGAAAAAACTAAGTAACTACAACCATTTTATTTTCTCACTTGATCTCTTTCTTACTTGTCCATTCTGCATGTTTTGCGGTGCTGTGTGACTGCTTTGAAGTGGAGAACCTTACCAGCTTCAGGGAGGAGAAGACTGAAGGTAATGTGGATTTATAGAAGAAAAAGTAGTATATGCTTGGCACCGCTTCTGGTGGTAAAATATAACCAGAAGGCAATAGTTTTGCCCTTTATGATGTATGTGTAAGATGTTAGTCAGCAGCTCTTCAGGTCCTTTGTAGGAAACGCACACCCAAGTATTTTTTCTAGTAGCTGGCATAAGTAGTCCTGGCCTCGGCTGCTTGTTTCCTGCTCTACCATCATTCCCCTGCACCACATTGAAAAGAGAGATATATGGCCACAAAGATCCTAAAGAGGGCAAAGAAAATCTCTGCAGAGGAAATGGCCTCAGCCAGGTTTAAAACTATTGCAGTTAGATGCCAGTCCACACCCTGAGTCATCAGCTGGTGAGATCATTTTGAATGCTGCCAAAGTAGATGCATCCTCTGTCCTGTTCATTCCCTGTCTCCTCCTGTCTGGGATTGACAGTAGCAGCATTAACAGTGCAGAAGAGATTAGTGATGTGGACATCTGTCTTTTTTGAAATTAAAATTATACTATGAACTTCATATGCAATCTTCTCCATGCAAAACCAAGTTTTTGCTGCTAGGGTTTTGGAGCCCTCCATCATGAGAGTTAGAGAAGTGTTTCCAAGGTGAGTGAGTGGTTTGAGCACTACATGTAGTAGTATATGGTTTAGTTCCTTTTGGCCTATAGATGATTATAACTGATGACACAGAAATTAAAAACTGTGTTTTGCCACCCATATGCTGAAGTAATCTATCCACCAGTGCTCTCCAGACTTAGTAAATGTATTGAAATATTGGAAAATAAATAAGAAATAAGGACATCAGTTTTTATCTGCAGTGATGAAACTTCTTACTAGAATTTCTGAATTTGTATTTTGAAACATAGATATTAAATACACTTATTTCTCGTGGTATTTTAAGTTTGTGAAACTGTTATGCACATCAAATGGATGGCAAAGGGCAGATGTTGTCTCTTGGAGCAGTAGTGTAGGTTTCCAGAAAGTATTGTGGGCATTTTTTAATGGCACTTTGACCTTTTCAGGTTGTGGGTTTATTTATTTATTTATTTATTTGAATATGTAAAGCTCATGAAATCTGGCATTAACTCTCAACATCATCAGTTATTTTACAGGATAAAGTACTTCTAACGTTGCCTGTTGATATTAAATATTATGCCCTTAGCTACTGGCAACATAACCAGCTGGGGTTGTCGTGACAAAAGATTGTTACTTCTTCACTGCTGTCATGATGATTTGAGAGCAACCATAGACCCCGTACTGCCACAGCATTACTTAGCTTCTGGTGTCTTGGCAGCAGAAGTCATTCTCTGCTAATTCAAAAATTAAGGAAGTACTTTTTACTAGACTTACAAGAACACAGCATTTCATAACTGCTGGGGAGGTGTCACCTTACAATATTTGCCAACTGAGATTTGCTGTCTGAAGGTAGAATGTAAGCCTAGTATGGTGACACTGGACCCTGCCTCTAGAAATGGAATAGGAAACAAGATTTACTTGTCCTTTTTGCTTAGTCATTGAAGAGGAGAAATGTTAACTATGAGAGACAGCTGGTTTTCTTTTCTGGCATTGTCTGCTGACACGCTGAATCGTACTCCCTTTTCAGAGTCCTCACCAAAGATGCACTGCTAATGTTTTAACAAGAGCTTTCAGGAATGGGCTTAGTATCTCAAAGATACATAGACTTGGAAGAGAGGAGGTTCTGAACCACTAGCTTAAAAAACATTTTTTTAAACAAAATGTTCTTCATAATCTTTTTAGTGGAGAAAAGAGGCATGATATAAAGGATGTATTAAATACTGCAACTGATATCACTTGGTGACTAAAAGTTATCAAACTGAAAATATCTTGAACATTTTTTGCCTAGAAAACTGCAAAAGTATTGATGGGACAGGATAGTCAGCTTGCATAACTAAGGGAGGTTACACCTATAAAAAGATTTCCAGATGTATTAAGTTTGGTTCATTCAGTTGAAAATGTTCTCCTTTGTCACTTCTATGACTTTCAGTTGTGATTAACTTATAGTGGGACTTATTTGCTGGTGTGTGGAGAAAGGCTTCCACAGCACTATTTGTAGATGTGCTTGAAAAGTTACTTGAAGGAACATCATGAAGCATCACAAGTCAGTCCAGTTGTCTCTTGTCTTCTGTTTCACTTTCATTATGGTTAGGAATAGAGAGTTCTGAAGGTTTAAGCCTACAAAAGAAGACAGCAGTCCTGGCTAGTTTTTCAGAAGTGCCTCCCAATGAAATGAGTGGAGACTTTGAGAAGTCCACTAGGAGCTACTTGTGGTTTTAGGTTTTAAGACTTGGGAGCTGTACAGACTTGTAAATGGAAATTTGCATTTCAGGTGACTTGAAGATGTTTTGGATGCAATTGGGAGACACAAGAGTGGACATCATATTTGAGCAGGTGCAAAACATGCTGCTGTTGCTGAAGCAAAAGATCAAGAATGGAACTGCCACAAACCAAGGTTTGAAATCCCTGTAACAGTTAAGCTGGACTGCAGGGGAGCTGTGGCCTGCTTTGTGTAGGGCTGTGAGATACACGCCACAATTCAGATATCTCTGAATTTGAATTCTTGGTGGCTTTAAGCTCTTTTAAATTTATATATAACATTAAA
Organism: Scolopax mira; assembly: GCA_004320125.1. Lineage (NCBI taxonomy): Eukaryota > Metazoa > Chordata > Aves > Charadriiformes > Scolopacidae > Scolopax > Scolopax mira. The sequence goes on along the minus strand of BJBW01000719.1, from coordinate 16,193 downwards.
AAAGACTAATAATTTCAGGTGCGTTTTGCCATTTTCTCATTTTGCCTATATACTTTTGCAAACAATGTGTGGCTCTTAAGCACATGGAGCTGAAATGTTTATTCTTGAGAAGTAATAAAATAGCTGTGGTGCCTTGTGTTTTGTTTATTGTTGAAAGTTTTAGCCTCTCAAGCTGATCTCCGTGAACTGAATGGTTTTAGGGTAGGATTATAAGTATTATGTCAGAGACACCATTGTTCTATTTTGTAGATGTATTGATTAAGGACTGTGGTGCAAAAGGTTTCAGTAGTATCAGTCTTGCAATGCTCTAGATTAGCATAGTGAGGAAACAAGTGTCTCTGGAGGACTTACACTCTGTTTTCCCTATTATCATTACTTAAATTATGCTTAGCATCTGTTTTGTTTTCGTTTTTTATAGAATGCTGTCAGGCTTGGACCCTGGTGAATGAAGCTAATTTAGGTGATCTCTTAACCTCAACAAATGGTATGTGCATCTCAATCGTATGTATTTGGTATGTGGGTTTATTTTGTCTTGGTTTATTCATCAGAAGCTTATTTCCCTTTGAAATCAATAAAATAGATCTGAGAAGGGAAAAAAACCATAATTATTAGTTTCCTCAGTTACTGAGTTGTGGACTCTCAGCTGGGCTTGTACTTCCATGTTTTGTGTGTATGTGGCTTGTACCAAGTAAAGAGAGTTTGAACTAGTGAGCCCTGATGAACCTGAGCTTGCTGCAAACAGAGTCATCATGTGTATGGCTCCACTACCTGTAATAATCTGGCATCCTTTTACCTCAAATAATGAAGAGAAATCTGTGTATGTGTTTCATATGTGTGTTGCCTCCATGCCCTTTGCAAGCTACAGGGGAGATTTTAGTGCATAAATCACCTGTTGGCCTGTGAAAAAGGGTAAATCCTCATGATGCATTTCTGCTTCAACTTTGTCAATGCACACTTAAGTTTTTCCCTTTTTGGGAAAGTGAAGGGGAGAGAGAGAGGGAAGGAAAGGAGGAGCAGGAGAGAAAGTATGAGATTGTGTGTTAGCTAGTCACTCACTTGCATACTTGTATGCAAACACATTACTTTTGTATAAGGAATAAAAAGCTTTTTTTTTTCAGCAGGGCATTTGCTAGCATGCTCTTTGTTAACTGCAGTTCATAGCAATCCATTGTTTTTAATGTATTTTGGCAATTATCTCTTTAGTAGCTAAAGTAAGTTCGATTATAAACCAAAATACGGATTCCTGAAGTTCTTGCTTGCATTCATGTTTTTTCAGTAAGTGATATGTTTCATGGAGATGTCATACAGGAAACCAAACCCAAATTGCAGCATCTTCTTACAGATGACAACAGAAATCCAGACTCTGTAGAAGGTTCTCACAGGTCAGTGTATTTAATAGTTTATTCCAGTTCCTTATTTCACATGTTCTTTAGTGCATTTGAGAGATATTTTAATATCTCTCTTGTATTTCTAAATTCAACATTTTAAATCCAGTTTTGAATCCTGCCAATTTTCAAAGTGAAAATTCTTTTAACTTGACTTGCAAGGAAAACCTGAGGTTTTGAGTAGACTTACCTAATTTGCCGCGTGAGAACATTGCAGAATAAAACAGGGCATTTGGTTATGAATAAAGATCCGTAAGTAATACCAGGATTATTTGGGTTAGGATTTAACAATTTTTGTGTTTAGTTCTCAGGCTTTCACAAACTGCAGATTGTCAGAGACATTATTAAGTCTCTGTATTTAGTCTCAGGTACTGATTTGGAAGATGGGGGGAATGGTATCATTCCTTTTTTTTGTTTTTGTTGGTTTTTTTTTTTAATGTCCTTTATGTGTTCTGATGCGTAAGTTATTTCTGGGAAGAAGCTGTTGCCTTTGTTTTTTAATGCCTCCTGAGGATGTCTTCCCATGATGTTAGGACAGTGGCACAGTATGAACAGTGATTCAGTGAAACCCGTGGCCTTCTAGCAATGGTCTTTTTCTTTCATGTATGAATAATATTGAACCACTAAATAAATGAGCATTTTACTGGTTGGCTAAGATGCTGCTTTTTTTTTTTTTATTGTCTTAACTTTTTTTATTCCAACTAGCAAAAAGGAAGAGATGGCTAAAACAGGTTCAGAAGGTAAAGAAGCATCTGGTAAAATTGAAGATTTACCCTTAAACCTGCAGTATAAGAACCACAAGTGCTCTAGTGCGTGTCTTGCCAAGAGAGCAGCAGACTCCTTCAAGGGTGAAAATCCTCTTAAGATACCAATCCTGCTTCACTTTCAAAGACGCCATGCAAAAGCAGACTGCCTTTCTAAATCACTGGATGTGAGTTACAAAGCTCCTTGCGGTCGAAGTCTGAGAAGCTTTCAAGATGTGCAAAATTACCTGTTTGAAACAGAGTGCAATTTCTTATTTGTTGATCACTTCTCCTTCAACACATACGTACTGTTGGGCAGGAACACTGTAAATCCCGAACCCCTCGTGTTTGATTTTGATATTAGCAATGGAGCCGAGTCTGTGCCCATTTCCTTCTGTAATGATCTTGACCGTGCAAGATTACCTTATTTCAAATACCGGAGGGCATCGTGGCCACGTGCATATTATCTCAACAATTTCTCCAGCATGTTTGTGGCTTCCTGTGACTGCACAGATGGCTGCACTGACAGGTAGGTAGAAGAATCTAATCCCATACAAGCGATGTGTGATGCCTCAATAGTAGGATGGTGGTTTAAGTGTGAAGGTGCACAGTAACAAATAATGAAGGACCAACACTGCTGGAATATCTGTGGTAATTGTCTTGTGCCGTGCTTTGCATTGACTGACACTGTTGTGTCTTTGTCTTCTCCAGAACTTGGGTTCTCCTACCCATCCAGCCTCTGTTTTAGGGAAGGAAGTGATCAACAGGTGCATTAGAGTGTTTCTTTCCCTTTCTTCCCAAATTGACAGTGCTTCTCCAGGTGAAGGTGGCAAGCAGATATCTCAGCTTTGGGAATGGAGTGGGGAAGGGAGTCTTGTGCCAGCAGAGGAAGGCTCTTTTTCCTGGCAGGCAGGGAAGGATCCTGCATGACCCTGCTGTGTGGGGGATGGCGTCCTCAAGACGGGTCAGCCTGAAGAGATCAGATCATTTGGAACTTAGAAGGTTATTGATGGCAGAGGAAGAAACATCCCCGTTCACAACCTCTACATCCCATCCTTCCCCTTGTCTCAACAGAAACAATGAAACCCTGTGGTCACAGAATACATTTATAGTCTGAGTTGTTGAAATGGTGTTGCTTACTACTGTCTTTAGGAAAAGCCCAGTAACTCTGGGCTATGTATTACTGTATGGGAACCCATCACATGTGAGTTTAGTGATAATTTAGTCCAGTGTTTTGAAAGGTGTTTTGTCTTTGACTTCATCTGTATCTGTAGGTGTTACTTGGTGGTGAATCCATTGCGTATCATTGATAGCAAGGGCAGTTGCATGTGTTGATGTGCAGTATAACTCCTCATGACCCAACAAAAGTTTGAAATCACAGCCTAGTATAATTAAGCTTCAATAATTACTTAGTTTCAGTTGAATGGTGGGGAACAGCAAGAACATATCATGCTGCATCTTTGCACTGAACTTCCTCAACAGTTGAGATGCTTTTGATGTGTAGATTTGGAGTTCAGGATTTGGTCTGTTGCTGTCTGCACAAATGCTACATGTCTTTAAAGTTGTTGTGACGTAAGATGGTAAAGACCAGCATTATTGCTGGAGTTCTCCATTCCACAGTGAAATTTTTTACTTTAACTCTGAAAACCTTACTTCAGGGTTAGGGTGAAAGGAAGGTAATGAAGTAGTGGCTAACAGACTGGAATGCTATGCCAGAACAGGTGACTTTAATTCATTCATTCAAGCCATTTGGCAGTGTCCTGTTTATAAGAAATTTGTTATACTTGAGCTGTTTGCATGTGCCTTCCACTTGGTGGAAAAAAGGGGTTGGGGTGGAAAGAACATGATTATTGTAAAGCGCTCATACCCAGGCAAGAGGCAAAGAAAAAGGCAGGGTGCCTGAAATGGCCTTGTGGAGTAAAAGTGATGGAGGGTAAATAATAGATATATACAAAACTGTGTGTGTATAGTCAAACCTATTTAAAATTGTCTGGACTTACTTTTGATTTACGCTGCCCCAAATACATTCTGAGATGTTTAACTGTTACCTTCTAGGTCTAAATGTGCATGCCTACAGCTAACTGCAAGAGGCTGTAATAAAGTATCTCTCTCTCCACGTAGTAAAACATGCCATGGATACCGTTACAAAAGACTGGAGGGACCTGTTCCTAGTGGGTAAGAAAAACAGAACTATTAATTATTATTTTATTTTGCTCTTATTTTACTTCTGGAGTTCTAGGTCCTTAGGACTAAAAGGACTGCAGTTTTGTGGACGAGTAACAGGAGCAGAAAAAACCACTTTTGTACTGCGGGTACTACAATTTTCACAGCTTAATTCAAGGTCCAAGAAGATTGTGAACAGTAACTTAGTATTGGATGGGCCGGGAGCTCAGACTGGGCCATGTGCTGGTTCATTCAGGCACGCTAAGGGGAGAAGGGAAAGAAACCTGCTGCGAAGGAAGGAGGTCTATCACAAGACCATCACAACACCTATCAGCCAAAGGGGGAAGCAGTAGCCACCCTTGGTTTTTTGCCCTATATCTTGTCCACTCATTTGACCAGAGTCATAAGGAAATATCAGCCAGTTGCTGTGGAGCTATATGGCCTGGGGAAGGTGCCAGAAACCTCAGGTGTTTAGGAGAGGAATTGTGGAAGGTAACTCTCTGCAGAAGCCAAGTTCTTAGGGAGCCCCTTTCAGTACTGTGTGATCTTAATTTATGGTTGGTGTGCAGAATTGAAGCTGCCAGCGAACCCAGAAACAAATGCCAAAAAAGCACACAGTTGTGAATTATTTTAGAAATATTTTGTTAAATCCTAAAACTCATGACAACTATGCTGAGGTTCAGGCCGATAGGTTGTCTTTGCTAAAATCTGTTCCAGCATAGAATGTGGTGCTTCATGTGGATTTCTGCTTCAATAAAAGCAGATTTACTTAAATAAATAATAATACTTTTATTGATTTACTTCAATAAAATAAAAACTAGCATTTATTTTTCTTGTATACTTATACCAAAATCTGTCTAACACTCTTAAAATTGATGAATCAGCAATCAAGAAATTCCTTAGTGTTAAGCACGCTGCACAATCAGTTTTAGCCAGAGTCTTTATCTTTTCAGTCAAGTGCCTTATTAACAATCAGGAGGGAGGTTAATAATAGCAACTTGGTTTTGGTAATGCTTTCTTTCATATTGTGTTTTGTTTTGCTTCCTCTTGACAGAATTTATGAGTGTAGTGTGTTGTGCAGGTGTGACAAGATGATGTGTCAGAACAGAGTTGTACAGCATGGCATTCAAGTCAGGTTGCAAGTGTTCAACACGGAGAAGAAAGGCTGGGCCGTGCGCTGCCTGGATGATATCGACAAGGGGACGTTTGTTTGTACTTACTCAGGTAACAGAAGGTGACCTGTGGAAGATGCATAATTCTCCCTCTCCTGTGAATGGTACCCTGGAATTTTTTGGAGAGCCGAACAGGGAAATGGGGGGTTGGAAGAAAAGTGAGTCAATATAATGTTAACTTGCAAGATGATTGGATGGAGAGAAGAAGAACCGTGAAGAACTCTGCAATGCAGTGGTGACAGACAAACAAAGCATTCTGGAGCAAAGCCTATCTCAGACTGTTATTTTTCCCTCACAGGCATGTTCATACTGTGGCTGGGCTAGTTTTCCTGTAACATACATAACATACATGCATTCATATTTTGCTTTTCCAAATAATGTTCTTGTATTACTTTTTTTTTTTAATGCAAGTTAATAGTGAGTGTGGTCCATCTTGGCAAAAAAAAAAACCCAATTAAAAAGAAGAAAACAAACAAACAACTTCTCTCTTTTTTTTTTTTTCAGGCAGATTAATGAGCAGAGATGAAGTTCAAGTATTGGGGGATGCTGGTCAAGAGCTGAAAGGGAAGAGTGCTGTGAATGATAGAGCGAGTGTCTTTTTTTCCAAAAGAAGAAAACTCGACACTGATTGTTCAGACTCTGGGGCTGAAGTACTGCAGACTGGCAAAAATTATGTTTTTGAGAAACGGCAATCTTTGTCTCAGACTGTGGATAATGAGAATAAATCAACCCTGTAAGTTTACCAAAACAAACGTAAGCATAACAAAACTAAAACTCTGCTATTCTTCTAGTGGGACAGAACTTTTCCTCTATAATTTACTTCCTGTGTGTCACTTGGCATTTTCTAGAAATCTAGTTTATCTCCTGGGTGTGCTTGATCTCTTCAGGGCATTCACCATTATGCTAATTTGAAATATCTTTATCTCAAGTATCTTTTATTAATTATTTGATGACACTGAAGGGTTTGATAACAAGTTATCTTCTAATTGTCCTGTCCTTTACTGTCGGTCTCTAAACCTATTGTTCTTTGTAACCTTTCCTGCTAGGAGTCTTAATCTTTCCTGTTAAGAGACTGACAACACATCACTTTTGCAGTGGATTATGCAAAAATTCTAGTTTTGTTTTCATTTTACAGTCAGGATCTCATACAGCATGCTGTAGTCTTTTCAGATGGAAGTCAGGAGCTTTTTTTCTTAAACTTTTATCCTCTTCTCTGCCACACTGCTTTGTGAACACTTTGTACTACTCAAATGATTGCCAATTGTTACTCATTGCAGAGTAGAAGATTATTGTGGATCTTTGAGAAGAACTATGAAATTACAAATGGAAACTCTCTAAAATATCTGCCAATGTGTTCTCCCTTGCATTTCATTATCTTTCCTGAGAATAAAAATATTTCATGTAAGCTGTGTTTAAAAAAAAAAAAAACCAAACAAAACCTGTTATTCTGGCTCTTAAGAAAAGACAATCCAACTACTCTGAGAGGATATCATTGTTGCCTTTATAAGGACAAACAGTGAAATCTTGTCATAATGTCATAAGTTCTTGTGGCTATTGCACCTTCTGAATTTACAAAGGGGCTTAAATCATAAGAAAGCCTTAAAGAGTAGTATTTGTTGCCATTATCAGTTATACTATTTTGTGACAAGAAAATACATATAAAGGTTGTAACTTTTCTTGAATAAGAGCTTTAACCTATTGCTGGACGCTGCATAGATGCTAGATTAATTTTGGAACTGGTGTTTTCTACTGCACAGTGAAGTTAATCCAAATGAATGCAGTTTTTGATGCCAGATATTGCTTCTCTTCCTTCCTCAATCTTCTGATGTGAAGGACTTGAGGTTGTTTTGTGGGAAAATATTTTCTGTATCTGTTGTATGTTGACTCTGTCTCCCTCTCTATCCTTTGTCCCGGCAACATCCTTTCCTGTTTGAAAGCTACAATGTCAAAAATGTTGAAAGTGGTAGCAGAAAAAAGGCAACTCTGTAGGTGCTCTATTTTGAGATGATGTAATATAATAATTGTAAAACAAAAGAGAATTTGGCTCCCAGCAGGAGAATGGGGAAAGGATGAGAAAGCAGATGCTGATCTCAAAAATTATGAATAACTGGGTTTTTTTTCCCAAATATTATTGAGAATCTAACCTAGGTCCTCAATTCTTAAAAGGCAAAATAGTTACAGAACCTGGGGTGAGGCCAGACTGGAGACACTGGTGTAGTCTGCTCTTTATGAACTAGAGACTGTTAGAGAAATGTGTGTTGTGAGAGTAATTTATGGGTCTTTTTGTCTTTTATAATTTCCTTTTGACCTTTTGGTACAGAGTTCATCCAAAGAATTTAAGTTTTGCAACCACGAGAAGACCTGGAACCACAATAGCTGTTTTTCATAATGACCAGCTGAAAACGGTAATAATAATTAATTTTTTCACTGTGCTAAATATATATGTTAATTTTGACCTGTTCATCTTCTGCTTTTAAGTCGTGCTAATGATCTTGCTTCATGAGATTGTGTCACACTGTGAGCTAAGCTGATGTGCTGGAAGCTAAACCCCATCCCTTCTCCGTTATCGGTCCTTCAAGATGTTCCCTGAGATCAGCATTACCTACTCTCACAGCCTTCCCTTCTCCACCCCTCACTTACACTCCAGCCTTGAGAGTCTTCAGAAATCATTCTCCTCTCTTGCTCCCAGTTGTAACTAACTGCATGGTTAGTTTTGTGACCCCAAAGAATGACGTAGCAGGGAGAGAAAAGAAGAAAATCTCAGGAGCTGGGTGCAGTTTTCTCATGCAGTGACACAGTTGGGAGAATTTGATCTGATATCTGGGTGTGAAGTGTTGCCTGTAAATGCACGCAAAGGAGGGAAACTGGGGTAAATGTATTATATAGATTTCACTGCACTTAAGAAATGCATATAAAATTTTCATGCCAACATTTGTCAGTGCTGTCCATTCTGGAGCTCCCATAATTACCTTTTTGTGGTGTGAGAGGAGAAATCTTGACACTTCTGTTCATTTTCTTGAAACAATCTAAAAAGCACGTTTAGGCTTTGGTTCAGCAACAACAACAAGCGTGTTTAAATTCTGATGAAATTTTTGGGGCTTAAGCACTTCCTTGAAATTTTTGTTGAGTGGGAAGATTCTTCCAGGTTATTCTGAAGCATAATTGGAAATTAAGATAAATGTTGTGTTGCAGTAAACGTATGAACTTTTGAAACTCAGCCATAGCTATGTGTTACAGTAGGTTTGAAACTTTACCCCTTGAGTCCTAAAAGCCACTTGCTGTCCTGTGTTGACCCAGAGTTGCATACAGCAACAATACATCACAGCCTTTTCATTATCTTTTATTCTGTTTAAAGGAAATTGATACACTGGTGCACAGTGCCAGCTCAGATGAAGAGAATAGTTCTCAGATTCATCAGTCAAGCAAAACAAAACTAACCAGAAGAACAAAGGAAGGAAAAGAAAGTAGGTTTGCAGAGCTATGACTACTGCACTCTTAGTACACTTGTGCCCCATCAGGTGATAGATTTAAAATGTAGAAAGTGATCTTTGCATGTGGGCAGGCCTGTTCTTGGAGTAGGGTGGTGTTGCCCGTGTAAAGCTTAGGCTGTCTCTAAGAGAACTCAGTGGTACAGAAATTATTACTGCCTTGCATAATGCAGGGCATTAATTGGTACAGGGCAATCTTTTGCCTGCAAAGTTGATCTTGGGACACATTGAACAATCCTGTCAGCAGCTTCTCAAATACAGTGCAATTGTGGGAAAGTCAGGCTTGCAAATCTTGCTGTGTCACACCCAATACGTGTTCCAGTCAACAAAACTGGAACAGGATATAATGTGGGGGTGGGAGGACCTCAAGCTGGAGAAGCAGAATGAGACTTACTGCTATTTGGACGTGCATCTTGTTTCTGTCTTAATTATGGTTTGTGATTCTCTTGGGAATTAAGATGGAGAATGATGGGAAAATGCTACGTGGAAGAAATCAATTTGGAGTGGGATTTGAGAAGAAGGGAGAGACTGGGTCACTCACGGGAGACTTGAACAAGTGCTTTAGGCATTTATGGGAGGATTGATGAGAGGTGTGGAAAAGGACAGTTGCGTTACAGACTTGTAAATAACAAAGAAGCTGTGTACATTTAGGAGAACAAAGGGTGGGTGGGTAAGAGTCAAACAAGGAAAAGGCTTTGGCCTTAAATTGATGTTGAAAAATAATTTACGTGTCCATTTTCAGAACCCACTCAGCACCAAAAGGAAGAACATCCAATGGAAATTGGACAGACTGAGTCTGCTGACATGGACAGTACAGAATGCAAAAGAAAGAGTCTGCCTCTGCAGGGTGTTGATTGTGGCAAGTCAGGTGTGCTGCGTGACACATGCGTTGTGAGGCCATCCAAAATTGTAGCACTAAAAGCCAACTGCAAAGAGGAGAATCACAGGCAGTCAAAACAAGACCTGTTCTGTGAGGAGGCTGATGGTGACAGGATGCTTCTGAGGAATGCTAATGAAGAAAGTATTTATGTACTGGATGCCACAAAAGAAGGAAACGTGGGTCGTTTTCTGAACGTAAGTAAAAAGTTGCATGTGTTCTCTTAGTTGTCTTAGCTTAGATAAAACGATGTATTTTTTGCACACAAACCATATATGCAGTAGGTGCATGACAGGCTGTGTGGTGCTCCCTGCACACTGAAATGACTAAACAGCAAGTTGGGTCACACTGGCTGTTAGTGCTTCCATGAGATGATGCATACTGCATACTAGCTATAGTTTTCGGCACCACTAGGAGTGAAATCTTCTCCAGTAATGAGTGATGTCTTTCAAATGGCACATTTTGTTGACCACAAGCTTTCTCCTAGCCTCATTTTTTGTTCCCCAATGACTGTAAATTCTAGCATGTACTGATTTAGGGTAAGTGTTGTGATATTGTAGAAAAAATCTGTAGTGTAATTTATCTGCTAAATAAGTCTCTCAATTTTGACTTGCCAAGAAATAGTGAATTACTGAGTATCTCCAACTAAGGCAAATGTTTCATAGATGTGTCTGCATGTACTCTGCAAGTAATTTGTTTCTCTTCATTGGCATGAATGTGTGTCTTACAGCAAAATCCCTGGAGGAGGGAAGGAAGAAACTACCTTTGTCTGGCACAAAATAGACTCTTCACCCGATGATGAGGTATTGCACTGTTTCTAAATCAAATATTTCTGTTTTACAGCACAGCTGCTGCCCAAATCTCTTTGCACAGAGCGTGTTTGTAGAGACTCACAACAGAAGTTTCCCATGGGTGGCGTTCTTCACAAACAGGTGAATTTTTGGAAGTTTAATGCTGTTCATTCAATGTACTAGGGGAAAAAGCAGTGCTTAATTATTAGGAAATAATTATGCAAAGGGAGGTGAGGTGCTTAGGTCTTGAAAGCATAAAACTACCTTCTTACTGTGCACTAAATACAGCTGTTGATCATCATTAATGAGTTTTTCTTCAATTTTGCACTGTAATGTGAAGTGAGGAAGCTTAATTTTGATGCATCCATTTCAATGATAATATTCAGTGTAAAAACAGGTTTAATTCAGTGTGGCCATTTTGAAAGCCAATGTTGTGTTTCAAGAAATGACCAGCAGATCCGAGTCCCACAGGACAGGGTTGGAGCTTACAGGGTCTTAAGGCTGAGATGCTTTGTGGGCCAAACAGGCTGGCTCTAGGCCTTCTCACAGCTACCAAGAGAAGTAGGACTTCATGAAGCCCAGCATGTCCTGATAAGGTGGCACTGGGATACTCAGAGATGAAAGTGATCGTGTGTCTCTGTACTAGGCACTGGTGACACCCACCTCGAGTACTGTGTTCAGTTCTGGGCACCTCACTACAAGAAGGACATTGAAGTGCTGGGGCATATTTAGAGAAGAGCCACCAAGCTGGTGATGGGTCTAGAGAACAAGTAATATGACAAGAGGCTGAGGGAACTGGGCATGTTTAGTTTGGAAAAGAGGAGATTGGGGGGAGACCTCATTGCCCTCTACAACTACCTGAAAGGGGGTTGTAGAGAGGTGCGTGTTGGCTTCTTCTCCTAAGTGAATAATGACAGGACCAGAGGAAATGGTCTAAAGTTGCAGCAGGGCAGGTTTAGATTAGGTATTAGGAAGAATTGCTTTACTGAGAGAGTGCTCAGTCACTGGAACAGCCTGCCCAGGGAGGTGGTGGAGTCGCCATCCCTGGAGGTATTTAATAAAGGTATAGACTTGGCACTTCAGGGCATGCTCTAGTGGCTGAGATTGTAGGGGTCTTTTATATGTGTATGGTTGGACTCGGTGATCTCGGAGGTCCTTTCCAACCATGAAGATTTTGTGAAAGCTTCCTTAGAAAGCAGAAGATGTGGGCCTTCCCTTAGGGAATGACATGAGGTACAGATTGCTGGTACCAGTGGGACACAAGAAGGCGGCAACTAAACCCAACAGGGGAAAGATTAACTGTATGAATTAAGCTAAACTGATGCATGTGACAGCAGGAGTACTGGGTGAGAACTTAAAATAGAGGAGAGGGTTCATTCCAGACAAATTGACCCCAGGGAACACTGATCCTCTGTGGAGCCTTACAACCCTGGTCCATACTGACACAGGTGTGGTGGATTACACTGTGAGGAGGGCTTCCAGGAACTGTGAAGATAATGTTTTGAAATATGTCAGAAAAAAATATTTTGTTTTAGCTGGAGTCTTTCTTGCTTAAGTATTTGGTAAAGAAGCATGTAGTGGGGACTGAGGCCAGGGAAGGAGGTACTAGTGGTATACAGAAGACACTGAGGGAAGAAGATTGTTGAATGAATGTTCCCTTGGCCGGCCCCCTTGCTTTCCAGTAATGGCCCTCTAACAACTTTTCTATGTGAAGGACTTCTTCTACAAGAAAAATTTTGATCATCAATCTTAATTGTGTAGCTTCCATGAACTTGCCCAGTTACCTTTTTATTTGTTGTATAATTTTGGCCTCCAGAACATCCTGAGGCGGCAAGTCACAGGTTGCAATTGTGTCCTTATTGAGTTTGTTCGCACCCTGCTGCTGAGTAATTCAGTGGATGTCCCTTGTATCGTATCCAGTGAGAAATATCAGAGAATTACTCTCTTCTTTGTAATACTCACATGTTACTGTATTTTCCCTCAGTTATCCCCCAGATCTTAGTCTTGGGTATTTAATTTGTCATGAATTTTGGTCAATGAATTTCCTACCTTAGAAATTTCTTTGATGTACTGTTAAAGCAGCTGGTTCACAAGGAGCATGTGTTTAATTCTTTGTGCACATGAATAGTGTAACTGCATTAAAATGTAGCTTGTCAGACCAAAGATGATAGTCTTCATCACCAATGTATCTAGAGGTCTATTCAAATATCAATGATGCACTGCACATAGTAAAAATAACAAAACTGTGTTCTACTTATTTAGATGTAGTCACTTATGACTTTTTTTTGTTTGATTTTTCTTTTTTTTTGATTGATTTTCTTTGTTTCTCAGAACCAGCTTCAAAGTTAGAGCAGATTGTTTAAACTCTGACCCTATTGCACTGCTTGATAAATAATGTTCTCTGAGACGTGGATATTTGCACTCTCCATAGCTGTGGTAGGCAAGCAACATGTATGTGCCAGAGACTCCTTGTATCTCCTGGTTCCCTCCCAACAAGCTGCTTGTGTGATGTTCTCTACCCGCTAATGTTTTGGGGTTTGCATGCAAGTCAGTGGTGACAAATTGCAAGCACAATGCTCTTTCACTTAGTTCAAAACAAATTGACTGAGTGTTTTATTTCCTAGGCATGTGAAAGCTGGAACTGAACTCACGTGGGATTATGGTTATGAAGCTGGAAGCATGCCAGAGACAGAGATTTCCTGTCAGTGTGGAGTTCAGAAGTGCAGGAAAAAAACCTTATAGGCAAAGCTTTCCTACTGTCAACACACCATGTACATGGAGATTTATATGCTGGAACGGACTTCTATGCAGTAAATAGTACAGTTAAGTCAGTGGTGCTAATTCTATTCAACTAAAACACCTTTCACCTGATAATTTTTTTTTAAATTTACATTTAAATGTCACTTTTTTGGTTTACATAATTAGAACTGTTTGCCATAAGAACAGGCATCAAACTTCCTAGATATTTTCTGTGCTCCTAGTCTTTCCCCCTGCCCCCTTCTCATTTGTAAGCAAAGTTCACAGTGCCCTGGAAGGACTTTTGCTTCTGTGCCATCTGCAGCAGAGACGTGATTGATACAGAGCAGCAATTAGTTAATGTTTTCTGTGCCCTTCCACAATGCTGCATCATCAAAATCTGGTTTCCTGAAAGTCGTTATGAATGCAAGTCTGACTGTTTGGGAGTTAAGAGTTATTAAAATACACCTAAGCCCAATGGATCCAATGGGACAGATAATCTTGGGCAGAGATGAGATTACTTGGAGCTGTGCTTTTGTGGAGCTGAGCTACAAAGTGGATGGACAAGTCCTGTTGCTGCAGGAGAGAAATGCCTGGGTTTTGTTGGGTTGCAGCCTTCTCCATGTTTGTGACACACAAGAAAAAACCTTGAGAAATTCAGTGTGCCTCATTTCAGTGTCGTACTGTGTAGTGTGGGACAGGTGGGCCACAGAAGTCCTTGCCATGTGGTTTGTTGGTAAGGGAGAAATGAGCTACATTAGGTGACACGAAGCACAGATGCAGGAGGCGGCTCTGAAGCAGAGCAAGGAATGGGTGTGCAGGTGAATGTGTTGGAGCAAAGAAGGTGGTGTCACAGATGGGTGATTTAGACCACATGGAGAACCACCACCAAAGGTTCACCTTACCTTCACTTTCTGAATTTGTGGGAGGTCACACATGGCAGATCATGCAGAATTGCCTTTGGTATTTGCTCGGCCATTAGCAGATTTGGTTATTGGATTTTCTGTTTTAAGAGCAGGGGGAAGTACTATTTGCAAGAGTTAATGATGATTTAGGCAACTGTATAAGGGAACAAAATATGCCTGTGAGAGGCAGCCGTGGAGAGAGATTTCTAGCCTACAGCTGTACTGCAAAATTTTGGAAGAGGAACAGTAACCAACTCTCAGCCCTGAAGCCAAGAGGCAAGAGATGGCCTATGTCCACATGGCTTAGCATTAGCCCTCTTTTAACTGAGTTGCATGTCTGCTGTGAAGCCGTGACAAACACGGCACCTGTGGCCCTAAGCTGGTTGTTGAGTTCGTTTTGGATGCATCCAGCTTAAAAAACCATGGGGCTGTGTCACAACAGACAATGCTGTCACTCCTTCAAAGGGTCAGAGCCACCTGCTTTTGTCCTGATCTGTCCCCATCCACCAGGGGTGGATGAGGAACTCCACCATATTAGCAGGAGTCAGCATTCAGGTTGGGTCCTTTTTGCTTCCTTGAAGATCTGCCTCTACTCAGAGGGAACACACCTTAGAATAACATTGTACAGTGTAAAAACCTCCAGAGACCTGACAAATGGTGTGGTAAGCGCACTGGTAACCAGCGCTGGTGGAAGCCTTTGTCCTTGTTTGAGAGAGAAGAGGCTTAACTGACATCCAAAATTACTGAAAATTGGTTCTGATTCCTTGAAATTAACATTGTGTTTTTCAGATGCCTTATCTAGCAGATAGAGTCTGTTCTAGTGAGTACCAGGGAATGGATTCCAGAGAGGCTCCTGCTTATACTTATTGCTTGAACAACCAAGGTCAGCTCACTTTGTTATGTACAAAGTTGGAGGGTCTTAAGCAGAAGAGTGTAGAGGGATCACACCTGTGGGGAGGAGTGGACAGGAGAGGTGACCCAGAACTGGGTATTCCATCCCATCTGTAGATTAGTATAAAAGCTGGGGGGTCAAAGGGGTCAGGCTTGCTCTTCAGGGGCAGTATCCAAGGATTGTCTGCTCATCTGCCTTTGATCCTGATCCACACGTTCTGAAATCCAATTCCTGCCTGTCACTGAGTCCTGTCTGGGTCTTCCCCAGTGCCTGCTGGTGACATGATCATCATTCCATGAGCTCAATACTGGATTTGTATATATTGTACATATTTCTTTATTTTCTTATTATTATCTTTTTGTTTTATTATTAATATTACATTAAAGTAGCTTAGTTTCTTTTCAACCCATGCCTCTCTCTTACTATAGAGAGCATCTGTCCTCCTTTTAGTGGCCAGCCCAGCCCAAACCACAACAGCCAACTGATGATCTGAAAAATACCTGTCCTTAAGCTTAACTTGAATGTGAAAAAGCAGATGGAAATGTCATTATAGCATCTAGGGCGGGGCGGGGGGGAAGTACATTTTGCTGCTGTTGATTGTAATTCCCAGATCAGTGACAGGAATTACAGTTCTGACCTGGTGAGGAAAAGCTTTTGTTTCTTGCTGCAGAAAACAGACTTGATGCTTCAAAAGATAAAGCACTTAACTTGCTCTGGATGGCCTGCAACTATGTGAGAGGCTGCTGTCAACGTGGATTTTTGACTAATTGTGTTGATCAGGTGTGTCTTCAGGCTGGTGCTTCTTCATTCTCCTCCACATGAGGGTACAGTAGGCACAGTGGTTGCAACTCAGCTTCTGGTCCTCTTGCAGTCTGATGTGTTTCACTGCTTGTGAATCTGTGCATAGGTTTTCCAGAGGAGCAGAGGACCAGCAGATTCAGGGAGAATTATGAAACCAATTCAGGCTTTTTCAGGGTGGTGCCATGTTCCTGTGAAATGGTGTCATTGTCGTGGTTTGGCCGTAGATGGGAACAAAGGACC
>BJBW01000718.1:232488-255218 GCA_004320125.1 Scolopax mira | reverse complement strand
CTCTTCAGCAGTTCCCTGTCCTTCCTGAACTGGGGCGCCCAGAACTGGACAGAATTGTTGTGCCAAGCCCAATTAGGGGAGCCAGAACACATCCCCGGAGAGGAGAAGGAGCCGCAGAGATGATGATGCGGTGTCTTGTGATGTCCCCCCCCTCCCTGCCTGTCTGTGAGCAGCTCCGATGTATAAATTGAATAAAAATCTGTTGGTGTTCCCTTCTGACCTTTACTCACCTGCCAAGATCTGACGGGTGGTGCTGTGGGACACGCGTGGTGGGTGCAGCCCAGGGCTCTGTGGAGCGCGTGGGCCACGCTGTAGACGGCGAGGTGGACGGGCTGTGTTTGGGAGCGGCTCAGCGGGGACCAGACGTCCTGCAGTGAGATGCGGTCACACTCTTCACAAAGCACCCCCAGCACCTCAGAGTTCAGGAGGCGGTTGAATTCTCTAGACTCCTGGCAAAATTTATCCTGCTGAACGGAGGTAAAGAGGTCGGCAACGTATTTCTGGAAGCCAGGGACTGTGCCCGCTTTCATGATAAAGCCTAAGACTGTCCCGATGCTCTGAATATTTGGGATGGAGGCGGTTGTGTCGGACAATATCCAGGCTTCGGTGCCAATCCAGACTTTCTCACTCAGTCCCATCCTGATGCTTTGTTCCAGCAGGGCCTGGGCTGGCTGACTAAAGGCGAAAAGCACAATGATTTTGACTTCGGTGTTGTTAATTAACCTAATGGTATCTTCCAGTTGGTTTTGGGCTTTGGGGTCTGTAAGGTCTGTAGGAATGAGTCCCTCGAATGCAATGCAGATGCTGTGATTTCCAGCTGTGCTTAAGAAGAGTGCCTGGGCTCCTCGGCCATATTCGTCGTCGCTTCCGATGGTGGCAATCCAGTTCCATCCAAACTTGTTGAGCAGCAGGACCACAGCTTCCACCAGGTTCTTATCGCTGGGAACAGTGCGGTAGAAGGATGGGAACACCTCCGTGTCGCTGAGCTTCTCACTGCTGGCTCCATAGCTGACCTGCAGATTAGAGGGTAGGAGAGAAAATGAGGGGAAGAGGGAAGTTGAGGGGAGCGTTCACATTCCAGATCATCCTCCACCTTCTTTGTTTAGTCTCAGCGCCCCAGATTTAAAAAATGCTGGGTCAGGATAGTGAGAAGGAATAGGTACATCGTGGCTGTATTTACCAAGAGAAGCATAACCTGTCACTTGCCTCCTCTAGCACTGTCCCCCATGGCTGTCTCCTTCTGCTGCCATTTGCATCCATCATTGCAGCACCAGCCCTTATTAATGGCAATGATAATTAGCTACTTTCTACAAAGGGTGATGCACCCAAGATTCAGTAATATTTTAGCTCAGGGATAAATTTATCTGACCTTTATAGCTCTCTGTTGTAGTGACTGAGTACTTCCAGGTGTATTTTCATGGGATCCTCCTGGTTTTCACTGGGAGCTCTGTTATTCCTATTTTACATGGATCATAGAACAGCCTGAGTTATCCCTCTTCTCTCTGGGAAGTTAGACACCGGAATGTGTTCCAGGAGGGAAGTTTAATGACCCACCCAAGGACACTCAGGAAATCTGTGGCAAAGGAAAGACTAAATCTGTGCTTTGCTGTGCTCTAGGTCTTTGAACTGCTAGAGTTGTTCATCCAAATCCTCCCTGCACCAAAAAAATGGAATCCTTGCTTCTCCAGAGAGTTTCTTTACCTGGGGGATCAAGAAGAAGCTGAAGAGCTTGGCTGTTGCCAGGCAGAGATCAGACTTGTGCGGTCCGATCACGGCGGTCACGCGGGGCTGGTAGTCGGTGTAGTTGCACAGGACTCCAATGCCCGTTGTGCCATTTTGGGTCAGAAACAGCAAACTGGGCTGTAAGGCCACCACGGGCTCAAAGCAGGTGTCGTACATGTCATAGCCCAGCTTCACTCCCGGCAGAAGGGAAGTGGAATTGTTGATCTGATCGATAGCGAACTTCATCCCAAGAGCCCATAGCAGCCCGTCCACAAACAACCTGCAGGAAGAGGAGAGAGGGAATTGTGGGCTCTGTCGGTGCTGTCACAGCTGTGATTGGTTTATTCTGCATTATTTGGCATTTCAGCATCCTGCCTGTTGCTGAGCCAGGTCTGTCAGCAGAGCATCCCTGCGCCCAACGCCTTTGAGACTTCCAAGGGGCTCTGAGCACCTTTCAAATCTAATTAATCCTGCCTGTCAGCAGATAGATCCTCTGTGCTTCACAGGAGAAGAATCGGAGGTAGAGAGGGACCAGCGTGTTTAGCTGGGAGAGTCAAGGCTCAGATGACTTCTTCTTGGCTACAGAGCCCATGGTACCCAAAGTGCTGGTTGTGGTCCTTCAGAATTGGATGGCACACCTTAGAGCTAATCTCTGTTTCCATCTCACACAGAATCACAGAATGATCTGGGGTTGGAAGGGACTTCTGGACATCATCTAGTCCAACTCCCCTGCCGAAGCAGGTCCACCCAGAGCAGATAGCACAGGAATGTGTCCAGGTGGGGTTTGAATGTCTCCAGAGATGGAGACTCCATCACCTCTCTGGGGAGCCTCTTCCAGGGCTCTGCCACCCTCACAGGAAAGAAGATCCTCCTGGAGTTTAGATGGAACTTCTTGTGGTTGATTTTGTGCTCGTTCCCTCTTTTCCTGTCTCTGGGTACCACTGAAAAAGAGGCCCCATCCTCCTGACACCCACCCTTTAAGTATTTGTAGGTGTTGATTGGATTCCAGGCCCCTGGAGCACCTTTCATGTTCTCCTGTGAGACTGTCAGTTGCCATCAGAAGGACGACTTCCTTTTGCTTTCTCATCTTAGCCCCAGTGACTCTACTTAACAAGCACTAATTAAGCAAATGTCTCTCTTACCTTTCACAAACCACCAAGGTGGGCTCGGATCGTGCTGTCAGGTTCACGGTGTCCGTTCCAAAGGGGAACAAGCCTCCAATGATGTAATCACCAGGTCTCCTAAACTGAGCCGAGAGGCACGTGGGTTTGAGGGCTGCTACGCGTCCCAAACTCAGGCAGAGCAGCAGCTCCGGGACCATCGTTGGTCTGTTTGGGGGGGGAAAAGTTTCAAAGGAATGTCCAAGCGAGTGTGGGAGAGGGAATGGGAGCGGGGGATCCGGTCTCGACGTTTCGTGGGAAGTCTCTTTAAGTAGAACTGGGAGAGAGGAAAATAACAGGGAATGATTTGTTTAGGAAAATGCAATAGTGGGCAACAGTCAAATTCACAGCGGTGCCCTCTGAGCGTCCTTGGCTGCAAACCACCACCTCATCCTGAGTCACCTACTCTGAATTCATTGCCACAGCTCTGGATATTGGGCTTCCTGCAGGATAGGTGGGAAACTGGGGTGTCCAACCCCGATTTGGATACATCTCCTTTGCATCAACCCCCCAAAACATCCTTAATGGAGTGTGTTTGTAGAAACAGTCCCTGTTGATGGTTTTCACGTGTGATTTGTGACCAGTGTAACGCTGGAGCAGATCTTTATCAGCACAGGCTGCTCATCCATAGCATCCCCAAGGCTTTGACAGGAGCCTCCAACAAGCCAAAGCCTGGTGGAAAAAGTGCTGTCACCATCACACAGGGATTGTTCAGAGGGAGGATGAGGAGGAAAACACTCTCGTGCTCTCCAGCATCACTTCCTCCTCTTACCCAAGGCTCTCCCTGGCTGCTCCCATCCAGGCCCTCACCTCCACGCTCCTTAGGAGCACTGAAAGAATGTCATAGAGTTTATTTTCAAACGAGCTTCAGAATAATTTAGTGAGTTGCCTGAACTAAAGGGTAGTGGTAAGAGGCTTACACGGCAGTAAATTTTATTATTATTTTTTCTTTAATTCAAGGTCACCTCGTCATGGAGATACCAGGTCTTCCTCAGTGCACCCCAAGGAGGTGTCTGGAGCGGGACGTTCCTCGGCTGTGAGGTTGGTGACTAACACTCAGCTCTACTGCTGGTTTTAGGAAGTTGTTGTTGGCTGATCTAAATTTTTGTCACTCAGAAAACTCTAACTATGATGTCAACTTTAGTTGAAAACCTTTGGTTTTGGCACAAGTTCCACAGTGCAGTGATTTAGGTTGCATCATGGTTTGCGTCTTTTCTGTCAGGTTTGAATGTTAGAAAACAGGGTAGCTCCGAATTGGAAAGTTCAATTTACTGCATTTTATTGGGTTATTATATATTTAGAGCGTATCATAAAACCTGTTTGTACTGCCACGGTGATAGATAGCACTTTGGCTGTGAGGTGAGAATATTTTTCCATGTATGAAGAGGAGCAGGTTCGCTGTGGAAAGTGAAGTCTATGAGAACTGTAGCTTTACCCAGTGGTAACTCACTGGGGCTGTTAAAAAGGTTCCCATTGTTTGGAGGCAGAGCAGGACACCAGGAAAATTAAAATTATTGTTAGGCAACAGCTTGTTTAAATGAGAGCGTGCAGACTGATGGAAAGCTGTACTTCACTTGAAACACACTTTGCACAAAATGATTGCTTATAAACTTTAAAACATTATTTTTTTCCCCTTACCAGGAAAGTTTGATTCTTTAATGGCAAAAGTCAAATTAATTTTCAGCATTAATGTTTATCTCATAAGAGGAATAGTTTGAGAACGAATGCGGTAAGAGAGAAAAAGTAATTTTCCCTTGTGGTCATATAACTGTTTCTGCATTAAACTCCCAGGAGTTCTAAAATACTTTTTCACTTGACACAATTTAAGATATTTAACACACTACACAGGTGGAACAGCAGCTATATCTGTATTGGACAGCAGAGGTATTCTGTAGCATGGAACTGCTCCATTTGAATATATGGATTTATCCTATGGAACTATGGAATGGTTTTGGGGTGGCCTCAGCAGAAAGGGAACGATAGTGGTGTTTCCACAGCGTAGCAACTGAACCTCCTTTGAGGATGTTCAGGAAAATGAACATTTCCTGTTTTCATGCAAGAGCTATTGTTGACAGACGTGACTGATGAGAACAGGAGCTCGGTCTGTAACTTATCGGGGTGACTCCTGGCAGTTGCTTGCATGTTTGGTCACTGGGTAACTCAAACACTCCACCAGTGAAGGACAAGATACTAATAGATAACACAGGAAGGAAGTGTTCCTAGAAAAGATACTCCTCAGAAGCATGTTATTCACGTAATTTAATGTCCAGTTTGTTTAATCTCCATGAGGTAACAGTGATTGCCTGAATTGTTCAGTGTTAGGTCAGGACAAAATGCCATCTATCCGAGATACATCAAACAGCATTACAGCCTGTGGGATTCCCCCTCCCCAAAATATTCACATCATCCTGAACTAACAATGTAGTGCTTTTTCAGGTTTAAAAAGCTAAGTAAACTCCATCTGACATACTTGGGTGTGTGCATATATATATACACATACACACACTGGCTATTGTAGACAGTGATTTGCAATAGAAGCCATAAGCCTCACAAAGTAGTGATGTACAATACAAGTTCAGATTTCTCCCCAGAGAAGTCATTTTTGTAGGCATTTGACACATTCATTAACAAAAAATAATCAAGCGAGTACAGTTTAGAAGCATGGCTGGAGAACAAGTAAGATACAGTCTCCAGCCCATAAACAGCAGTGTGCAGCACGTCCTACAAACTGTTCCACAGATGCATAAAGCAGAGATGAACAGGCAGGGGAAGCGACACGGGAGGAAGGTCCTGCCTAATGGCTCCAAGCACAAAGGAAGAACAGTCTTTTACAGGAATGACACTGCCCTTTCCTTTAATTCTTGGGGACACAGAATTAGCAGCAGTAATCAAATGAGTCTGTGACCACAAGGGAAAGAGCTTTCTTTCAGACTGGCATTACTCATGATTGTATTTTCATGGTTAAAGCATAACGGAGAGAACCCCCCTGGATCCCTTCAAGGGAATAGCTTGTAAACACAAGTGGCAAAGCGAGCTCCCCTGGAGCGTTAATGTGCTCAGGCACCACATCTGAAAGTTGTGCTGTCACACAAGGTCCCGACTCGTGGTGTAAACCCACGGAAGCTGCTGAAGTTGCAGAGTTTGGCTTAAAAAAGAAAAGAACCCCCCCATTCCCAGTCTAGCTGGAGAGTGTAAGGTGAATCTAGGAAAAGAAATCCCTTAAGCACGCTAATAGTGTTTTTCTTGCTGTAGAGCTGAGCCTCTACACACGTAGATATACATACATAGTGGAAAAAAAAGTGCATTTTTTTTCTCTCATAAAGTGAGGCATCCTGAATAGCTTTGCAACTTGTCAGCTCCATACTGGAAAAGGAAAAGGGAGAGCGACCACGGACAGAGAACCAGACCCTCGTGTGTCTGAAGACACGTGGGTTTCACCCGTTTCACCGACTCCTGTCAGAACGTGGCACAGCTCGTGAGCATCCCTCCCCTCAAGGAAGGTCAAGCAGCTTATGCTGGGCAAAGAGCTCCTGGGTGATGCCGTAGACGTCGCAGATATAGGGTAAGGCCTCACCCAGCATGGCCACAGCCTCCTCGGCCGTGCCCACGTTCATGATTTCCAGGAAGGCGTTGCGGGAAGGCAGGGCGCAGAAGGCCACCGTGGCTGCCTTGCGAATCACCCAGGGGTGGTAGGTGGCCAGGGATGCGTTGTAGGAGTCCGTGCAGATGACGGAGGTGCGGGAGTCCTCCGTGCCGGTCCTCAGCCCCTCCAGGAAGAGCTGCAGCCAGTGCAGGGCCCTGTGGAGACGCAGCACGGTGCGGCAGCCGGAGTCGGGCCGCCCCGATCGCTTCTGGAGATCCACCAGCCCGCTGCCCAGCTCGTACTCCACCATGGACTGCAGCGACACGTACTTCTCCCGCTGCTCGCCCCCGCAGTAGTTCTCCATGATCTGCACCTTGGCTACCGCGTCCTTGGAGACGAAGGAGAAGATGGCGCCCAGGCTGTGCAGGAACCTGAGGGAGAAGGGGGGTGAGACGGACCGGCGTTAGCGGGCGGGCGCGGGCCGGGGGCGGCCGCCGCGGGCACTCACCGGATGAGCCCCCGCCATCCGCGGAGGTAGGGGCCCAGCAGCACCTCCCGCTGCTCCGTCACGCACGTCTGGAAGGCGGCGAGAACCTCCCGCAGGCTGAAGGCACCCGCCTCCACCGCCATTACCGCCGCTGACCCATCCCTCCCCGCCGGGCGGGGGTGGCCGCGCCTGCGCAGCGGCGGCCGGGGGTAGGCCCGGGGCCCGGCGGGCCGCGGTGAGGGGCATTGGGGGTGCGGGGCTCGGTGGGACCGCGGTGAGGTTGAGGGGGTCACCGCCGGGCCGGGGGGCTCCCCTGCGGGGGTCTGTGTGGGGTGTCCGCCGTGTGGAGCAGCGGGGCCGGCCCCGGCTGCACCTCGGGTGGGTTTTACCTCAGGCGGGTTTTACCTCAGGCGGGCGGCGGGGTTGCGGTGGGAGATCCGTGTGCGCTGTGAATAAACACCACAAGGAGGGAGGCCTTCCCTCTCCCCGTCACGGCTGCGGGGCCGTAGCGGTGATGGTGGTTATGGAAACCCGAATTTCCAGCTGTAAATCACCCCCGCCTGGCTCTGACGGGTGTTTTCTCACTGCCTTCCCTCTAGGAAGAAGTTGGGCCTCTGCTTAAGTCTTCTGCCCGGTGCTGGAAAGTAGTTGAAGTGGCTGCTGTAAAACCAGCTAAATCTTCTCTTCGTTTTGAGGCCCCCCGTTAGACTGAAATAGTTTGCCGTGCAGTTTGAGATCTAGAGTTTGTCAAAATGCCTGAAATAAAAGTTACTCCCTTGGGTAAGTCTGATCTAAAATCATCCTGAAGTAGAAAACACTGAAAAAACTTTGTAATTTAGAATTCAAAGCGATATATGTTGGACTGCTGGAGACATACTTCCCTTTCCATGACACGAAAACTGCTCGTGGTGATACACAGCAACGTGTGTGACAGCTGTACAGCGTCCTGACCTGCTGCTTGTCACTCTGTCACTGTCCTCCCCTTGTCTTTCAAACAAGGCTTGGGCAGTCAGATGACTGTTTTGATTACAGGATTCATTAATACACACTGTTAAAGGCATTGTAGTATATCTGTAGTATAGGTAGAGTCTCAGTTCACTTAACAGCGTTAAAGGTGCACAGGAAGCAAATTTATTTATTTATTTTTAAATGGGTTGTACAGAAACTGCTGAGATACATTTATATACAGAGAGGGCAGAGGATGTGGCGAGCAGGAGAACTGCTTTATCCTGATGGAAAGTTTTCTGGCTTGGAATTGAATTAACTGGAACTTGACAAAGATCCGTGCTTTCACTGAGAGGCAGAGTGCTTGGGGAGGTGCAGAGCCCTGGCAACTCCGAGTTCCATGGAAATCCTTTCCAGATAAGAGATTATTTCTCTCTTATTGGAAATACTGTGGCCATAATTGCCCAGCAGTGGGCAGAGAACAAACATGACCTGAACCACTTACGGGTTTGGATGCAGCACCATATTTACTGCAGTTTTGCAGCTGGAAGGGCCCATCATAAGCTCAGGGAATGCAGTAAGTCACCTTAGGAAGGGCTAGAAAGTTCATACAGACCTTTAAATGCTTCTTTTTAGACATGAGTGTGAGTATTCCCAGAGGTATCTCACTTTTCTGTCTTTGCTTGGGCCCAGGAGCTGGCCAGGACGTGGGGCGCAGCTGTATCCTTGTGTCTATCGCCGGGAAGAACGTGATGCTCGACTGTGGGATGCACATGGGCTACAACGATGATGTGAGTGATGGGGGAGCCTGAATATTGCGTGAGGATGCCTGGCCTTTCCCAGCAGGGCTCCTGGTTCAAGGGTCCACTCTGTTCCCTTTTAATTGAACGTGACCTGACTTATCTTACGCGACACAGGAGTGATATTTGCCAGGTGGGGTTATTGGGCACGTGTATGGGCTGCTGCTGGAGCTGGATTATGGCAGAGAATTAACTGTTACTGCCTTTTCAAAATCTTGCCTTTGCAAGAGGTTCGTCCCCTCGAGTACTCCTGGTCTGTGAAGTGCCACCATCCAGCTGTCCTTTTCCTGGGTTGTGGCCTCCAAAAAAATATTAAGCAGGCTGTGAATGCTCCATTCCAGGTGTTTTTTGGTCTATCTGTGTTTCACATGGGCAGGTGTCTTTCTGTGCTTTAAATCCTGTCATTAGTTAGGCTGCTCTTGACACGCTGCTTGGCTTTGGGCAGTTAATTATGTGTGAGATCTGCACCACACATCTCACACTTTAGAGAGAGCGAGCTAGGAAATACTACTCTTGTTTGCTCATCTGATAATAGTAGGAAGGGAATAATGGCAAAAATATTCTTTAAGATAACAATGGTTAAAGTGTGACACAGAGCAAATGTGCTTTAAAGAGAAAGTTTTTATGTTCTCTGCCATAGTGCCTCTGGGTAAGTTAAAACACATTGGTCACCTGTATAGAATCATAGAAGGGTTAGAGTTGGAAGGGACCTTAAAGCCTATAGAGTTCTACCCCCTGCCCTGGGCAGGGACACCTCCCACCACACCAGGTTGCTCCAAGCCCCTCCAACCTGCCCTTGAACCCCTCCAGGGGGCCAGGCTCTCACCACCCTCACAGCAAAGAATTTCTTTGGTATCTAATCTAAATCTCCCCTCGTTCAATTTAAAACCATCCCCCCTCATCCTATCACTTCTCTCCCTGATAAGGAGTCCCTCTCCATCCCTCCTGTAGCCCCCAGCAGGTACTGGAAGGCTGTTGTAACCTCTCCCCTGAGAGCACCAATGCTGATGGTGTTTCCTGCAGCTCTTGCCGTGTTGCTGACACGAGTCCTGCCTGTTGCCTTAGTGCAGTTTTGCTCTGAAGTGCATTACAGCACGTTTCCAGTGTTTCAGGTCGATCACACCATAGTTTTCAGTTTTGTTGGATTAATAACATCATTATTGACTGGCTTTGTTTTGTAATGGTCGGCCTGTTCTTTCATGTCTCCGCAGAGACGCTTCCCTGACTTCTCTTACATCACTCAGAATGGGAGGCTGACAGACTTCCTAGACTGTGTGATCATCAGGTGAGGAAGTTTCCTCAAAAGGGAAAGCTTGGTGTGCTGAATTGCTGTGCAGCATCTCCTTGAGCCGTTGTGTCTTTTTGCAGCCACTTTCATTTGGACCATTGTGGAGCTTTGCCGTATTTCAGTGAAATGGTGGGTTACGACGGGCCCATCTACATGACACATCCTACCAAGGCCATCTGTCCCATCCTCCTGGAGGACTACAGGAAGATCACTGTCGATAAGAAAGGGGAAACGAACTTCTTCACTTCCCAAATGATTAAAGACTGTATGAAAAAAGTGGTGGCCGTGCATCTTCACCAGACCGTTCAGGTAACCCGGGGTCTCTGCCCCCTGTGGAAGGCAGAGCAGTGTGGGTGGTTGTGGAAGGTGTGGGTGGTTGTGGAAGGTGTGGGTGGTTGTGGGAGGAAGGTGTGTGTTACTGCAGTGTCTGTCCCTCTGCACAGGTGGACGAGGAGCTGGAGATCAAGGCGTACTACGCAGGCCACGTGCTGGGGGCAGCCATGTTCCAGATTAAGGTTGGATGCGAGTCCGTTGTCTACACCGTGAGTACCCAGACCACCCACATCTTCTAATGGCCTGTCCCATCACCTTGAGAATATTAATGGGTTTCTCTTCTTCCATTAGGGCGATTATAACATGACACCAGACAGACATTTAGGGTAAGTGGGTTGTATAGATTTGTGAGTTGTATAGATTTCTGACAGTGTCTGTTAATACTGAGGGCTTATCAGCGTTGATTCTTTGTTAGAAGACTGGAATATGTAATGATGTCTTTGCTGGAAAGGTAAATGCATTTTGAATTATGAGAATTAATAGATTTACACTGATTCTTCCAAAGAGACCTTTAATGTTATCTTCTTCTGTATACTCATATTAATCTATTTTTAAGGCTACGTAATAATTGGACTTAGATGTTTGAAATGATTTATTGTCATGGTATCTTCTAAATGTATTTACTTTCCAAGAAAGTGCCAGTCACAAACTTTAACATTCGTTTTAAACTGAAAGAGGGGAGATTGAGATGAGATCTGGGGAAGAAATTCTTTGGTGTGAGGGTGGTGAGAGCCTGGCCCAGGTTTCCCAGAGAAGCTGTGTCTTCCCCATCCCTGGAGGGGTTCAAGGGCAGGTTGGAGGGGGCTTGGGGCAACCTGGCCTGGTGGGAGGTGTCCCTGCCCAGGGCAGGGGGTGGCACTGGGGGGGCTTTAAAGTCCCTTCCAATCCAAACCATTCTATGATTTTATTTTTACTGGCATCTATTAGAGATTTACAACATTCATGCTATTAAGAATCATATTTTAAGGCATTTAAAACAAGTAGCAGACTGGAGGAGAATTGCTTCCCAAGATCTGTGGTCTGTTCTGACCTGGAGTAATTTAAAGAAAGAGGGAGAGCAGAGGAGTCCTGACGCTGCCACAGGGCTCCTCGGTGACCTTGGGCAAGCTGATGCACCTCTGTGGGCCTGTTCTCCTGTCTGCAGGTGGGGACAGGGACATTCTCCACTCATCAGATCAGAGCAGGTCAGAAGTGCCAGGTACCATCTCTTAATTTGATTGGGTTTTTTAAAATTCCTTTGGTTTTAGCGCTGCCTGGATCGACAAGTGTCGCCCGGATTTATTGATCACCGAGTCCACCTACGCCACAACCATCAGAGATTCCAAACGCTGCAGAGAAAGAGACTTCCTGAAGAAAGTTCACGAGACCGTAGAGAGAGGAGGGAAGGTACAGTGTTTTGATAATCTGAGTGGTGTGGGTTTTCCCTCTGTGAAGCTCTCGTTGGCTCTGTAGACCTGTGTAATTAATAATTAACTCTGGCACCTGTCTGTGAATAGATATTGGTGCCTCTCCTTTTGTGCCAAAACTCTAGGAGAGCAGATTCCTGTGGAAGGAAAGCTCAGCAAAAGAATATGAAAAAGGGAGAGGGAACTGAGGGGCTTGTTCAGGGCCCTTTACACGCTGTTTCAGACTAAATCCCATCTCACTTGCAGGTTCTCATCCCGGTTTTTGCCCTTGGACGTGCCCAGGAGCTTTGCATTTTATTGGAAACTTTCTGGTGAGTGCAGCCTCCTCTGTGCACGTACCACCCTCCTCCTCCTCCTCCTCCTCCCCTGTGCTTTGGTGCCTTCATCTCTCTTCAGTGCAGTCTCCCTGGTGTTCCCCTGCACGGCAGCCCGTGCTGGCAGTTGGGGAGTTACTTTTTTCCATCTATTTCCCAGTGGTTGTGGCTCTAAACAAGACACTCACCATTTTCTTATCCAGAGTAATTTTCTGCTCCACCCAGGATCCTTTAAAAAATTTGTTGTCAGACTGGTTGCAGGGGAGGAGGGGAAGGGGGGATGAACGAGCATTAAAAGGACACTTAAGCATTGTGTGGAAATGGTTTTGAAAATACCAAATGCTCCTGCTTTGAGTTATTTCCCGTAGCAGAATAATGTAATTAATACTTGTAATGGGAGGAAGTTGCCCTTAGTGGGTGGGAGGGAGGATTGGCCTAAGGCCTCGTGGTAGTAAGTTAATGCTCAGGGAGGCAGATCTGTCAGAATAGTCATTTTTAGCTCACTGGGGGTCGGGTATGAACAAAAGAATTTTGAGAGACTTTGCCGGTTTATGGAGCTTAAACACAGATCCCCGGGATCCCGATTTGGTCTTTACGAGTTTCTGGAAACTCTTCTTTCCACAGGGAGAGAATGAACTTGAAGGCTCCGATTTATTTTTCCACGGGACTGACGGAGAAGGCCAACCATTATTACAAGCTCTTCATCACCTGGACTAACCAGAAGATTCGGAAAACGTTCGTGCAGAGGAACATGTTTGAATTCAAACACATCAAAGCCTTCGATCGGGCCTTTGCTGACAATCCAGGGCCTATGGTAGGTCTGTGCTGGGGGGGGGCTGGTTTTGTGCCACTCTGTGCCCCCTTTGGTGCCAGCCCCCCCATCCCAAACCCTCACCACCCTCTGAGTGCTTTGATCTGTGCAACTATTAATGATCTCTCTGGCTTTATGTCAGTAAATGTAAGATACCCAGGGAAAATAAAACAAAATCATTGCACGCCTGTATAATCTGTAGCTCTCAACCTGAGTCAAACCCGAATTTTGACAATATATTCTTGGGACTTAAGTCAGGAGACAGATCTTTTACAGCACAAGCTTTTATTGACAGTTTTATTTCTGACGGGTTAATTAGGCAATAGCTGAAAGAGGAATCGTCCACAATTGTCCTCAGATACTGTGGATGTTCACAGAAATGTTCCAGAGCAGTACAATTTACTTGAAAATTAGACAAGGTAGGAAAAATGAAATAGGAAAACTAGAACTTTGGTGTGGTGAGTGTGCTGTGAGGTGTGTTACTGGATGCTCACTCAGTTTTAGGATATTTATACGTTACAATATATATTACAATTGGGATATTTATATTTACATTATATAATGGGAAAAAATGTTTTCTGTGGTGATTCTTGATACATTTTTGCATTCCAGGTGGTGTTTGCAACCCCCGGGATGCTTCATGCAGGACAGTCCCTGCAGATCTTCAGGAAATGGGCAGGGAATGAGAAGAACATGGTAAGAAACTGTGTTTCCCGAGCGCCGTTTGTGTTCCTGAGAGCCAGGGTTAAACTCTCCAGCTCTGCTTTCTCCCTGCAAAAAGTGGGACTTCTTATTTTTAAAATTGCGTTCATTACTTTGAAGCTGTTTTCAAGACATTTTTAATTACTGTATTAACTAGTATTAATTCATAGATTTGAGCACTTTGCTTTCTAATTTCGTTTTCTCGTGTTTGTTGCGGAGTTGGGTGTTCCCAAGCTGCAGCAGCTTCCCAGGGCAGGATGGGAGTAATTCTTTGGGGCAAAACACACATTTCTGTTATTTGGGGCTGTTGTTATGATCAGCTATGTTAACAGGAGCCGTGCTGCACACAGTCCAGGTGCAGGAGTTGTAGATTTTTCTGCTTTCCTTCTCAGGTCATCATGCCGGGCTACTGCGTGCAGGGAACCGTGGGCCACAAGATTTTGAGTGGGCAGCGCAAGCTGGAGATGGAAGGAAGACAAATAGTAAGTTTTATTTTCAAGAGGGAGAACTTCTTCAACCTTTAGGGGGTAGTTGGAGACCATGGACTCGTACTGGGAATGATCCACGTCCAAGTAACATTTTCTTTGGGGTTGGACAGGGGTTTTTTTCCCCTTTGTGCTGGCACCAGCGTCTATTTTTTTGCTGTAAGACGTTTTCTAATGTTATATAACTAACGATGCCCAGTTATTAAAGTCAAAAATGAAACATTTTTAGGCAAACAGGGATATTAAAATTGATACCAACTGTCCTTAAGCATTGGGTTTGTTTTAGCAAGTGGGCAGTTTGATGCTGTAGGTTATGGAAAGCTTTTCTTACAGCATCACGTTCAGTCTCTGGTCACCAGCTCTGTCTCCAACCTCCTTTTCCAGTCGGGGTGGTGTTTCCTCCTTTAAGCCACGCTCAGAGGGGTGAGGGGGGGCCTGGCACAGAGGGGGCAGTGAGGCAGAGCAGGTCCTGGGTAAGGAAGCCCCTTCTCCCCCGCAGCTGGAGGTGAAGATGCAGGTGGAGTACATGTCCTTCAGTGCCCACGCCGACGCCAAGGGCATCATGCAGCTGATCCGCCAGGCCGAGCCACGCAACGTCCTGCTGGTCCACGGGGAAGCGAAGAAAATGGAGTTTCTGAAGCAGAAAATAGAACAGGAATTTCGTACGTACAGTGCTGGGGGTGAGGAGGGAATGGTGGGAGAAGGAAGGTGTTAAAACTCACATTTTTTAACCCACTGGAGCTCAGCACAGAGCCAGGCTGTCATTTACAGTTCAGCAGTCACCCTGGGACTGTAACATTCCTACTCAACATGTTACACCCATTTAATTTTAATTTTAATGCCCATTTGGATCTGAAGTAAGAGGTGTTCTGTGACGGTGGTGGTGGTGTCATTCAGCTCTTACTGAGTTTCTATTTCTTACCCTCCTGAAAGCAGCCAGGGGAGGCGGGGCAGCTGAAAATAAATAGATATTGATTCCTGAGAAACAGCTGTTTTTAAAGGAGGAGTAGAGAAAGTGTAGAATCCACAGTGGCTGGGTACTCCCTGGCTGCAGCGGGCACTGCCCTGGGGTGGGGGATGATGGCTCCAGGGGGGTCGTCGGCTGATTTGGGGGGGAAATGTGGGTGTGGGAGGGAGGTGTTGCTGCAGCAGAGCTGACGGGGGGTTTGCCTTGCAGATGTCAGCTGTTACATGCCAGCGAATGGAGAGACCACGACGATATTCACCAACCCCAGCATTCCCGTGGACATATCCCTGGGACTCCTGAAGAGAGAAACGGCAATAGGTGAGGGAGTTTCAACCAAAAATTTCATCTTTTTGGCCCCATCGCTCCCTTGTCTTGGGTGGAAACAGCGGTGAAGGGCTGTTTTGTAGAAATGGTGACTTAGAGCAGAGCTTCCTGTAAGAGAACAGGAACGTTTAGTGGTTGGAAGGGCTTCCTGTGAACTGAAGTGGCTGCTGTGCTCTCAGTGTGCAGTCAGTGATGTCTAAAACCAAACCCCAAACACACACACACTCTACTTTGCCACTTACTGCCTGTTTGCTGTGAAAACAGAGTCCGTGTGTGCTTTTGCTGGGTAGGGCTGTCAAAACTGGAATTACTTTTATAAACCCAACTTTAGAAAAATGTAAAAGCTCTCAAATCAAGATGTGGGAAGGGAAGCACTGGGTGTGGGTATCACTGAGCTCGGTTCCTTACGTCTCTGTAGCTTTTTAAGCTACTTTTTAAGCTACAGTGTAGTTTTTTAAGCACCTTTGTTGTGTCTGTTAAAGCACACGATGTAAAATCTGAAGTCTCTGCACCTCAGCAGGGACTCAGAAATCAAATCTATTAAGTCCTTTAGGAGTCATGTGAAGAGTAAAGTGCATCATTGTTAACTGTGTCATCTTTCTCTTCCACTGGCCGTGGTTTAGGTCTCTTACCAGATGCCAAGAAGCCAAAGCTAATGCACGGGACGTTAATTATGAAGGATAATGTGAGTAAAGAACTTCGTGCCTTTGTCTTGTGTCCTCTGGTTAAGTGTGTTGTTACAATCCGTAAGTGATGTCTGGGGGGACAAGGAAGTAACTAAAGGAAAACAGATTCAGTCTCCTGGGAGGAGCCTGGTAACACCCACCTGGGAAGATTAACGTGTAAGAAGAGTCTTTACCTTGGCAGTTGTCCTCACTGATGCTCTTCACTTGTCCCACGACTTCAGAATTGGTGTCTGGCTGTTCAGGAGCAGGTGTTGCTGAGGCAGAACATTTACTGCTCAGTCCCAGAACTGCTCATTTCAAGAGCTGCTTCTCTTCAAAGTCTGGTTTTTGCCCGAGCCCCGGTGGCTACAGCCGTTCTGAGGTGGCACCAAAGTGTGTGTGATCCCCTCTGCCTGCCAAAACCAACCAAACAAACAGCAGCCTGTTGGTAGAGACCTGGCCTTGTTGGACAAGGATGGGATGGGCCAGGGGAGGAGTTCTGACTCTCTAACCCCACATTTAAATAAACAACAAGTAATTCCCCTGATAAAGAAATTAAACCAGCTTCCATTTAAAGAGTGACTTTAATTTGGGGAAATAAAGGATTGGCACGATTATGTAGGGGGACATTTTGCCACCTTTGCTGTCGGTGCTACGTTCGTACCCAGCTGTTTCTGCTTGTAACTGAACTGTGCCCAGACGCTTCCGCTGCCAAGGAATGATCTGGAATGTGCCCCGAGGGACACGTACCTGAGCACACGGGAGGAAGAGCCCTTCAGAGCTCCTGCTGGATTTGTGTCTGTCTCTCTCCCCTGCAGAGCTTCCGCCTGGTTTCTGCGGAGCAGGCGCTGAAGGAGCTGGGGCTGGCAGAGCACCAGCTGCGTTTCACCTGCCGCCTCCACATCCAGGACCCGCGGAAAGAACACGAGACGGTGCTTCGTGTGTACAACCACCTCAAAGGGCAGGTCTTGCCTTCTGACCCCCCAGCTTCTTGCTCTTAAATGAAGCTTAAAAACTCTTCATCCCCCCCCAGGGCAGCTGGTCTGTTTTGAGACGGTGTTTTGTGGAGATGAAGAGGGTTCAGGCCAGAGCTACGGGGGGGTGAGGGGGTGACCCTCCTGTCCAAAAGTAACTCCTCTGCCTTCTCTCTTACCAGGGTCCTGAAGGATTATTCGGTGCAGCATCTCCCCGACGGGTCCATAACTGTGGAGTCCATTCTCATCCAAGCCACAGCGCACTCAGAGGACCAAGGAACCAAAGTCCTGCTTGTGTCCTGGACCTACCAGGTAGGAATCCTTCAAGACACACTTTTCATGCACCTCTAATCTTGGCTCCTTACAGCCCAGAACTGCCCTAGACAAAACCAGGGGGTTTTCTTCCTCCCCAAAGTCTCATTTCCAGGGCTGTATTTTTAAAAACTTTCTTTACAACAAGAAAACGCCTCCTTGAGGGCAAAAAAATAATCAATGGTTCCATATTCTTTGCTTTCAATAAAAATGGTCATTCTCAAAAGAGAGACCTTGGGGCCAGAGACCTGCTTTGACAAAGAGTTCTACGCTGCTGTTTTGAAAGAGCACCCGGGAACAGGGTTTTCCATTTTTGGACACTGCCAGCATTGCATCCTGATGGGCCCGAGAATGGTTTCAGTCTGTTTCTACGCACCAGAGTTGAATTTCTTGCCTCAAATGGCAGAAATGAAGCCGGAGGTTGTTTTCATCCCACTTCTCTCTGTTCCCTCCAGGACGAGGAGCTGGGCAGTTACCTCACAGCCCTCCTGAAGAAGGGGCTCCCACCGAGCACGGCGTGAGCGAGGGAGCAGCAGCAGCTTTCCCGGGGACAGAGATTTTATTTTGTTTACATTGTCAATGCCTTTTGGTTTTGTTTCTCCTGGTTTTGTTTAATAAAAGGAATGACAGTGTTTGTCCAACTACTCGGCAACAGCGTCAATTCTTCAACAGCACCTGGGATTCCCCCCACGGGAGCTGCTGCAGCCCCTTCCTGGAGTCCCCGGGGACCAGCTGTGGGTCACCCAACCAGGTAAAACCACTCAGCATCCCCCCTCCCACATTTCCCTCAAAGCCTCAGCAGCGCTGAGCAAAACCAGGAGCTTTTAAAGCTTCTCCATTAAAATGCAAACATATAGAAATAGAACAGCAACAGGAAGGAACAGAAGAGCGGGTCTGTGTATCTGTTACCAAAATCACATCCTTTTAAGTAAACCTTCGGCTTGGAAGCAGCTCTGTGGGCCCAGCCCGTGGGTCTGGGGGCTCCAGTGACCCCCAAACGCTCAAGTCTCCCCGAAGCCTCACGTCGTCCTCGGAAGGTGAGGAGGGGGGTGACACGGGTCAGGTGCATCTGGGGACACAAACACGGCGCCCGAAAAGAGCTTTGATGTAGGAACAGGCCCCGTGGAAGGAGCTGTGTCAGCTTCTGCGGTACCCGTGGGGCCAGAGGAGCTCGTTACCCCCTGCACAGTGTTAATTGACCCGTTAACTAACCCCCATCTGTCAATCCAGACGCGCGTTTTGGGCTGTGCAGCCTGAACCCGCAGGCAGGGGATGCTCAAACCCTGCTCCGAAGGGCTCACCCATCACTCCAGGGGCAGGGAGGGAGGAGAAGCCCTTATTTGGCTGAGGAATGTGGGCAGGGAGCAGTTTGTGAGCCCCGGTGGCCACAGGAACCCTCCAAAACAGGGGAATGGCCCAGCAGGGCCACCCAGAGCCAGGACACAGCAGCTCAGTGTCCAGCAGGAGGCTGCTTTCTTTCACGGAACCCTTTCCTGGGCTGTTCTGCCTTCCACAAAAGAGCCCCGTGTCCTACCAACCCCAAAGTTAAACCAAAGGAGACCAAGACACTAATGTTTGAAAGAAGGGAAGGCTTCCTGGGTTTGTTTTCAGAGAAACAGCTGGAAAGAGGAATATTGGACTTACTTTCAGTCGATCCCAGCTCCGGGTCTTTCATTTCCGTGTCCCTCCTGTCCCCGAGGAGCGTCGGGGGACGCGGTCGCAGATGGTGTACACTGTGGGGGACCTGAACCTCAGCCGGAAGTTGCAGCGCCATCGCTTGCTGGAGAAGGAGAAGTAGCAGAGGAGGGGGTTGAGGCAAGAGCTGATGCCCACCAGGGCTAAGGAGACCCTTCTCATCTTGGAGATCAGGCGGGTAAAGGCCTGGCTCTGGAGGACCTGGACGCGCGTGAAGAAGTGGAGCAAGTGGGTGAGGTGATAGGGGAGAAAGCACAGGGTGCAAATGAGCAAGATGATGGAGATGGTGCTCAGAGCCCTCCTCTTGCAGATGCTGTGCTTGATCTGGAAGACCCTCTGGGCGACCTGAGAGTGACTGATCAGAATGATGGAAAACGGGATGACAAACCCAAAAACTAAGGCCAGGATGTCGTAGGGAGCCGGGTGGGACGTCCAGCTGTTCGTCGTGAAGGTCTCAAAGCACAGCGTCGTGTTCCTCGCCCCGCTGTTGTGGAGGGGACCTCCCAGGATAAGTGGAACCATGACACTTAGAGCCACCACCCAAAGGACCACGACCAGCACCAGGTAGTGGAGGACTTTGATCTGGATGTAGGTGAAGGGGTGGAGCACGGCCATGTAGCGATCCACACAGATGCAGGTGAAAAAGGCCATGCTCAGGTAGATGTTGATGTAGTACAAGGTCCCCGTCACCCTACAAGCCACGTCACCAAAGATCCAATCGTTCCCGTTCAGGTGGTAATGAATTTTAAAGGGCAACACACAAACAAACAAGGTGTCCACCAGAGCCAGGTTCATCATGTAGATGTAGGAATGGGAGGTGTGGGTCACTCTGCAGGCCAGCAGGTACAGAACCAACACGTTTTCTATCAGTCCCAACACAAAGACAACGCTGTAGATGACAGTGAACAAGGAACACTGGAAATCTGTTTCCAAGCTGAATTCCAAACTGGAATTGGCCGTGGTCTCATTGGAGACTCCTTCGGTCCAGGCAATACCCGCCATTGTTTCTGCTGGAGTGGGGGGATATTCCCTGTGGGATAAAGGTCTCAGGCCATCCCTTACCTCAGGAGGTTCTTGAGTTCTAGTTCACCTCAAGTGGGAAAGGGCTAAAGCTCCACGACGGGGCGCTGTTCCGGCTGGCGGAGTCTGGGGCTCAGAGGTCGGCACCCGGGATATTCAGATGGAAAGCAGCGTTGCTGGAAGGGAGAAGAAATCTTTTAAAACCAGGGTATTGTAAAAGTTTACCCCATGGACAGATTATTCACTGGCACTAAACGCACCTGCCTGAGCAGAGGTAGCCTGGGGGGTGCTTTCCAAAGGAAAGGCCGAAATCACGCTTCCTCCCAGCAGTTGTTTCCCTGCTGAAGTCAAACCCACCCGAGATGGAACCAAAACTGGAACATCTGAAGGGAAAAAAAATGGTTTCACTTTAAGTAGGCGAGAACATATTCTGCTTACACAGGTCTTCACCTGGCAGCAGAGGGTTTTTACACACACACACACACACACACACACACACTCATGGCATGACTAAGCCCTGGCTTTAAGCAGCACAGAACTCAAAAAAGCCTTTATCTCAGAGTTTTGCCAGAACAAGAGCCACCAAACATCTGTCTTTTCTGCAAGATTAGGCAGAGGATGTGGAATCAGGATGGCAAAGGGGCCAGATGAGCTACTACTTCTCATGAGAGAAGACCAGTAAGGGCATCCCTGACACGATCAGGTCACAGCTCCAAAACAAACAGCACGGATATTGTCCCAAGGTTCTGCAGAAGCTGGACACGAGCTCCTGTCTGCTGGATGCTGTGGGACAGCAAAGCCAGTCTGGCCAAAGGACAACCTGGTTCCACTCAGCCCCCTCCTCCCCAGCACAGGCCCAGGCCTCCCACGGGCACAAGAAGCTGCTCCCACCGTGACCCTACACCAACATCGGTTCCTTCCAGCACCTTTAGTTTCACTCGATCCCCTAAATCCCTCCCCAGCTGAAAGAAGATCCCACTTTAGGTCACCAGTGGGTGCCACTGACACCCCAGCTGCTGGGGGAAGCCTGTCCCACCAGCACTCACCATCCTCAGACACGGCCCATCCAGTACCATCAACCCATCTAAGCTCAGCTCCAGCAGAAGTAAAGAACACTGGAGGGGAATAATAAATCCCTAAAATCAAGTATTTTACAAATCTTTAACAACTCCATTTTGTACCTATCAACTGTCACCTGATAATTTCTGCTTCTGTGCAAAGGCATTTGATTTGCAAAACCACAGAAACACACAAGTTTCCACTGGATTTTGAGTTCATTAAATTATTGGAAATGTTTTCACATATAACCAAACTTAAGTCTCTGAATTCTGGTCAAGCCTGTCCTTTTTCTGGTTTTAATTTTAAAGCATCACTGCCCAAGAATCAGCTCTCCCCAAGTCCTGGATGTCCAAACTGAATCAACTGAAAAGAATTAGTAATTTCACTGAACTTCACTGAATTTTTAGAGTTGGAAGGGACCGAGGAGATTATCTAGTCCAAAGAAAAAGAATGCTAAATACCTCTTGATAATTAACAAGTATGAACAACGGAGGCCAAAAAAATGATTCAGACAAGGAGTTTGTACTGAAGTTCTCTACTGATGGTAGATTTTATGACGCCAAGACAGCGTGTTCTTTAATTAAACAACTTTAGGTTATTTTTAAACAGTTGTTCTGGGATTTATAAAATAAAGCAAACACACCCTCCCCCCCTTGCAGCAGTTCTTTGTGCTGCCTGCAGTGAGTCTGCTCCCAGACTGCTGCCCGGGGGGCTGAACCTGCCCCTCAGTCACAGGATTTAGTAACAAGCCCATAAGCACAAGAGGTTTTTATTGTAACCTGGAGTTGGGAAATATTTGCAGAAACATCAATAGCAGGTATTTTTGCACTGCGACTATTGAAACAAACACACTCCAAACTGAATAAAAAACCACAACACCCCCCACCAGCAATGCCTGAGCCCGCAGCAGCGGTTATAGCCCAATTAACACCCAAACAGCATTAATGTCTGCTTTGCTTTTCTGCCCTGTAAAGATTCATAATCAATTCAGTCAGGACGTTCACTTACCGGAGCTCAGAGCATCACCTCTCTCCCAGAAGCCCCAGGTGATCCCACCAGCCCCTCCACAGCCACAGGTCACTGCCAAGCTCTTCTGAGTAGAGACTTCTGTGCAGACTCCCTGCAGGACACCCTGCCGTGTCCCCCCCGTCGCTCTGCAGAGAGAAACCACAGGAAGCCAAGGTGAAAACCCGTCACTCAGACCCCAGTGGGAGCACTTGCCCCAGCAGTTCAGTGTTCCACCCCCTGCCAGGATGGGGGACAGAGTGCAGCACATGGCTTTACTCCTCCCCGTGCACCCACTGCAGGAAGGAAGCACAACACTCCCACCCAAAGCCACCTGTGACCACCTCCTGTCCTCCAGTCCCACCAGTCTGCAGAGCAAGGCCTCTGGAGGCAGGTACCAGAGTGTGGGAAAGCAAGAGGAGGCCAGGAGGACTGTAAATTCAAGTGACTCACGTGTGGGGTGCTGGAGAACACATCTTCTCACACTAATTGTTGCTTAGTTTTGTGTGCTCAACAAGTAGAACGTCTGCACTCAGATAACATGGCCCTGGGATGGACTCAACCTTATCAAACGTGCCTGAGATTCCTGCCCTGCTGCTGAAGAGACCAAAGCCCAGCAGAAAACTCTGCTGGCCAAAATCCTTGAAACACAGGCCCAAACAGGGAGTGGGAG
>BJBW01000718.1:143728-232391 GCA_004320125.1 Scolopax mira | reverse complement strand
TATTGAGAATAAATTTATTTTTTGCCCTTAATCTATGGTTTTGTGGTTGTTCCTTCATCGGCTCACATGCAGGGCTTCAGTCTGCACTCTCACATCCCCTCAAGGGAAGGCAGAACAAGATGTTGTTGCCATTCCATTCCCTTCCAGTCAAAAACACTCCCTAAAGCCCCTCTGGGACACTAAGGTTGGGAACACCCGTGGAGAGGCCCCGCTGTGGTGTTAATCACTGCAGCATCTCTGTCACAGCACCCCTGCCCCTGGGTACTCACACCAGGAAAGGACAAGGAGGCACCAAAGCAGCTTCAGCTCTCCTTTTCCATGGCTCCTCCAAAGCTGTGTTGTTGTCTCTGGGAATCAGTCCCCGAGGGAGGAATGCAGGTGGCAGTCAGCACGCTCCAGGGGAAGGGAGAGGGTGACCCAGAGTGTCTTGTCTTTCCTTCTCATGCTGTCAAAAGAAGGTCTCTGCTAAAGCTGCTTCCTGGAACAGAGCAAGGGAGAGATCCATCACTTCTCATGAGGGGATGCCCCGAAATGGGCTGTCCTCCTGCTCTGTACAGGACCACTCATTAGCTCCAGCCCTACAAAGGCAAAGGTGGCCTTAAGAGAGGTCAAAAGGAAGCGCTGCCTCCCCCTCTGCCCACCCTGTGCTTCACCCCCGTGCAAACAGCACGTGGAAACCCCACAGTCTCTCACGGGGTTATTAAGATTCTTCCTTTATTTGTCTGAACCCGATATCTGTATCGCTGAATTGCCACATAACAAAGAACATCCTCTTACCAGACCAAGCAGGGAGCCTGCTCTGACAAACTGGCTTTCTCTGTCGTTGTCCTCCTCTCATGGACAAAGGGGACATCAGTTATGGTGGTATCAAACATCTCAGCTGCACATTGCTTCCACTGCAGGAGTGTTTAAATCAGGTACTGCTGCTTCTGTGAACTTCAGAAGTCAAAATTTTCATCCTCTTTGCTGTAACCTAGCACTCTAACAGTCATTTTATAGCCGAAACAGAAAGTCTGGTGTCATTCATGAGAAAAAAAAAAACAACCCACAAGTTCCCCAACTGTGCATTTTACAAGCAGGCAAAACCTGAGGTTAGAGTGGTTTAAATAAAAAAAATAAAAAGGAAGAAAAAAAGTTCTTTCTGCCTTGCACCATGATTCACACACTCTTAGATCACTGAAAGGCTCCAGCACGCTCTGCACTGCCCCTGCACCAACAACTGGAAGAGCAGGAGGTGGGAACAAGCAAAAAAAAAAAAAAAGGGCCAGCAACAGCCACCTTTTGGCCACAGAGCCTCCACCCCCAAAGCACTGCACCTCACGCTCAGGCTGACTCACCCCTCCAGCTGTTCCTGTGCCACCAGGCCAGGCTGTGACCACTGAAACAGGTTTTAAGTGACCTCAAAGGAACTTTCCCCTGTAACACGCTACAGACACAGCTTTGTCCCAGGGAGGGGGGATCCTGTCAACACCCCTGGAGTTTGGAAAGAGAGTGACTGGATGAGGGGAGAAACCGACGAGTGTTTTCAAAAGGCTGTTTCTGTTACTCACTGCATCAAACAGCAACATTTCTCCCTGGCACTTCGCTGTACAAAGCCAGGGTTGCAGAGCAAAGGGGCAGAGAGGAAATGGTACATTCTCCCCCATTCTAAGCCTGCATCCCTCCCACACGCACACCAGGAAGGAAAAAACCCAACAAACCCCAAGCCCCACTCCTTCCTCCTCCTGCTTGAGACACACAGACAAGAGTCTGAGAAAAAAAATAAAAAATGGCAGTTATCTGAAAGCAGCCTGGAGTCGTTCTTCCGTCCCCCTTGGCAGGCTCAGAGGGCAAGAACAAACGATAGGGAGATGCCCACGGTCCCAGACAATGATTTTTATTGAGATGAGATGGTGTGCTGTGTAAGGAGCACTTGGCAAACCTCCATCCCGAATCCACAACAGTCCTTTCAGACACAGCTGGGCTCTCACAGAGCTGCTATTCTACTGGGGCATCTGCAGTGTCCAAATCTGAAAGGAAAAAAAAAAAGAAAACATTGATTTAGGAAAAAAAGATAGCACTGAAAGCACTTAAAACATGCTCTTCATTTCCTGCCTGGGCTCCCTCCCCGCTGGCACAGGTAGCCCCATGGCCAGCACTCTTAGGACAAGCTCCACTGGAGAGGGCCCAACCCCGGACGCAGCAGCCACCTTCTGCAGGCCAGGCCAAGAGCTCAGAACTCCATTTGAGCTCCTTCCACTGCTCTTTGTTGCTTCCCTTTCTCTTTACATATTCCTTAATCCCCAGCGTGAGCACCACTGCTGCCAGAGCAACATGCTTGAAGCCCACTCGAGGAGGTCTGTGGGCTGGCTGAGACACAGAGAAGGTCTGCTGTGGGGTGGGAAGTCCTTTGTACCTACATCTCACAGGCACTGGATTCATCAGGGAGGGATTAATCCTTGCAGCTTTAAATACCTTCTATCCCTAGTAGGGATGTCAAACTTCCATAACATCCATCTAGCATCTTCTGCAAATCTGCTCCCAGCCCTCCATTTATACTATTTTAAGCTAAAAAACTCAGATAATTTGACAGCATCTGATCTAAACCAAGAGAGCCACCATATAAGCAGAAGGCTGATTGGGGCTCTGTCCTCCAGTCTGTACAATCCTCTCAGAAATACCAAGGGAGAAGCGAGTGACCAGAAATGCATCTTCTGTGGTATCCAGGTACCTGCAGAGCTGCTTTCTACACATGATCAAGGGATAGAACAAGAATTGATAAGAATTTAAAGTATCATTCACGTGAGATCTCAACATCAGTGTCAACAAAACCTCTCTTTTACTCCCCTGCAAGCAAGAGGAAGAAATCTAACTGGAAAAAAATACACATTTTTTC
The DNA here is from genome assembly GCA_004320125.1 of Scolopax mira. Classification (NCBI taxonomy): domain Eukaryota; kingdom Metazoa; phylum Chordata; class Aves; order Charadriiformes; family Scolopacidae; genus Scolopax; species Scolopax mira. The sequence goes on along the minus strand of BJBW01000718.1, from coordinate 229,516 downwards.
CATAACAACTGCTGCAAACACCTCTCCAGTCCTGGGCACTCACTGTGATGTGGGTGTCAACGAACAAAGCTGTGAGCCATAGGTCAGGCAGCACAGAAGGGATGGCTGTGGGTGTTTCTGCTCTCTTTGGTATTAGATCTGACTCCTACAAAACAAATGCCATTTCCCCTGCATTCACCTACCTGCTGCGTTATATTCCACTGACTGGAGGAAAAGTCCAGATGGTGGAGCCATGGCATTTGGTGGAAAAGCCCGTGAATCTTTTATCTCCAGTAACTCCTTTATATGACGAGGTGTTAACTTTCCCTGGCCAACTGCAACCAGAGCCCCAACCATTCTTCGGACCTGGAAAAACAGAGAAGAAAGCTTAGGAGCTGCCTTTGTAAAACTTAAAGGGATTAGGAAATTTTGCCCGGGTGCTATCAGCAGTATCCTGCTGTGTCCCAGCCCACAGTCACTACTGATGGCAAGTCAAGCTAGAAAGTTCATCAAGGTTCAGTGCCTATGACTCAAAAGAATGATTCCTCCATGATTTCTTTGCAGAAACCTGCTCCTGAATATAGGTACCTTGTTATTATTAAACCCATAGTTCCCAGAAAGCCTAATTTCTGGTCTTCCTCTCCTGTTCCTAGCAGTACTGGTTGTTCCCAGTGCCATGCACTTTGCTCCTGGGTGTTCAGAAAAAAGCAAGCATTTCCCCATATAAAGAATGTTTTGCATCTTGCTTTAAGTGCCACTGAAGTGACCCAAATCACAGCCCAGACCCGCTCCTCGGGGTTCAAGCCAGTCCTTATACTCCTCTGGTATCACACACCTCCAGGAAGCATTTCCAGTGCTTTATTTCTGCAGAAAGATCCCACTCCCTTCGTCCCTCAGCACACCCCAGCAACCCCAGTGACCCCCACAGTCTGTGGGGGAAAGGTGTTCTCTCCCCTTTCAGCAGGGATTGCATGGGCTGCTTCGGTTCTGTCTTGACTGGGGGGACATGACAACATGGAGCAGTTAAGCTTGTCTGCAACAAGCAATGGCACAGAATCTTCTAGTCACCAAAGCTGGTGGTGGGGAAGGGCAAAGAACTAGCAAATTTACCTCATTTCCTTTAAGCCTTCCCTCCCTACAACTAAAGGCATTCCTAAGAATGAGATGGGGACCTTTAATACAGTGATCTCCAGCCACACAACTGGAGCAAGGCTTGTTCTCATCACACATGGGAAGAAAGCAGAGCAGAGGGTGGTTTCTGCATCAGAAAAAGCAGCAGCACCCACACATGTGTCTGTGGCAGGAAGCTCGCAGCCTTGCTGGGAGAGCTGAGCTCACAGGTTCTTCATATATAAGCAACAGCATTTCCAACAGCAGGTGGGGCCTGCTTCTCTCTCAGAAAGCCAAAAAAGAGGAAAGAAAAAACCCTAACTGACAGCTCGCCAGACAACAGCCCCCCAAACTGGGATTTCAAACCCCTCCGCGTGTCACAGCTTCCATTCTCTCCCTCCACACAAATTTCACACCACCTCCTACATGAACACCCCTCACCCCTCACACTTCAGCATCCCCTCAGCCAAAAAACACCTTTTCCTCCTATACCCCTAGGAGATATGCCGCTCCAGGAGGGCCAAGACTTGCATCTGCCAATGCCACCTGCACACCAAATGCTAGTTCCCCATGACTAGCTATCACATCCTGTAGGGTGCCTACGTTTCATGAGCTGAGGGCATCCTTCCGAAGCACTGACCTTCCTGGTACTTCTGGTGTCAAGGCAGCCTTGTGAAGCTGCTGTCGAGGAATAACTGGCAAGTAAGAGCTCCTCAACTTATGCCAAAATTGCTCACTCTCAGGAGGCACTCCTAGGGAGACTTTTATCCAGAGACTAGTATAAAGGCGATTACCTACGTCCCATGGGCATCAAGAAAGCTTGTACAAGAAACATCTGGGAAACTGAGGACAAAGAGAAGGGAAGAACTGTCCTCCAGTCTCAAATTTTACAGGCAACAGCAGTACAAGCCCACGAGGGGGAAACTGGTCAAGCAGATACTGTCCTCTCTGATTCACCTTCTCACACTGCTGCCAGAACACATCCCCGCTTGCGCAGGCACGGTCAGTCACTTGGCCTAAATAAACATTCATTCTATTAATGACCTTTTAAAGCACACCAAGCTCTTCAAAAACTTAAGTGTAGTGCTGTAACGAAGCATCGCTCTAAGCTTTTGATCCATTAATATTTACAAAAGAATAAACCAAAGCCCCTAAGCAACCTGATAGTGTTTATCACCGCTCACGAAGAAGGTCCAACAAGCCAAGATATATTTATCCAAAGGCAAGCACTGTGCCTCTGGGTGTGCTCTGATCTTAAACTGCTCTGCAGAGTGCCAGAAGCTTGCCTTTAAGTAGATGGTATAGAGAAGCCAGATCCTTGACATGTGTAATTTTATTCAGCCCTCACTAGAGGTCATTGTACGCTGTGATTTTAGCTTTGGTGTCTCCACACTTGGAGTACGTTCCGGTAAATGCAAATGGCACGTGTGTGAAATAGCCACGTGCTTGGTGTCTCCCTGGTGTCCAAGCTATTCAGCAAAAATACATACATACAGTTTCTGGGGCTGTTTAACCCTTTCCTCTAATAAAAACAGTGCAATTCCAAATAAAAAGAGAATGAGTTCATCGTGTCCAGCCTGTTCTTGCTCCTCTCCAGGCTGCCTGCTTGCTGTATGGCAGGTCAGAGAGGGCATTGGGCTGGGCTCCATGGCACTAAACAGCATTTCTACTCTAAGGCACTAAATGGGTTACCACCATTTTCTCCTTGTCACAAAAGCATCTGATGAGGCAAATCCCTGCTGTACATCAAGCCCTCCCCAAGCAGGTTGTTGTTCTTCCCTTGCTCGTATCCAGACACCCGCTGTCAGAGAGCTTACAGAGCACGGCTTGGCGCAGGATAAAAACAAATTTGGTTTGTCAAAACAGAGTAAGAAATAGCTGCTTGCTCTTCCCACAAAACACCCCCTCTCTCCTCTGAAAAACAAGCCCTCTCTTGCCCATTCCCTGTCTCCAGAGTGTGACCACGGCCAGGATAGGCAGAATGAGAACAGCCAACTCCTTCCTAAGGAGGTGATCCATTAAGCTGTGGAGAGAGCTGTCTCCCCCGAGGACAGTGGCAAAAACCCCACTGGAGTCATTTCAAAGAAAACCCAGGGGAGACCAGAGAGCACAGCGGAGGGAAAGATGCAGCTGAATCAGGCCTTCCCACCTCTCCTTTGTGCAGCACTGAGAATTACTTCATGCTCCAAAGCCAGAAAGTAAAATTCCAGGCAGTCTTTGCTGGGCCCAGTGCCATTCAGCAGAGCAAGAACATATGTCTGTTGGGTTTTACCACTCAGACTGCAAGGACAAAGATTGCGGAAAACAAAACTTTCCATCCTCCCACACGATTCTGTGACTTTGGACATTCATTTTAGACACAAATGTAAGAGATTCTGGTTCTACCGGATAACCCAGAGTACAGAACCCCAGCTCTCTGATCCCAGGTCCCTGTGTGTGTCACAGCTGTAACAGCAGCTCAGCGACAGAGATGGCACCACACAGGGGTGCAATGCTGCTAAACCCATCGATAATTAGAGAGGCAGCAACACTTCAGTGTGGCAAACACAGCACCCAACAGTACCTGTCGGTAAAGAAACGATCTGCTCCTGAACTTCAGCTCCCAAAACTCCAGTTCCCTAAAGAACAAAACAAACAACCAAAAAAAAGCATTTAAAAATCACATTTCTATCACATATTCTTTATAAGAACCCTACCAAGGCTGACTATTCCAAGACTTCACTGGCCCTTGCATCCTCTCCTAAATCTTTAGAGGTTGCTTTCTAAATATTGTTGTGGTTTTGTGGATGTTCTGGTACCAGATCTAACACTAAAAACCAAAGCCAACCTGCTCTCAGGAGCAGTCCTGCAAGGAAGAACCTATATACACAATTCTGTTCTACAAATAAGAAAAACCTGATATATATATATATATTGCATGTATGTATAAAAAAAGAAACAGACATATCAGGTACCATCTGATGATATATCAGTTATACCAACAGAGCACAAACAGGAGCAGGTTTTCACCTCAGCACCTGCATCCCCAAGCTTCTACACTACCAAACAATCCTAGAAGCCACACTGATAAAAGTAACAATAAAAAAAAACCCCTAAACTCACTCACAGTTTATAAGTGCTCCTTACATCCCACAGCCTTTCTACAGCAAAAAAAGAGACAAAACTTACCTTGTATAATCCAGAAAAACAAGTATCTCCATGCAAATCCTCTCCTCCCTTGCAATGAGCCCAGTGACTGGGTATCTAAGTATGTAAGACTAGAATCAGGTGTGAACAAAGCACAGCTGCAACGCATTTGTCCAGAGGGTTCAGACAGATGGGCTGGGTTTGCTGGAACACCTGGGTATTGAGAAAGGGGCTGCCTGTTCCCTGGGAGAGGGGATGGCTCCTGAGAGCCACAGAAGAAAGATGAAGTAGGGACAACATGATTTCCAGGCCCAGACGCCAGGAGAGATTAAGATTGGATATTTGGAAAAATTTCTTTGCTGAAAGGGTTGTCAAACACTGGAACAGGCTGCCCAGGGAAGTGCTGGAATCACCTTCCCTGGAGGTATTTAAAAGCTGGGCAGATGTAATGCTGAGGGATATGGGGTAGTGGTGGCTTTGGCAGTTAGGTTAATGGTTGGACTCGATGATTTTAAAGGCCCCTTCCAACGTCAAAGATTCTATGATTCTGTGACCAGGGCAGGGCTGTCAGGAAGAGAAACTGTGACAGAGTCATTGCAGGGAGCAGCCACAAGCCGTTTTCTCACCGGATTTACAAATTACTGCTTTTAGCCCTCCCTGTTGTGTACGTTGGTGTCTGCAAAGGCCGCTCCTGCCCCCGGATTCCTCTTTATGTCAGGAAATGACAAGGTTTTTATCACTCGTGTACAGTCTGCTCTCCTGCCAGCTGATGCAATGGCACAGACACTGCTGATACATGCGCAAACACCCCGCACATTGAGGTCATAACTCAGTTCAGATCTTTAGCAAAGATCAAGAGATGGTTTTTTTTTTCAAGGAGGGACAAATCCCCCTCTCATCAAATTGCATGCACCTTCTTTAGCCAGGATTCTCCTGCCTTGGTTGTCTTGACAAGCTATATTAGGCTACTAAAGATGGGTCAAGATAATGAGAAAAAATATCTTGTAGACTTTGAAAGAGAACGAGATATTTTTCTTTAGGAGGGAAGCTGTTTTTCTTGTCAATCTCACAGACAATTTTGCTTACCAGCAAAAAACCCAGCTGTCTTCTTCCACTTGGCAGCAGAAGCTAGCACCTTGCAATGAATAAAACATATTCAGGTAGGAAAGAGGTGACAGAGCAATCACTCCCCAGGAATAAGAGATGGGGCTAAGCCTCTGAACACATCCTGAGCATTCAAAAGCTTTTTGTACAGATGGGGCACTAACTCCACTTCCACTGTTGCTGAGCAACTGAGTTTGATGGAAGGAGTCATTTTAACAGTCAGCCTTTTAAACAGACAAGTGGTCAATTCAGAAGATTGGTCCAAGTTCAGAATGGAAGCAAAGAATGAGAAAGAAAAGCTGCATTATTGGACTAAGAGACCGTGGTTTATCATTCTACGGATTCCTCCCTCTGAAACAGAAAATAAACCTCCCTAGATTAGGCTGAAGAAAAAAAAATAAAATCTATTTAGCTTTTATTGCTATCCCAGCCTTTTCATTGCAGGAACAGTTCATTCTGCTACTGCAGTGAAGAAATACACGTGCACTTCAGGAATATTTGCTGCCTTATTTGCTGAATGGGCAAACAAACATGGGCTCCACGACTGCAACTGTTCTCATGGGGAGAGTTTGACAGATTAAAACTAGGACACTGTAATTAAAAAACCCCAAACAAACAAACAACAAAAAAACCCTCCAACAGCCCATCACAAAGACCCAAAACCCACAACCTTTTTCTTTAGATCAGAAAACTCATGGTTGTGGTTATTACTAACAAAGAATTCTAAGAGAGTTAAATGCTAGTTTAATGCATTGAAAATAGGCTTCTCAAAGCCATCCCCTTCAGCCTAAACATTCATTAAATCAATTTATATTGACATATTATCAACATTACTCACTATAAAACACAGGTTTGGCTGCATGTGTCACCAAAAGCAAAAATATTCCATCAGCAACTACTTGATGCTTTTGATCCAGTTTTTAGGTTTGCGCTCTCTCTCTTGTGAGCCATTTTTGGCCTCATGTGGGATGGGTTTATGTAGCAAGTTCTGCAAAGAATGGCAAATTCCAATTTTTACATGAAAACTGAAGGCATAAAAAAGAGCTGATCTGTATAAATCTGAGATATCAGCCAACTGACAATAGCAGGTCCGGATTTGGAAGGAAACCTGGTCCATAAGCACTCGCAAGTGATCTCAACAAGATGACCTGAAAATAACAATTAACAAGTGATCTCAGGACTCTGTCGCTTATAATGCAACTCCTCATAAAGGACAAGACAATCCCATGGATGAAGCATTTTGCTGTTACCTCTGTTCTGAGCCATAACCACACTTGGCAGAGAGAGGCCAAGCTCTCCATTCGGCAACAGCAACCTAATGACAAACAGCAGGAATGCAGCCACCTGACAGCACCCATTTTCCTCTCCAGCCTTCCTTTTCCCATGGGAATGGTGTTTCTCAGCTGCAAGAAGTGGGAAGTAAGCACTTACATCTGGCACTAATTGTCTGTGTCTTTGTGAGTGCACAGCAGAGTGGCAGTGGCAGTGCCATACCCAACTGGGTGGCTCTTTATAACGTGGCTGTGTGTTGACAGGCACTGCCGCTGAGCAGGAAAAGCAGGAATCACAGAAGATGGGAGGAACTGGGAGGAACTGAAAGACCAGGGTTACTCAGAGCATACAGATCTCTCTCTGGTTTTGCAGTTCCCTTTTTGTTTTCCTCATCCACTACTGCTGGCAAAATAGGCCATTCCAGGACACAGTGAAAGAAACAGTGGGCTATTTGCAAACTCAGTGAGGCTCTGAAGCTTGGAGCATGGCACTTACTGTTACAGACAGCTCAGGAGGTATTCGGTGGGGAAAACTACAAAGAAAAGTGTTTTCTCCTCATCAGAAAGCAGAAAAACGTGGTTTGGAGACAAACAGCCAGGTTTGCTTTCAAGCTAGAACAACTTCCTCAAGCTGAAACACAACTTCCATATCTGTGAAAAGCCAGCATGAAAGCTAAAGTTCAGATAATAAATACCCATAACCCATAATCTTTCTGGGAAAAAACTTCACTTTCTACTACAGAGAGAATATATCAAGCCACTTAATTTCAATACTTGCAAGACCTGGTCCTGAAAGAACAACCATTTGCATATGTAACAACTGAGGAATATTGGACTTTCCTTCATCAACATCCCCTGGGAAGACAGCAGGGACACAGGTGTCAGGTGGGGTTTCTTCCTTCTCTTTGCAGCCTTTTAGCAAAGCTAGGACAGCAGCGGGGGGGTTGGAAAATTCCCATCCCCTGGCAGAGCTGGACTTTAGCAACCAAAATGAGTGTAAATGCTGGAAGCACCTCATAGGAATTGCTCTGTGCTAGATTCCATACACCAGTTTATAACATCCTGCCTTTTAACGTACAAACAACTGGAGCAGTTTCCTGCTCATCTTTCTCCCCGAGGACATTGGGGAGGAGAGGGAAAGAAATGTCCTTTCTGAGCTGTCACTAAGCAGAACCCTGCTGACACAGGAGGTCAGTTCTCACAGCAGTGCTGGAAAAGAGCATTTCAGAGAAAGCAAGCACTAGCTGACCAGAGCAGCTCCTCTGCTGCACATCTGGGATCTCACCTGTGTTCGTAGTGGTGGGACAGGAACCCAGAAGAGGGTTGGATGTCTGCCTGGAGGATGGTTCTGACTGGAGACTGAAAAGGCGTTTCGGAGTTAAGGGAGCGAAAGGTGCTGAAGTCGTGTGTTCCCAGCAGGAACTGTGCTGCATCCTGCATGGCAGGCACGTTCAGGTAGCTGAAATTAAACATGCAGAGCAAAAGGAAAGGCACATTAGGTGGGACAAAGTATGTTGGGGGGGGTCAAAAATCCAACTAATTGATGAGAGGCTGAAAAGCGGCGTGCAGATTTAACACTGCAGCATCACGAAAGCACTTTTTGCAAGATGGAGTTTGTCTTGTCATAGCCCAAAGCACAAGCCAAGATGCCAAGTCACCTGAGGTCTGAAGGTATTTGAAACCCCAGGCGAGACGAGGGGTTGGCAGGCACATGCTTTTACACAAACCTTTATCCTGTGGTGCTTCTAATAACAGTTCAATTCAAACAACTCTATTCCAGTTGCTGGCTAGAGCATAGGGCAGGAGAAACAAAACCCTTTGCAGTATCTGGATCTTATAAACTGAGTAAGATGTTGCCAGGTTGAGAAAATACCAAACACTATGATGGATTTCCAAACCTTAGATTTGCAACAGCTGGAAGATGAAATTAGGAAGTAATAGAAATGGAATGAGTGAGCAAATCAGAGATGAAGTCAAGGTGGAGATACAGAAAAAAGCGTCAAAGGAAAAACTCAGAATGTCAGGTGTCATTCAGATTTCTTCATTTGAAGTATGTAGGTCTGTTCAAAATTGTCTCAAGCAAAGAAACTGAGACAGATTTACTAATATATTTGGTTGAACAGATACTTTTTTGTTTTATTCTATTTTTGTAAATTTCTCCTAAGAAAAGCCTGAGCAAATAAGCATGATCTATGGCTTAAGTTTTTCAGATTTTAACAGGAGTCAAAATGTTTCTGAAGAAAACAAACCAAAAAATTCAAGATGGGGGTTTACAACATAATTACGTTTTTTCATTGTGTTCAAGGAAAAAGGCCACCACCAGCAGACTCCTGGTCGCACTGAGAAGCACTGCTGACACCTAGTTGGCAGTTCAGACATCTACAGAAGTTTAATGTGCATTATGTGTAACATATATGTGTACTACCCCCAGATGTGCTCAGCAGGGCACACGCTACGAGCTTCTCCACTACCAGCACTCCAAACATCCCACTTTTTAGGAAGACAGCTCCCATTCAGCATTTCTGCTATGTTCACCCTACCCTTTATGTGGTATTGCCATTTGAGAAAATTAACTGCAGTGTCTGGACTAAATTAAACACTATTTCATAAAGCATGAGATTAAGGCACTTTGTGCACATAACATCCAATTTTGCTATTTCATATTTATTTTTCCCTTCCACAGCCCACAGAAAAGAAAGTCAGCAATGTAATGTTAGCACAATGTCATCATTCCTCTGCTAGAACAGTTGAGATTACATTTTTTAACATTACCCGCAGTTGTTATTCCAGTAGTGGTGATGAAATTATCATAACTGGCTACAAACCTGTTTTTCTATAGTGTGGTGGAAAACCAGTTTTCTTGAATGCATGTTTATCTCAGTGCAACATAAACTCAAAGGACCATAACAAATCATCTTCTGGGTTTTGTTTGTTTTTTCCTCACCCACTGTTTATCATGTTGGTTTTTTAAATGGCACAGAATTTGTTTTTCTTCCCTTGCGTACACAAGCATTGGTTTGTTATGACTCAGTGGCTACTCCAAGAACACAAGTGACTACTGAGCTAGATACACTGGTTTGTCATTGTAGGGTTGCTCAGAATCACTGGCTTTCCACTACTCAAACATACAGATGCTCAGACTGGGAACGAGAGCACAGATTTACATGGAGTCAGTACCAGAAATATTACTAAGGGAGAAAAAAAATAGAGTTCTTGCCTGCCTGGAAGGTCACACCTAAAGCTCTGAGATGTGCCGTGCGATGCATTTCTGCCTGTCTGCATCACATCAGAGCACTGTTCTGTCAGCCAGCTGTCCAAATGGGTTTGCTGTATGAATTAGCGAGGTCATCTGAGGAAATGCTCATCAGTCCCATGGGAAGGGACACACAAAGTTGTTGATGGACTCTACCTGGAGCCACTGAGTATTTCAGCAGGGCTAAGCATGTTTATTGCCAGGATAACTGACACTGAGATTGAAGAGAGCTGTAAATCTCAGGTCTCGGTGAACATCACTCAGTGCACCGATTTCAACAGGGAAATCTTGTCCATATGAATAGGGAATCTGGTCTCACATATGGAAATTTCCCCCTCCCCGTTTCCCCCAAAAGCCAAGCCTTTCCGGAGCATTGATGAGGTCATTCCCCAGAGAGATTTAATGGAACACTTACCCTCCCGGGGGAGCCCAGCAGAGATCCTTTTCAAACACTGGTATTTGAGAGTGATGAGTGCAGCCCATCAGCAGCCGATAAACGTAGGTTCTTGACAGGGCAGAGAAGCGCGCGTGGAAGCTGTTGGCCACTCGATAGACATTCAAGATGCTGTTAGGACAGAAGAGAACGAGTGAGATGGAGAGAAACGTCATGCACTAATTCAAAAGCTTTTACCTGGTCACCACATAGATGGGAGCTGAAACGTACAATGGATTATTTGAGAAATTGTACTTACAATTAATTAAATATCATTTTCTCCTGACAGCCAACGACTAACCAGTGACCAAGGACCCCATCTTGGTCCATCTGTTACCCCATCTGTGAAATACACTCTGATCTTTGTGAACGAGACCTTTGAAATATGCTTTGCAAATCTAAAAGACAGATCAGTTGATAGAAGAGACCCATCATGCTACAAAGAAGGTTATTATTGCTGATGACACAGTCAGCCAGATTGGAATCTTGTTTCCCTTCCAAGCTCTATCGACAATAATGTGTTCTCACAAAGGTTCCTCTCTCCATCACCCCCTGCTTGCAACCACATGAAAGTGCCGCGTTTTCTCTTCAGCATTAGGAGAGAATTCTTCTTGGCAAAGTCATATTTACAGAGGGAGGGGATGGCTGCTGAATACTCTTAGACTCATGCCCATCACCAAGCTCCTTAATGGAAAGCAGCTGAACCATTTTTAAAAGGTTCAGCCCAAGGAAGGAAGGAGGAGCAGAGCTGACTTCACCCTGATAAACGCCAACACTATCTCATCAGAAGATACTACCCCCTGATACAGACTTGTCAGATCTTAGTGTGAGAAAAAAAGCTTTTTACTAGTATTGAAAGTATTGAACTTATTCCATTAAAACTAGACAACACAACTCACGAGGTACAAGCCTAAACTGGGGAGAGACTGAGATTCAGTGTCTGTGACACATAGAACAGTCTGATTATTGCAGTGGTACCCTCTGGCTGTAAACTCAGATAGTTTTGAAGCCCAAACAACTACTTTAGTCTTTTAAGGAAGGAAATCAAAACTATGACCTCCTTCATGTTCCCAGTTACTACTAGAACATCCAGAAAGGGTTTGACTTCCAGCGTGCATGGATTCTGACCTAGTTTACAGCCCGAGCAAAATAAAAATCAAAACCTCACAAAAGTCAAATTCTATTTCAGAATCTTTTTTTTTTAATTGACACAGCAGTCTGAAAAGAAATAATCTCCAGCTCCACCCCACAGCAGCTGCATTAGACTCTTCACACGTACGTCAAAGAAGGTAAAAGCTGTCAAGAGACAGTACTCACAAATGTTAAGCACGCAACTTCGCTAGCCTGAGAGAGATTTGCTTTCTGTCTGGCCTCTCTTCTGCTACTTCAAGATGCCAAGGGAGGAACTGGATTTGTAAGTGCAAAAATGTCAAGCTTACATTATCCTGCTAATATTCAGTTTCAGGCTCGGGATGCATGATCTGACTTGTCACTGGAGGGCTGTCCGTGGGTTGTGTAGGAAAAGCAGGGAAATCAGAATTCGTTTTTCTTTCAGGTACCCACCATGAACTTCTTGCTTTGACAGAAAGACTCAACCAACTCGGCAAACTGTTAAAACGCATTTTTGCAAATAAGGTATGGGAAGAGAAAAGTTTCCCTTCCAGATTTGTGGGGATTGATGTTGCATTTCAAACAGCAGCCACACTCTAGATCAAGCTCAAGCAGCATTAACAACCATCGCACGCTGCCCTCGGGCTGAGCTCACCCACAAGACATCACAAGGGGGTCTCGTGGAGGGACAGCTAAGCTGACATGGGCAGTTGAAGACTTTTAGGATCAAATGGGAAAATCAGCATGGCTTTCTGCTGTTCCCACAGCTGTCTGAGTGTTGCTGTCTGGGTGCTGCCAAAAGAACTGTAAACATCCAGGGGAAAAGGTCAGTTAAAACAGCAAAATATACCAAGCCATTAACAGGAACTATGTGCCTCTAGTAACACAGCTCTCACACTGCCTTCCTGAGCTCTTTCCTGAGCTCAGATTCCAAGGATTTTACTTCCTCTTCCCCTTCTCACCCTCTGATGGCTGCCCTGGTGCTTGTTCGGAGGTGAAGGAATGCAGCTGGCTCCGAGACAGTTGCTGCAGCTTCTGCTCCAGTCTCGGACCGAGCTGAAAGCCCATGGATAAAAGGTACCACTGTGTTTTTAATAAATGCAAAGCATCACTCCTGCACAACTCCAGAAATACTGCAGGAAGCCACTGCAAAACACAATCCTGAGGCCACGAGAGCTACAGGCACCAAACGCTTCCTTAGCATGGACCTACAGAAGGTACGTAGGTGAGATCCCAGTCACAATGTACCACGTTACAGCAGCAAATATCAAGTCACCACTGGCTCTCACACATCTCTCTGCCAGCCAGAGGCAGGCAATTGCTTTGTTGCTTCTAAAAACAGCAGCAAACACCTTGGAGAGTCTGATGCTGGTGGCCTGGTTCCCAGATGTACTGAATGCCCATCACTGTAGTCAAAGCTAGAGAAGATTCTGCCACCCGGGATTGCTTTCCTCAGGTTCCTTCCTTTGCTTAAGGTTTGAGTGCTTGCAATGTGCTCTGAAAAAGTCAAAACAGCTGACTGAAATGCAGATCAACACCTTCTGCAGAACATGCCACAGCTTCAACCAACTCTTACTACCTCACTCGTCACTTTATACAGCATGTGGAACCTGCATGAAAGACCTCCTGGAGAGAAAGTACCACCACCATTCATCTCTCCCTCCCTCAGACCCCAAACTATTTGAGCACCTGCACATTTAGAGCTGGAGTCCCTGTTCCCCAAGCCATGCAGAACTAGAATCCTCCCTTGCAAAACCAAGGCCAGATGCAAGTATGATGTCAGTCTTCAAATCCCAGGCCTTGCTATGTCAGCATTTGGGTCAGGCCCTGTTTCACAAAGAAGAGATTAGAAAATAAAGCAGCCTGGGTGAAGCGGGAAGGGGGAGTGTACGTCATAGTAACGTTGCTATTCTTACAACAATCCCTTCACTGGGTGGGGAGGGATGTGCTTTTTGTCCTGGGCCTTGCACTGACATGGGGAATTTACCTCCATAATCTTCTTTCATGTTCACAGCATCAAGAAGACTGCAGGAACCCAGGCCTCCGAGTAATTACCAACTGGTAATTACCAACTGGCATCTTGCATCAAAGTTCTTTTGCTCACCTGAGGAACTCCTATAAATTACCCATCTTCTTGCACAACGCACTGAAGTACTTTGACACACTCTTCAGTAACGTACCCAGTCCTATTGTGTCAAATGCTGCATAGACAAAGACATCCAAGAGTTTTTCATTTACCCAAATAAGACAAGAAAGAACAGAGCGCAGCAAAGCGGCTTCTGGCAAGTGGCATGTTGATTCTGTGACATAGCACAGATTGGGCTTCTATTCTAAAAACCCCAGTGTTTCATTCAATTTACACTTTAACCATAAAAATGCCCCTATGTCTGGGGAAGAACACAGAAACTGTTTGACAGCTGCACAACAGCTTGGGAAGAATAGCAAAAACCATGAAATTCAATCCACTGTTAGAGAAATTCACAGAGTGCAGTAATTACTTATGTAATTGATGCAAATTCCTAACAGGAACTGTTGGTTTAATGATCAGGTTTTTTCTGCCATTGAGTGTGGGCATTTAGATCTAGGCCTCATGCAGAATAAACTCACTCTGAAATTCTGCAAGAAGTACTAACTCTAACAAGAAGAAAGAAGAAAATAGGGAGAAATGTCTGTCCTGCTCTCTGTAGATTGCTGTATCAAGTTCCTCACTACATTCATACACAACTCTTCCCTAGTCATTAATAGTTGGGTATAAAAGGAAAAAGATAACCTATCTTATTGAGCAAGACATCAAGTCTTGCTACAAAAATATTAAACTGGAGTTTTTGATGTAATTTCTTCAAACCATGTCAAGTGGTAGCCTTGGTATAGCAGGGAAGAGGAGAGGTTGATCACATGGGAAGAGAGGAGCACATGATATAATGTTAACAGTAGTTTCATTTGCTTGTTCTTCATCTTTCTGCACAGACACAGGTGAGAGGCAATATTGCAGCCAAGGTTTCGCTATGTACTAATACAATAAACAAAGAAAATTAGGGAGTTTGGGGGATAAAGCAGCACTGAAAGTAAACATGCTAATGCCCTGGCTCACATGTGAAACTAGAGTCATCCCAGTGGATTCAATACTCACATGGTGACCCCAGTCTCTCACAGCTTGTGTTTTAGTGGTATGAGTACAGACGATCTCCTGGCAACAACAATGGTGGAGTAAGATTGATCTTTAATGTGTCAGGAGTTTGGTAATAGCAGAAATACAGCGTGTAATGGAGTGATTTGCAAACACATAACGGGGGAAAATACATCTTGAGGGTGAAGATGGGAGATCACTGTTGCATTTCCTCCTTTACCAACAAGGGCAAAATAAAAGATTTTTGACTTGCCACCAACTCACCGGATTGGCTCAGACCTCAGGTGGTAATTAAGACTGTAGATGAGCTGTTTCTCATTAAAAGCTGGCTTCCCCGGTGCCCTCTGGATGTCAAAGTGAGCAGCATTGCAGAGTGCGTGGACACCAGTATCTGTTCGGCTGGAGATGTAAAACTTGATGGGAACAACGGGTTTTAGGTTCTCTGCTGCCTTCTGAAAGCCAACATGAGATGGATTCATGAATAGCAGACTCAGTTCAAGCTAGCTAAGAAAAAACATCCTCCTCCTTGCTAAACACATGGCTCCTTATCATTCACAGAAAAGCAGTTGGGAATTTTACGGTAGGCTGGGAATAAAGGGATGGAGAGGAGCCTGTTTGAGGAACTTCTCCTACCACCAGTGGTTTCTCACCTTTCGTCCTGAAACCACCCCAAACAGAATATCCAAAATGTCATGTGAGCTGCCTCACATGCACAAAACAAAGTAAAAAAATATCCACCTTGTTATCCTTTGCTTTATGTCACTGGTTAAGTAGGAAAGAGGATAGAGCACTACACGTTTAAACCCAGACACCACCTCTGCAATTTACTGTAAGAACTGGTCTCAGCTTGCTTCAGCAGCTCTTAAAAAACTGCAAAACCCAAGCCTTAAAGGGGTGGAAATGGCACACAGGGATGTCTGAATGACATCCACCAAGACCCCTGAAGGAGCTTAGGCTGTATCCTTTGCTTCCAGTGCAGGAGGACAGAATGGTGTAAAATACTGGGGTTTATTGCTGCAGCCAGAATTCCTTTTCCATCCGCAATGGGAGCAGGGCTAGAGAGGACAACGTGCTTCCATTAATTGTTGAGAGCAGAGGAGGTGGCAGGGGACCTGCTGAGTAGTAGCACAGCACTGATGGAATGCATTTATTAGTCCCACTGAGAAATATAAATATAAACAGATCTAAGCACCGAGACACAGCTCTCATAAAACACACCAGTAGCTGAGGAGCTGACACCAAGCTATCCCAGCAGGTACAAATAACTACAGGACAAACACATGGCACCGGAGGTCACAAGATGGAATTTCCTTATATTGGCTGCTTCCACAGTTGATTGATGTAGGACTTGATGAGGCTAATCCTCAAGTACTATTCTCTTCAGGAAGTTGCCTTAATATTCAGGAGATGTCTCACTCACACTAGGAGCTCACACACACTTGCCATAGCAAGACCAAAACAGAAAATGACAAACATTTACACCATCACAGAGTTCAAGCTTCACAGTCACAGCGTTCAAGCTTTGTGGACCAAAAGGTCCTAAAATTACACTGCAGCTGAGAGGTACTTTAAAAATTAGTTAGGAAACTGTATTGCAACAAGCTGAAACTTACTATTAACACAAGGGGAAGGACAATAATCGAGATCCTCTAAGCTCTCCATGCTAATTCTGGAATGGATTTGCTGGAGAATCCACTGTGGATTGGATCCACTAGGATTGCTGTTTCCCTCCACACGGCTGGCTTTTATCCCCACCCTGTTTCTGCCTTTCCATTCTGCCCACTAACAAAGGGCTGAAGAAACAACTGGGTGCAATACTACAGGTTCCTTCTGGGAAAGTAAATAAAACCCTCTAAATGAGTCATTAGTATGGTGTCTTTTAATCAAGATGCACACACAAAAGAGAAATATGCCAAGGTGGTTGATTAGATGCTATATATTTAAGAGTCTGTCTAGACTGGCCAAAGTCTAGCAAAGCCAGAGTGGGTTTTGGTAAGGGCCAAGCACTGGTAGGAATTATTGGAACACCAAGGTTTTTAATGCAATGTTAAAACCACAGCAGTGTTAAAGTAGGCTGCTGGAGCACTGCAAAATACAACTTTTTTATTTGTGAGGACAGGCCCTTAAACCGAAAATGTAATTTGTTACAGGGAATGAATGAAGCATATCTGAAAGACTGAAAAACAGAAAAAAAAAAAAAGCAGAAAAACAGATAAATGACTGGAAATGTCCTTCTCTTTCCCATCTCCCAAGTAGTGAGACCAGCAGTGGTCTTTATTACATTTTAAATTGGTACCAAGAGTCAACAAAGTTTGAACCTTCCAGACTCCTACTATTTGAGGAGACAGGATTTTGGGCTCTCAGAGACGTACCATTAAAATGCATAGGGAGGCAAGGAAAAAACATAACCAAGCTGCAGGGGAAAGCCTGGGAAACAGAACAAAAATGACCTTAGTTTTTTCTCCCTTCCTAATACTTCTATTTGGAGTTCACATGTGGTTACAATTAGCAATGAAAATCTTTATTTATCACCCTTACACAGAGAGAAGCAGAAAGAAATTAAATAGGTTTCTGCAGCAGACCTTGGCTTGTGCCTCAGCAAGTTGTCTCAAAGCAGAAGCTGCATTTTTAAGAGCAAAGTTCCTGCAAAGATATGTTTGGGTTTTGCAGGCTTCTCCGATCCTCCACCCTCTTCTCCCCCTCCTTTCTCATCAGGCTAAAACCAGCCAGTGGGAACACAGTTGGGTGGGGGCTGAGGGAGAGAACATGGAAAATATCCTCCTTTCTTGTTCTGGGCTTGGAGAAGTTTGGATGCAGCACTCCTTTGGATTCAAGACTGCATCCCATTTCAATCACTGCAGCTGAACAAAGCTGGATAATAAGAACACTGTTTGGATCTCTTCTCCTCTGCCAGCAGGAGTTGAGCCCCATTGGAGAGCAGGCAGGAGAGGAAGAAAGAGAGGATTCCAGACTCCAAAGCAAATCTGGTTGTTTCCCCAGCTCAGGTCAGCCAATGAATCCACAGAGGCACAGGACTGAATGACAGGTTCAACAAATTGTATTTTCACAGCTGCCCTTCTCCAGCACAATTTAATTTTCTCCCAGACACACCTCTCTGGAGAGATGACAGAAGGATGTATGTGTTGGGCATCCAAGGAGGAATGTGACCACCATCAACAACAAATCTCAGTTTGTGAAAGCTGAAAGCTTTGTTTGTGGATTCTTCCTCCAGTCTAACAGGGGTGCAGTTGAAAATATACTATTAACTGCTGCCTCCAGTTTAAGTGTTAATATTTCATCCTAATTAATCTCCTTAAAGAGAGAATTTCTGAACTGCTGAACTTCTTTGCAGGCAATTCAGAAATAATCACTTCACCTATGCAAATGTCTCATATCTGTACCATCCAGGATTCTTTGAGCCTACACACAGCTGATAGTTTCCTCCTCTGGTTCCTATATACTTTAATCTGTTAAAAAACGATGCATTATTTACATTTAGTAATTGCTTGGATAGCAACCAGTTTTTCCTGCCCTTTCAGAACAACAAAAAGAAGCCCCTAAAACAAGCAGGCCTTTCATCTGAGGAACTTCATTGCTAGATCCCTACCCTGTTGGTTATCGTCTATGGATTCCTGGCAGGGGAAACTGAGGCAGAAGTTAAGCCCTTTGCCCATGGCCACCCAGCTAAAAAGCAATGGAGAAGATACAGGAATAAAGGAGCTGGGTTGTGGTCAGAGTTCACGGGTCTCTGCTCCCCTCTTTAAGCCACAGAGCATGCAAATATCCTTCTCTTTAGCAGGTGTTACAAACACTGAAATCTTGGCTTGGCACCTGCTGGAGGTCTATCATTGAGCCAGATCATGTCCATTTTCATTTAGTCTTTACTTCCCCAGTCACGGTCATTCCAGACGATCATATTTCTGGAGCAGCATTAAGCCTCCCAGGGTGTCAGTTTATACCTCTAACCCCCTGCATACCCGTCATGCAGGGGAAAGTATTACTTGCATTTAGTAGGTCTGTTCTCCTAACAGGTTTCATTCACTAAGCACTTCCATATTTTAAATCACGCTGAAATTTCCACCATTGCGTGCCAGAATGATATGGATCCACATTCCAGATTGCTATTATTACTCACAGCTCTGTTCTCTCCTCGCTCTGTACAAATGCTGGAGAGGCGAGATGCAGAACAAGCCCATTAACGTGTCCCACCTGTGGTGGGAAAGCAAAAGTTCATCCACTTCTCTCCCTGAAGTCTAAATAAAAGAATCCTCAAGATATTCAGTCATCTATCTCTACAGAGTGTCTGGGAACCACAAAAGGAGCCTGTGAAATCAAGCGTGGACGGGTGTGTTGAAGAGAAAGTGGGCAGTAGGAATGTTTGGGGAAAATAAGTGTCTATTTCTCTTTTACAGCAACTGCATCACTTGCTGGTTTCAGCACACACAGTGGCGTGAGTTGCACTGACAGGGGTTGCACTGTGTTACTGAGGATACTGCACAATTTGTAAGTTGACGTGCTCTAATAAATAATAACATGCAAGTTTCAGGTTGGAAGTCATTTGTATGGACTGAAACCACGGAAGGTTTCAGTCAGGGGAAAGCCTCCCCAACTCAATGGGTGCAATGCCAACTGCTATCAATTGAAAATCTAACCCATTTTTACCAGAATAGATAAAAGCTAAAGTGAAAGCCAGGAAGAAAAAGCTGAGAAAGTGGCTTCTGCTAGAAGAAAGGGTTTCCAAAGCAATTTCCTATGCCACTGAAATTATGATCTACCCAGGGGTTGAAAATGACAGTTCTCTCAGTCCGTTTTCCTTTCTCTCTTGCTTTTTTTCTTTTGAGGAGGATTTGGGAGCAGGAGGTTTTCCTAAGGCTGCCTCACATAGGAAGGAGTTTGTGTATGTCCTCTTTCTTTTTTCTCCTACTCCCCCTTTTCCTTTCATGAAGAATAATATCTGGCTTCAGCACAAGGCTGCTGGCCAAAGCAGAGCTTCGTGTGGGGAAGATTAGTTTTGGGCAGCATTTACCAGCACAATGGGAAACAGCACACTCAGGAGATGGTTCAAACCAAACATGAAAGGGACCCTAATTCTGTAGGTCCTCACAGGCCTTGCATATGGTGCCCGTTACCACAAGCAACAGCTACTCACTTTAGCAAAAGGTGCTACACAGGAGATCTTCCTTCACAGTAGGGATACTTTCAAGAATTGAGAGTACAGCATGAAGTGCTGCATTTTCTAAGGTTCCACAAGGAACCAGAGGGAGCCAAGTCACAGGATTCAAACTTCCCAATCTGGGGAAGCAAGGTCTGGAATTTTGGTTTGGACCCATCACTAGGAAGCTGGGCTCCCAAGCGCTTCAGGACAAATATGTCGTCTTTAAGAAAGAAAGAGAGTGTTGTCTGCAAAGCTCACCCCCCTGCAAAGATATTTTAAAAGCTCCTTCAAATATCAACATCTGTCCCCAAACTAAAACAGGTCTCCATTTCCTCCAGGGGCTCTGTTACATAGCAGTATTGAGGACTAGAAAAGCTTAGGGTGACACAGGGTTATAGGCTGCTGAGCCCCAGTCCAGCCATTTTCCGTTCTCACACGGAGGGCTCTCACACACCAGTCCATTACACTTTGAATGGCACAGTTGTCGAAACACAAGGTCTACACCTCGCAGGTTATTTGCTGGTCTGCAACTGCAAACAAATGCCTGAACATATTTAGCATACAATAAGGATCTCATTACTGATTTAATTTTGCCCTTCCCTTCAGTTGCCTTCCTGGCTTTGCAAAGTTGTGAACTTCAAGGCTGCACAGAAATGGAGGAAGATAAATTCCTACAGGCCCCAGAAGTTTTCTATTAAAGTTGTTTTAAGACTTCCCATGTGGTTCTAATAGACACAGCCCTGCTCAGCAGTGCCCAGCATCAATACCACCACATGAAAGCAAAGCACATATCCCAGAACTGGCCTGCAAAGTGCTGATACTGTGAAAAGACAACACCAAATAAGTTTATCTTTTCCTTTTTTTTTTTTCTTATTCTTTTCTCCTTTAATCACCCATCCTACCCATTTGCCTATTAAAACAAAGTTACTCGGATAATGCAAAACAACTGCTGGGCTCACCCAAAGTCCGGCGCCTGGGGCTGAGACACAGGATGGTTCAGAGGATTAGATAGATGAGATAGAAAGTCCTTTGGGGCTCTTCTTTCAAGATTTGCACAATATTTATACACTTTCTCCACAATGGTCTCAGGCAAGAGGCCATACAAATACACCCTGAGAACTCTTATTCAAACCATAATTCATCACACTTTCCTTCTGCAGACCACTTAGCGAGAGCATGCAAGAACTCTCACCCTCACTCAGTAAACCAGGGGACAGAGTGGAAATATCTTGGCCACAGTCACTGAAGGGCCGGGTGGGACAGTAAATCTGCTCCCAGACCAGCTTTTCAACAGCTCTGCTCCTGCCCAACACCGGGACTGGAGCTAGTGCAGAGCACAGACTATCACAAACAAACACAGTGGGCACACCACCTTCAAACCCCTACAGCTTGTGATCTCGGGTTAGACAGTCTGACCAAACCAAACTGCGTAACAAAAAGGCATGATCTGACCCAAAGAGATCAGTATCAACATCTTCAACAACCTCTTTCCTTCTAAATAGGCACAAACTTCACTGCAAACTACACGCAGCTTCCTTTTGATTCCTGCCCTACACAGGAACATGGGGTTCACCAGCACTGCTCAAATACTGCAGCTCAACAGCAGCTTGGAATTAAATTGCCATGTTACAGAAACATCCAGGTGTGCTGAGCATTTCCCCAATGCAAGTAACCCACTTTCTATTTGTTAGTGTAACACTGGGTCTTTTGCACTCCTATTACACACTCATTCCAAGCCCAAACAGCACTTGGTCCTGAAAGGCATTCTCACACTCTGAGAAATCCCAGGAAGCAGCACCAGAACAACAGTGATGACAGGATCCTACCTTTTTTCATGCCATATTAGAAGAATTCCAGAAGAATGGAAACTAAGCATTTTTTTTCCCTTCAGAACAATGGATATCCTGCTGTGCTTTGTTCCATATCTGAAAAAGTCTATCAGAAACATCCTCTCCTGAGAGGACACAACATCTAGTTTCTAAATCCATAAAGGACTTAGACATGTACTAGAACAGATAAACTAAACCTGCTCTGAACTGAAGCAGTTCTAAGAAAAAGTAGAGGCAAAACCATAAGAGCTGATGAAGCTCACATGCTTAAGTACATCCAGGTGGGCCAGCAGCTGAGCTGGGACTCTCAGAATCATAGTTCTGGACTCAGATACCACAATTTCAAGTTCATTGAATGGTTCAAATCTTTTTCAGGATCAGGATCTTAATGTCTCACTTCACCCTGATCTATTTCTCCCACCTGTATACTGCCATTATTTGTAAAGCACTTTGTTTTGAATATTATAGTGTTTAACAATATGCAAGTGTCTTATTCAGTGTCAATCTAAAAATAATATTTATCCTTGGTAGTATCTGTAGCTCAACAATGTGACCCAATGTGTTTCATTTTAAAGACAATATGATTTGCAAGCACCTACCTGCAAATAATTCTGGACTCCAACTATTGTCTGATCATTCGAAGTCTCCATAACCCCACTGCAGAGCGAAACAAATACAATAGTTACTGACCCAAGGACTTGACACAGAGTCCACCAACACATCTAGAAGTTAATAGGGGACAGTCATCAAAACGTTTGCCATTGAGTGACCTGGATGTTTTTACAGAACTTGCAGGGATCAAATATTTTGATGAATGGACAGGAAAACAGATGCAGTGTTTATTTGAAGAAAGGAGGCTGGAAATAAAAATCGTCCTTCATATGTTTCTCTCTGGACTAGCCCCTCAGATGAAAGGTGACATGTTGGGAAGGTAACGCAGACAAATTACACTAGAAAAGAATATGCAGATAAAATTATTTCAGGTACAGAAGTTGGTCGTCAGTTGCAGGTCAATTTCATGCAGGCCCCATGGAGGTCATTAAAGGACTAGAAGACTATGAAGACAGTTTGTGAAGAGCTTCCTTCTCTACTACAGAAGTCACAGCCTACATTCACAAAAGCTGCTGAAGTGCAGAGAGGTATGTCCTGAGGCTAAACCCTACCTACCTGCGACTACTTGGAGTAATTTAGGTCAGAACCCACAGTGACACAGCAAAAGAAGTGTGGGTTTTGGCATATGATGGTATTGTTCTGTAAAAACCTCACGAGGATAGACTCAGCTCCATGAGCTGGGGCTGCATGAGTTCTCCCACATGGTGGTTGTTTTCTTTTATAAATGTAAACAAACACAGGTTGGTATATGGGATGTTTAAGGCCTGGAGAAACCCCACCTCGGCTGCCCTCCAGGAGGACTTAGCCCACAGACCTTTCCACCTGCATCTCTTGGACACCACAGGTTTTCCAACCACCGAGCACTGGCTTCCCAGCAAACCACCACCACCACTGCCCAGGAAACCCAGGAGCTCGCTTCCCCCCCACACGGAGCCTGAGACCCCAACTTTGCCACCT
Organism: Scolopax mira; assembly: GCA_004320125.1. Classification (NCBI taxonomy): domain Eukaryota; kingdom Metazoa; phylum Chordata; class Aves; order Charadriiformes; family Scolopacidae; genus Scolopax; species Scolopax mira. The sequence goes on along the minus strand of BJBW01000718.1, from coordinate 206,450 downwards.
TCTCTGTCCTTTGATGGATTTGTGGTTTTTTTTTTTTTCTCAATGCCGTTTGTATGCATTTCCTGTCCAAACCATCCCCTTCCTAACCCACGCAGCAGCAGAGTCCAGCTCCCTGCCCGCTCTCACCTCCTTAGCGAGAGATTTACACCTCACCAAAACCACCCACCCTTTCCCCAATCTTCTCCTTATCGCTCCCCCATGGCTGACCGCCCCCCCGCCCAGGGCCGCAGCAAGCGCTGGTACGCTTCCACCGCGCCTGGCTGAGGTCGCTGAGGCACCTACCTATATTTAGTGCCAAAATACTGAAAGAACACTAGGTAGCGGGTTGGGGGAGAAACCATTTTTGCTGCCTAGAGCCCTACGGCGGAGGGGAAAGGGGGACCCGGGGGACATGCGGGCGGCCTTCCCGCCCCTTCCCGCCGGCGGCCCGCCCACCGCCGCCCGCTTCCGCCGCCGCGCTGACTGGGCCCGGGCCCGCTGAGGCGACACGGTGCGGCCGGGGATCCGGGACCTGGCTCCCCTCGCCTCAGGGCCCCAGAACAGGCCTGGGGGGCCGCGGGGGAGGCGAAGGGCAGCCGTTCAGCTGGGAGGCGGCGGCCCTGCCCCGGTACAGGCCGCCGTTTTGGCCCCGTGGTTTTCAGGTTCCCTGGAGTGACAGACCGGAGGTGGCCCGGCCTGTGGTGGCGAGGCAACAGGCTCCTCTCGAATCCTAGGCTTTATGGTCTCGCTTGCCCTTCATCTCTTTGAGTTTTACTGCGGGCAGGCGTCTTCCGGCAAGCAGTTTTGCCTCAGCGTTTGCCACAAAAAAACACCCGGGCTGGACTTCTCGTTTGGGTGATTTTTTTCCTCAGTTTCTAATGGCAATTGATCTCTTGGGCTATTCCTAGCACAGTTCAGGGGCCTTCAGTTCCCCCTGAGTCAGAGACGCGTCTCCAAAAATTAAGAGTAAGTACCAGAGCAGGAACGTAACTCTCACAGAAAAAACATACAGTACTTCCTGGTGGCTTGTAACAAAGATGGGGACAGACTTTAGCAAGGCCTGTTGCAACAGGACAAGAGGAAATGACTTTAAACTAAAAGAGGGAAGATTTAGAGTAGATCTAAGGAAGAAACTTTCACACCGAGGCTGGTGAGACACTCACCCAGGTTGTCCATGGAGGGGATGCCCCATCCCTGGAAAAATGCTGCATGGACAACTTGATGTTGAAGGTGAAGATTGAACTCGATTTGAAGATGTCCCTCCCTGTGGCAGGGCATTGGATTAGATGACCTTTGAAGGTCCCTTCCCACCCAAAATATTTTATGGGGCCAGAAAGTCAGAGGGCACGGCGCTTGGCATGGCCCTTCACTCTCCATTCCTGCATCGGGGTTATTCACGAGCTTGGGGTTGTTGACTGGAAGGCTCCGATGTTCCCAACCTGCAGTGAACCTACCCCTCATGAAACTGTTCTGCCAACAGTTGTGGCAAAATCCCCACCAAAAACCAGCACAGGCGTTTGGGACGAGCCCAGATTCATCCTGCGTATGAAGAGATGTGTGCAGTCTAACACGTGCCAAGGGTAAATAACAGCTACAGCGACAAAAACAAGCTAAGAGAGCAATAATAAAGGCTGCAGATGTTCTTCCTGCTTTCTGTATTTTAAAATCTTTATTCATCCTTCTAAAATACTCAACTGCAATATCTATCTGTACAATCGATAGCCTAAAACCAGCATAAACAATTGCCCGACTCATTAGGAAAACAGGGAGAGCAACAGAAAAATCCCTGGCCCCCTCATACAAATCTGAGATCCGTTTTGAATGGAAAAATCCAACCAGCTTTCAACTCACACAATGGCATCCAGACTCTGTTACAATGAAATTGATGAATCTCAGCTTTAAAGAGGATGGTAATTGCTAATCCCTGAGCTTGTGCATACACAGGCAGGCAGAAACATCCACGCGCTTTCATCTGTGCTGGAAGAACCAAAGAAAATAAAAATTGTATCGATATGACCTTGATGAAACCACATAAAACAGAGGCCACAAGAGGTCACCTTGCCCCTTCTCCTGGACTGTGGTGATGAGTGGGGCTAATTCCCTTCCTGCACTCCTCAGAACCCCCCCAGCGCTTGATAATTGTGTTAAATAATTAAAAAATTAAAAACTAGATTAAGCACTAACAGGACTGATGCCAATCCTTTTGACACTGCCGGTATGGAACGGCACTGGGCATCTGTGGTGGTGTCCTCTCCCCGTTCCCCCCTCCCCAGCTCCTGCTCAAGCCATAGCAGTTGGTGGGAGTAGTGATGGGTTGTCCCTGGATTTTGGGGGGGACGATGGCAACAAAGCCAAATGCTGTCTCAAATGGGGACCTGGACATGCTGCTATGAAAATATGACTATAGGTCATCTTGCTTTATAAATACAATCATTTTATCTATAAATGTTGGGCAGCCCAGCACCCGTTGAGCTCTGCTGCATCTCCACTTGAGCAGGGACCCCACTCAAGGTTACTCCTTGAGGTCAAGAGCTTCCTTGCTGCAGCAGATCCTCAGTAAGGGGTAAATCGCACGCTAAACTTTGACATTTTAGCTAAGTGATATAAAGGACTGATTGCACATATCTAATCCCTTAGACATAAACTGTTGACCAAGTCTGGGACTAGGATTGGATCCAGCTGCACCTGGACTCCTCTTTGAGAAGGAGTTTAGAAAGCAAGGGGGTCCTTTCTGAACCTCGTGACTCAACTTGCCCTGTCCTCTATGCAGTAATTAAATCAGTAGACCTTGCCATCGAATGTCACAAAACACTGTCGCATTTACTATCAAACTTTGTTAAATCACTGTTTTCTACCAACAAATGTTTCACTGCAGGGGGTCTCACCAGAGCAGAGTAGAGGGGCGGAATCCCCTCCCAAAAAGGTGTACGAGGCTGTGGCTAGTGTCACAGAAATGGGGTGGCCCAGAGCAAGCTGGTCTAATAGGAGGTGTCCCTGCCCATAGCAGGTGTGTTGGAACTAGATCATAGAATGGGTTGGGTTGGAAGGGATTTTAAAAATCATCCAGTTCCATCCCCCTGCCCTGGGCAAGGACACCTCCCACCACACCAGGCTGCTCCAAGCCCTCTCCAACTTGCCCTCGGACCCCTCTGGGGATGGGGCAGCCACAGCTTCTCTGGGCAACCTGTTCCAGTGACATGATCTTTAAGGTCCCTTCCGACCCAAATTATTCTCCGGTTCCGTGAGCGTCCCCTGAGAACCCATCCCCGCCTCAAAACGGAGCCGGGGAAGGGAACCACATTTCCCAACCAGGCCTAACCAGGGACCCCGACCACCGGGGGAGGGGACCGGCGGGCCCACCGCCCTGCCCTCCGCCCCTACCCTCGGGCGGCTCCGGGGCCAGCGCGGCCCTTGGCGCTGCGGGGAGCGGCGGGCGGAGAGCGGCGGGCGGAGAGCGGGGGGGCGGTCGCTCTCTCTGTCGGTCGCTCCCTCGGTCGCTCCCTCGCTCGCCCGCGCGTCCTTGGCTGCCGGCGGGCGATGCGCTTCCTCCGCTGAAGGCTCCGCGGGGCCGAACCGGCAGGATGACGGTGGAGTTCGAGGAGTGCATCAAGGACTCGCCCCGGTTCCGGTAAGCCCGGCTAACCCCTGCGAGGGAGCAGCGGGAAGAGCGGGGGGCCCCCAGCCGAGCTCCGCTAATCGCTTTAGGCGGCGGGGGGCCGCGGTTAAGACGGGGGGACGGGGAACGGGGCGGGAGGAGGCTTCCGCCGGGCCGCGGGGGGAAGCGGGGAACCGGCCCGGGCGACCCCCCCCCGGAGCCGGTGCTTGCGGCCCGGCGAGCCCCGCCCGGGGCTGGACAAGCCGCCGGCCTGCAGGCGTTACCCGGCTCGGGCAACCTGCCCCTCCTGGGCGACCTGCCCCTCCTCGCCTCGTTGCCCCCGCTGGGTTTGTGGATGAAAAATCCCTAATTGTAGCGCCCGGCGGCCAGCGGCGGGTCCCGCTGGGATCGGGGTGAACTGGCATCACCCTCTGGGGACCCGCTGGACGGGGCTGATCTAACCCGCCCCAAGAGCCGGCGCTGAGAAATACAGTCATTTTCCATGCAGTCACATTCCCATCTCTGGGAGGGTGGATTTTTTTAGTGGTCTTGAAGGAATCTGGGCTATGACAACAAAGACTCCGTCTTGGCCGTGCTGCATTTAAATCAAGCCGTTTCAGAAATGCCCGGGGCCCGAGAGGAGCCTCCACATTGTGGGTACAGATGCTCCATTGTGCCAGCAGCATCCTGGGCTGGGGTCTCCTGATGCTATAAAGGGAAGAGCAGAGCTTCCATGGCTAACAATCCCCTGCTGCTTGCAGCACTGTGTCTGGATGGGGACAGAGGGAAAGACAGACAATAGCCTGCAGAAGCAAGTTGGTTGGTCGTGTGTGCAACGGAAAGAGTTGTCAGGGGGTCTCTCCAGCCCTGCAGATGTTTCTTGTTGCTTCTGCTCAAAACCTTTTTGTTTATTAAATAGAACAGTTTGCATTTTACTTACAGTGCACTGAAAAATAATTCCTTGGAACACAAGGTTCATATGAAAGGTCTGTTGCTGTGGCTGCTCTGAGCAGTTGTCATTTTGTGTGTGTGTGTGGTTGTGTACGCCTGTAGGTAACACAAATACCTGGGCAAGTGCATCCTCTTTATCCCTGCATATGGGAATACATAGGGCTGTGCACAGGGAATACATAGGGCTGTGGAAAGGGTCCTCCTGCACATGTTTCAATTGTAGTTGCATGATTAGATCCTGCTCTTTCTTGTTCCAAAGCTGGTTCTGAAAGTGCAATGGACAGTGTCATGTGAGATGACAGGCTGGTCTGATTTGTCTGCAGGGCTGGCATTGGAGTCACGAGACTTTTCCATCAGGAAAAAGTTAGGTGCATGGACAGGTCTGCTCACTTAGCATCAATTAGAATTTATCCACCCCGCCTTTTTCTGTTTTTTTTTTTTTTCTTTTTTGACTGTCATTTTATCGTATGGTGCTGCAGAGCATGTGAACTGTTCAGTGGCATCCTTCCAGAGCTGTGACTTCACTGTCCAGATGTCTCCTTCCACATGGCAGTGACCCTTTTCCTGGTGACGTCAAGATTGATTGATATGTTTATTTATTTATTTTGCCTTTGGTGTGTGTGGGCTTGGGGCCAAGTTCCTTAGTATGCAGGCAACATCATTCTGCTCTGTCTGCTCCATCCGTAAAAACAAAACAGCCCTCAGAGCACTGGGTTGGACCTTTATCAAAAGCCACTTATTTAAGCATGGAATTATGAACTATTTCCCAAATGGCCAGACACAGCCTGCCTGTTACAGGGAGAACAAGAGATTAGGCTAGAGAAATAAACCTGTATATTTCAGGAAGGCTGAAATATATACAGCAGGGAAATACACGAACTGCGAACACGTCAAACAGTGAGAAAATACTGATATTTGCAGGCTCATGGCAAAAGAAAAAGAACAAAATAGAATTCTTCAGACTTTCTCAAAGGGTACAGATTTTAGCCTCCTTTTATACTTTTCTTTCTCCCAATTCTTTAGTTTTTCTTCTGTTACAATTATTTGTTTGTAATACCCAGACAGAAAAAAAAACCTCCCCAAAAAATATTGCACAGGCATAAACACTGTATTAAGCATCCCATAATAAGGCTACCAAACTAGCCTACTTTAGCAGTGGAATCCAATTACATGTCAAAACACTCTAAATCAGCACTCAATATACAGTCAATCCATCATTGCTTCCTATTTTATAGGGACCAGTCGCTACAAAAAAACCTTCAAAAATATAATTTTTGTTACTTATAAATCTTTAGATTCATAGATAAGCCCTATCCCTGTAAGGCATCTTGTAGAGACATGTGTATTCAATTCCAGTAAACAAATATAATTACCTTGAAAGACCTGTTTTAGCACATTTGACTGTAACCCCAATAGATGCTGCTTTCATCTCCCTGCAGCTCAGAGCCCTCTCTTTAACTAGCAGGAGTCTGGGAGATCTAGGAACATGTTTTCTGACTTGTTCCACTTGGTCACGGAAGAAGCCAGTGGTCTGGAGGGATGCAAAGAAGAACCCATTTCTGCCTTGACCCGTGCGGGTCTGTTCAGCAACAGGGCTAGATGTGCAAATTTGGCTCATTCTTGCAAAATGGAAGCCCTCGGGCACACTGCCAGCTCCCAGGGTTTCCCCCCCCCCCACCTTTATTCCCCTCTGGCTCAGGGAAGAGTCGCTTGGTCCTAAGGGACGGGTAGGGACATCGTCACTCATTCCAGGTGTGAAGGCAATCGAGGAACAATCAGGAGGACAAGGGGAAGAGCAGGAACAGATTGCAGAGGTTGGACCTGGCTGTAGCACTCCATGGGTCGCAGAAAACCCCAAATGCCTCTGTGGTAATTCCCACAAGGGAGTGAAATAAGTGGTTATTTCCTTAACTGACATTGCTATTGTAGTTGGTGTTGCTATTAACTAACCTTATTAATCAGGCTTGTTGTGAGGTCAGGGTTACCCACTGCAGAGTGGGCTGTGTGTCGGTGGGGTGAGCCAGGAGGTGCCGTGCTCTGACTTGATGGAATCTTCTCAGGAGGAGCCCGTGCAGCTCCCATCACCTCGGGGAACAGACAGCAAAGAGCATCCCTCCGTAGACATCCAAGCCCCAGGCCACCGAGGGACCTCCATGCAGCTTAGCAGGAAAGGGAGACCTGCGATTGAGGGGTAGGCGACACCAGAGCGTGTACGTGCCCAGATCTGAGGGGTGTCACCTCCCCGATGCCTTGCAGCCCCTTGCCTGGTTGTGCCACAGGAGTTCACACACTCGCAAGACTCCCTGGAGCGTCACCGTCATCAGGCAGTGACCCAGGGACATGGGCAGAGATGTTTGTTCTAGCAGCGTGTGGCACTGTCTGCATGTTATTGCAGAGAAAAAGGCAGACATGTAATTCTAGCTCCATGAAAGATGCAGGGGAAAGAAAAAAAAAAAAAAAAAAAAGTCATTTGCCAGAGGAAAAGAAAGTGAAAAAACAAGTACATTAAAAAAATATTTTCTAACTGGTACTAGGGTGTTTCAAACAGAACGGGAAGAATTAAAACTCTTAGTCAAACTCATCTTGCAAAGTCTGATTAGACAAGTTTAGAGCTAGAAAAACCTGTTTTAATGCATCTGTGTGGTGTGAATGTGTGTGAGCAAAGGCCTCTGCAGAAAAAAAAAAAGTGTGATTTGTGTCAATTGACACTGCAGTTTGAGGCAAGCCAAATTTATTAGCCAAAGTTACTTAAAAGCAGATTTAAGTTACACCCAGAATGGCCATAGAAGGAATCTTCATCTGTTTTAGCTAAATCAGTTTAACAAAAAGAGCACAGGCATTGATTAGGCATCGGTTTTTGTTACACAAGGCTTCTTATGTAAGAGAGAGCCCTGATACCGGCTGCAGTTGCATGAAGATACGCCTACACGGGGAGCTTCTGTTTTAATCAGAGCCTAATGAGTACAATTGCCACCACTTGCTGGTTGGGTTGCACGAGAGAGAAGATATCATCACGAAAGCAGCGTGATATAATCTGTATCAATCATAATACTGGTCTTGAGCTATTTATCCTGTTCCTTATTTCTTTCTCATTGCGCTTCTGAAGTGAAAGTATGTAAAGGGAGAAGTCACAGCAAAGGTGTCACCATAGAGTTACTTCCTCTCACAGCAGCACCAGCCATGAAATGCTCTCCCACTTGCAGCACTCCATCCTGTCCACCCAGCCCTATATATATCTATACATCAGCCTGGTGCTTTCCGGATGCAGGGAGGCTTCGTTTCCTCTCCTGGCTTCCAGCATCCCTTCAAAGTGACCCCGAGTCAGTAACACAGAATGAAATCTGGCCTTTACCGTGGTTTCCAGTGGGGTCCATCTCTTGTCTAACAGGTTGGCTTCTCCCCCTACATGTGTATTTATGGCAGCTCGTGCCTGATGTGACATACCACGACTGTAGTTGTGACAGCTTCACCCCAAGGGGCCTCCTTTGCAATCGCAGATGCGTTACATTTCAGCTGTTCTTGCAGCAGATGAGTCACATTCACAGCAGGGCCCTCGCACAGCACAGGGTTTTTCCCTCCATAGGTGGGATCAGAGAAGAATATGGAAGCAGACGTCCCTTAATCTGAGGTTTCCCTGTCATCAAAACTGCCATGTGAACCCTGAAGTACTTAGGAAAAGCTGTGGTCCTTCACCCTGCATTACTGTGGGCAGATCTGAAGGTATTTTGCTCAACGTGTAGTCAGGGAAATATACCCTGGTATGAGAGAACTGACTGGGTGACAACCGGCTTGAGATCTCTGGCTTGGCTTCATAAATGGCATTTTATGTCAAATTTTTGGCAAGCAGTTTCTTTAGTAACTTTGAATTGTGAAGTGTGTAAGCAGGGTATCCCGAAGGGCTGAGGTTCTCAAGCTGAAGCCCCAGTGATCCATCCCAAATCTTTAAAGCAGAAAAGGATTTTAAAATTTTTTTCCCCCCAAGATAAAGCTGCCTAGACATAGAAGTTCTGAGTTTGCAGTGGATGATGCTAAACTCTGAAGGCTGCTCATGGGAGCTGTAGCTTATAAGTTTCAGTGTAGCAGGTGGAAAAGGGAAATTTTGTTATTTCGTAATTTGACGATTGACCTTGTTACCCTCCTGTAACAAACACCTTGCTTTGTAATTGTTTGTAGGAACATCTGCAGACATTGAAATGTTTCCACTTGTTTAACACATCGGTTTGTGAGTTGGAAGTTGCTTGCTTTTGTTTTCCATCTCCGTTCCTCTCTGTTGTGTGTCTCCTGGCTGGGATGCACGTGGCCACACAGAGACAAAAATCACCTCCTTTGCCAGAGATAGTCTTCTGACATTCTCCATGCTCTCTCTCCATGGCTCTCCTTCTGGTTGCCATGAGATCAGTGTAAGGAGAAAGCTATTTATCCCAAGTGATTTTGCAGGCAAAATTTTGCAAAGTGTAAAACTCTGGCTGTGAGATTGGACTGTGTTCCCTAGAGCCTTCCAGAGGGCAACATCACGAGGAACAGGAGACCTTGTCCTGTTAGGATGGCCAAAAGCCACTGAGAACACTAAGATGAGGGTTTTGCTAGTTGCAAGTTTTCTAGCTGTAGTAAAGAAAGGAAGAGGGTTGGAAATTAGAAGACAAAGCTTGCTAAAAGGAATAAAAACACAAGAGCAATAACCCTGTGGTGGAAGAGGGTAATTAGACCCAGAGGTAATGTGGCGAGAGATGCTGATGCTGGCTTATCTGCTATTGAAATTATCTGTGGGAGAGTCATTGTTCCTCCTCGGAGAGAGCCAAATGTCTTGATAATTGTGTTTGCTGGTTGTCTTGGCACCGTGTGGTGACCCTGGACTCCAACCCTGGTCCTCGAAGGGCCGCAGCGTGGCCAAGAGAGCACGTAGAGTAAGAGTTCAATGAAACATTATTTGGCGTAGCCTCATTCACGTGGACTCCAGGCAGGCTCCTGTTGAAATGTGTGTTACGGCAAAGCCAGCGAGCTCTGCATTCTAGGGATAAGTCAGTCCATTGTCACTCACGCTGCTGGAGCTCAGCAAGCTGGAAAGGTGCCACCAGTTGCGTGGAGGTGATGGGAAACAATGGTGTTGACCCAGGCTCTCTGCTATCTCCAGTGGAGAACTGGGGGTCCAGGGGCTGAGGGCTACCGCTTGCTTTGGCACTCAGCGACTGTGCAACCGAGGAAAGTCCCTTTTATTCATTTCAACAGCCCTTCTGTTTCATTTCCCTTAGCTTAGGGAGAGAGTGGAAGGGTCACACCGTGTATCTGAGTCAAAAGCCTGTGAAATAATTAATGTTTGTGATGACAAAGCACCTTCAGTAATGTGATGCCATCAGCACTGATTGATTAATCATTCATTTCTGGCGGTCCCTTTAGGTAGGGAAGCCTGGCCTTCCAGCAGTGGGCTCTGAGGGAAGGGGGACTGGAAAGGAGAGCAGTGTACTGCTGCCACACATGCTGGGGACCTCTCCCAGCCTCTGTGAGGGAAACCATCCATTTATCTTCATTTCCTTATGCCTCCCAGAGACAGGAAGGCAGTGCAGACTCCTGGAGCCAGGCTGGATTTTTCCTGATCTCAGTGGCATCGTCGAGGCTGGTTTCCAGGCTGGTCAGGGAGAAGGGATGAGACAGCACGATGGAGAATCCTTCACCTGGAGGAGCTTGGACTGTGTGCTGGCAGTTTTCTGGCTGCCCTCCCCTGCTCCAGACAGCCTGAGATGGGAGCATTTTGCACATTATCAATGCTGTCGGTGACATCACCTTTATTCATCTCTTAGGGCTCAGCAGGGTAACAGATGAACTGTTACAGGAATGGAAACTGAACTGAACAGGATGGAAAATGTGTGGGCTGGATTATTTGAGGTTGGGAGCCCATGAAGGCTGGGACCTGTGATCAGAGCTACAAGAGTGACTTTGGGTCTGGGTGCAGCTGTCCCTGGGCTGCATCCCTACTGTCTCCACAGAGTTTGTCAGGGCACACACACGTGCCCAGCCCATGCATGGGGCTGGTGGCAAAGCCAGTTTCCCCACCACCTACCAATTTCCTGTAGCCATTGCAAAATAAGTTTATGCTCATTCTTGCACCTAAAAGCGACCTGAAACTGCTAGCCCCATAAAACCCTGTCTCTAAGCATCCTGAACTGCTCTGTTCTCCAGGGACAGTGGAAGAGCATGGGTGGGAGGGAGGAATGAAAATCAAGCACAAGACCTTTGGAATTCCAAGCTTTTCTGAAATGGCGACAGCCCCTTTAAAACTGGCTTTCTTAACACTATGAAATTTCAGCCACAGTATTAATTCTTTTGCAGCTGAAAGGCCAGTGGAACCATGAGTTTTTCTGGCTTCCTAAGCACTATCTTTGCTTAAAAAAACCAGGCTACTGCTAGCTTTCTAAGTCTGGTTATCTGGGATAAAGAAAAGAGCCCCAGAAACAGACCTCCAGTCCAAATTTGGATGAATTTTGGGGGCAGGACAAAATATTTCCATGGAAAGAGGAACTAAGGGCAGGATTTGTTCCCTCTTTGCCCAGCAATTGCAGATTTGGAGGGAGAGGGGGAAGGAGGCATCATGGCCTGTATGGAAGGCTGAGACTTTTGCCTGCCAGTAGCTGTGTAATTGCTTCGTTATCTTCTCCAAAGCACTGCAGAGTGCTCTGTTAAGATCTTGGAATGGGCAAGACAAGCAATTTAATCTGCAGAATTCCCGGCATGTTGGAGTGCTAGGGAGCTGAAAGCCTCAGTCCAAGGGGATGGACAACATGGCTTAATTGCAGCCCCAGGGAGATGTGTGGATCTTCTGGGCTACGGTGGAGCTGAGTTGTGTCTCTGCTCCTGCTACACAGCAGTGAGAACGTAAGAATGTAGGATCCCATAGGTCAGGGAACTGCACTGGGATACTGAACAATTATTCCTGGGGACTGCAAGGAGGGTGGAGGCTGATTTCCTGCATCTCCACCACGTCCATGCCTGGCTGCAGCCACACTGGCCCTCAGCCCAGAAGGAGCTGCCCACAACTACAGTCACAACACCCATCGTGGCTGGCCATGTACCAGCAAGGGAAAAGCATCATGCTTAATGTTCTGCCCATTGTTGGGCGAGCTGCTAGCAGAAAGGGGAAAAAAGTGCTTCTACTTCTACTGCAGGAGATTAGCAAAGAGGATAGGGTATGCTGGAGACTCTGTTCCTCCAGAAGGGCTAGAGAAGAGTCTTTATGTGTTTCTTCCTGCTTGGTGGTGAGGAAACTGGCTTTGCCACCGTATGAACAGAGCCCAGGCATGCATGTATCTGCCCTGACGAACCAGGTGAGACAATACCAGCACAGGTCAAGGTAGTAGTGAGTAAGCCACACGTGTTGCTGCAAGAGCTTATTACTCCTGCCAGCCGCTGTTCCCAAAAGAAGAAAATGAGGCAAGATAATTGCCCCTACGCAAACCTCTTGGTAAAATTTTCCCTTGGTGGGGTGCATGTTTTGGCTTAGTGGGGAGTGTTTATTTCAAAGCAGTGCGTCTACAGATCCTCTTATTTTTGCACCGTGCTGTCTCCTCTGGTCTCTCATTTTGTAAAGAAGGAAATTCAGTTCAGAGAGTTTGATCTATAGGAAGGAAGAAAGGACCAGAAAAATTTCATGGAAAGGTTATATGTGTTCTCCTGTTCCAATCCACTGAATAGAAGGTTAACCAAATGCAGCGTGGTACATGTACAGCAGAGTGTGCCCACACACACGTTCCATTCTTGTCTTGCTTCACCTTATCTGCAGGAGAAGTTTACTTTTCTTATATACCAGGTCTCTTCTTGAGGGAGGCAGAGAACATTCTGTTGCTCCGATATAGTTAAGCATCACTTAATTGACTGTGGACTAGCACACACACACATAAATGTGGTCTCTGAGAGTAATCGTTCTAGTGCAGGACTTTTACTGGATATAGCGAGGGAATGGCTAAAAAGCAAAGCTGTATATTCATTACAGTGGATTAAAGGGATGATGTCAGAACTCAGGGGTGGCACATCCCAGAGTGAAGTGCTCATTCATTCCTTAAATAAGCATAAAGTGGCACAGGCTAAACAGATTATATAATATCAGTGAGTGAGATAATCCATTCTCTGCATACCCAGTCTGCTTCATCACACTACAGCAAGGCTTAATAATTGCCATACTCTTTATTAAATGCTACTGCTAATAGAAACAGCGTGTGTTAACATGTGTGTAAATGCAGATGTGCACATGCAGCATTTCCAAGGGTTGGAGACATCTGCCTGTTGATAAGGCAAGAGTATATTTTGGGGGAATAAGATGTAGCTGTATGGCCTGCACACACATGTTTTCAGATGCACAGAGGTACGGACATACAGCTTTAAGTCCTTCCTCAGCAGCCAAGCAGCTGTGCCAGTCTTTATTTAACACTGCATGGAGGAGACTGGCAGATGGTTTTGTCTGTTAAATGGCCATTGGGCTGAAAATACAGCATACTACGTGTGTAGATTTCACAGACGTGGCCTGCATACGTAGCTACAGTAAAGTATCTCCATGGACATAGGGAGCAGCTAAAAGAGATTTTTCTGTACTCCTCCAACAAAGAAAAGTTAGGTTATGCAAGTATACATGCTTGTGGCTTGTTTTGAGGCCATTTGGTGCCACTTGAGAAGAAAACCAGCTTAAACACCAGCGTGGTCCTGCTACGTTTGCATTATTGGGGTGATACAGAAATCTCCATGACTATTTTGAAGAATGCTATTTAAGCCTGTCAGTTGTTCCTGCTCCATTCTAGCTCAGTGAAACAATGCTGTTTCCCACAGCTGAGTTTCTTTTCAGAATATCACCCCTTTGTTCTCTCTGATAAACCCAGCTTTTGGCAGGAAGCATGGATTTGTCCCCACACCGTGACCTCACTCCAGGATGTAGGAAACGGGCACTATGATAGCACTGACATAGCAAGAGGCCCTCTTCCCCTTCCCTTCCCTTCCCTTCCCTTCCCTTCCCTTCCCCATGCACTTCTCTTCCTACACACTTCCCAACTTTTCTCCACCAGCTGGTGGAGAAGGCTGACACTTCAGATGGTGCTCTCAGATCTGCAGAGAACAGCCTACCTGAAGGCTGGAGGAAGAGGAGGCAGCAACCTGACATTTGTAGAGACACCAGCCTTAAGTGTTCAAAGAGTGCAGTAAAACTGGTTCTGCTGGGTTGAGTTTAGGAGTTTGGAATAAGGCAAGCTCTTGATGTGCCACTGACTCATCTGAATTCAGAGATAAAGCATAAAACTGTGGGATGATGCCAAACTAGTAAACAGGACTGAGGCACTGGAAAACTCCAAGCTGATATATGTCTTGATGGGATGGGAAAAAGCTTCTCTCAGAAGTCAAAGTGCTATAGCATCTAGCCTTGTGGACTTTCATCTTTGCTTGTGTTCACCACAAATATTCATGCTTTAGTACTCCATACTCTTCTACCTGACCTGTGTGGGTTGAGATGCAGTGTGTGAAATCAAGAAGTGAAGATTTCTAGCTATATTTTCAGCATGGCGGATGAATATCTGTGATCCTACAGCCCAACCGGGCTGAACTCTGTTGTTCTGACCCTTGACTTTGTGCTTCAGTTCTTTTTCTGCTGCTGAGGCCTGGTGACTACAATGCCAACTTTGTTCTCCCTTGCCTGGGCCACATCATTCAGTACAGAGGACATATTAATTTTTACTCCAAGTAAAAATTGGCCACTCACTGGCCCCTGTTTCCTGCCAGTAATTCCCTCTACCCCAACCTCCTAGCTTTTTGTGTGAGCTTGGGAATTTCCCCCTTGTATGAGCCTAAGCATCCTATGTCCAGAGCAGGGTCCAAGACAACATCAGGACAGTAAAGTTCATCCTGAAAGGATGATTTACTAGGTCAAAGGGATGTGACAGTCCATCCTATGAGTACAGAGAGCAGATAAGCAATCTGTAGCTGGTAGAAGTCCTGCAAGCTGCCCTCAGAAGAATGTCCTTTTCTAAAGCTTGATGACTGAGACAATAATCCTTTACATGAGAATTAGTTCCTCAGCCCAAGCCACATCACAACAGTTCTGTTCCCTCTGGGGAGATGTAAGAGGAAGTCAGAGCTAGAAAAATGGGACCATACCCAACCCTTGAGAGTAATAAATAAAAGCAAAGGATGAGTAGTGTCTAGGACACTTATTCATCCTTCCCCCAGCAAGCCTCCATGCAGCACCAGCTGTAATAGCACAGCCATAAGCTCTCAACCCTTCTGGAAAGGGTTGTGTTACTGGTATCGGTACTCTACAGGAGAAAATCCAGTTGGTTTGTGGCACTGGGACACAGCCAAAAATATTTGGCACCTCCATGAGGGTGCAAGTGACACCCAAGTCTCCCAGGGCAAGGGAAGGGGCAAGGACCTTCCCTTATTGCCCCCGGGTCAGTCCGCACTTTCAGCATTTCTGCTGCCAGCGAGGGCAGGACCTTTGCTGAGTTTGGCAGGACACGACACAGGAAAAGCCTTTCAGGCAGAGACAAAGGGAGCACAGAGGTTGAGGAGCTCCAGTTCTGAGCCAAGGCCCAGGGGAGGGAGAGAGAAAAAAAAAAAAAATAATAAAAAGAAACAAGGAGCATTTAGTGCCGAAAGAGATCCCTGCTGGGGGAGGGTGGATTGAGCCCAGCTCTGGACTAGGGGAAGTCTCAACAAAGGCTGCTGGAACGTGGCCAGCCCTGTTGGTAAACGGATGCTGCGGAGTTCACCCGGGGAGAAGACAGAACTGTTTGATACAAGTTTTTTGATAAATCTATTTTGCTTGTGAAAGAAAGCAAACAAATGGCATCTGAGGAGTCGCGTGGCCACATGTTTCTTTCTTCGGCTCAGAAAAGAATGTTCCCATATTCGGTCCTTTCTGTGCAGTTTCCATATTGCTGCTGCAAAAGCTTGATTCTGGGGTCCCAGGAAGGGAAATGCTTTCTGATGAGCAGACAAGCAATCTCTGCTCTAAAGTCGCTTAGCAAGATGGGTCAAAGTGTGTAGGAAAGAGAAAGTATCACTCATGGGAAAGGGCAAATGTCCCTTTTTAAAGTCAGCTCTCTGATTTACTGTCAGTCAGACTGTAGAATCCCTGAGAAGTTGTTGTTCCTTACTGGTTTTACCATAGCATGCACAGACACCTGCATACTGCTGATCTGAAACCACCAAAGCACTGTGTGGAAAAGAGACACTGCCCTAGGGGTACAGTCTAGTTCAATACTATTTCTTTACCTGATCTACCTGTCCTCAGCAAGTCAGTTTTCTAATGGGATTTTCCTTTCCACACACACTGAAATAGCAGGATTGGAAGATGAACAGTACTGTGACATTATTGGGCTGCTTCCCTTCCCTCTCAAGATTTGAGAAGCTGCTCAAGTATTATGTGCAGAAGTAGGAAATAGTTTGCTGCATCTTCTGTCAGAATTTCCTCCCCTAAGTTGTAATAATGAGAGGTGAAAAGTAGACTGCCTTCTGTACAGCGTTTCCTCTCTGCTTTATGTCTGCATTATGACCTGCAGATCAGTTGGGGTTGGATGGTGAGAGATCCAGATGCTCAGGTTGCTATTGTCTCCTTGAACATCTGGCTGTGGAGAAGAGAGAGTTGGGGGAAACTTGCTATCATGAGATACATTACATAAGGAGTGCATTAAAAGAGCTAAGGAAGGATTTAATATTTAAGCCATTAAATCCTAGAGTAATTTAGATTGGAAGAGACCTCTGGAGGTCATCTAATCCAATGTCCTCAAAGCGAGTCCAGCTACATCAGGTTGCACAGTGCCTTGATGCTACAGGAGCTCGGACTAGCTGTCAGAATGTAGCGATGGAGAATTCAGTGTATGGGAAAATTCTTGTTAAACTCAAATACTTTAATTAAGTGCGGTGGGCCTTTTTATAATTTGAAGTTTTGAAAAGCAACAATGGAAAAAGTCTGTGCTTGTGGATATGTAGCAGAGTGCATAAAAGCCATATCTGTCATTGTATGTCTCCTGAAGGGAGGTGTCAGTTTTTGCTAAATATTAATGTACTGATTTAAAGTCAATGGAACACCATGCAACCAAAATACAAAGTCTTACTCATCTTGCTTCAAAACTCTGTCTAAACAAACACCTCCAGCCTCTCAAAAGAAGGATAAGAGCCATAAACTGACATTTAGTACGTTTCAGAGACTTGGGTATTTCGGTAGCTGTGCAAAACTTGTGCAAAATGTTATAAACACTATCACCAAAGCTAGAGCTAAGCGAAGTCTAGGCACAGAATCTCTCTGACCATGAGAAGATAGACTGGAAATGGGTTTAGGGCTACATTTAGCCTCCATGAAAAACATGAGAAAATAGAATGCCAAATACCAGGAAAACATCTGTATCCATGGACCAGCGAAAACAGAATTGGGCAATCTGTTTTTCGTGTCTTGACGTGCTTTCCCTATTTTAATTGTTTATCTACTTGGAGGTCCTTGTAGCATTGAAAAGCTTGCTGAGACCACCTCTGACTGCTCTTAACACCAGAACAGCAATCTGAAATCACTTGCTGGCTGTACTGGCTTGCTCTTAGCAAACCAGTAATCCAAACCCCATCTTGCAGCAAGTTGAGCTAGGAATGTCTAACTTACTGCCCACGGGGACTTTATAGGGAGTGAGGAGTTGAGCCTGCTGGCTACTTGTAGATCTGTCACAGTGAAAGAACTGAAGCTGATAGATTTGATGACAAGTTCAAGTGTTTGAGAGATCATTGGGCTCAAAAAGGGAAAAGAAATGTCTCAGTGGAGCCTTTGAATAAAAAAAGTGAGAATCAAACAACAAGGAGAGAGATAAGGACCCTGCATCTCAGAATCATTTCAGTGTCACATCATCAGAGCATCTGCTCTTCTATCTCAGGTTTTTACTGCAGAAAACTCTTTCATGCTCCCAGGGTCAGAAAGCATTGACACCGTCTTCTGCATCTGCATCATGCTTATAGCCATCTGTAGGGAGATTTTAGCCAAGATTAGAAATACAGCTTATTCCATTATCCTAGAACAAAAACCGGGAGACACAAACCACTAAAAACCATCTCTTGTATTGCCATTTCTCCATTAAGCAATTGGTACGGTTTATCCCAAAGACAGATGCATTTTAATGATGAGTAAAATCCCCTCCACACTTCTTAGTTCACAAGAGAGACAATAAATGAATTACTCTTTACAAAACATAACAGGAACCTCAGATATGGTAATAAGAGCAATTAATTTTTTTTTTTTACAGTGACTTAAATGCAAGTAGCTTTAAAACTACTCGCATGATCTGTTTTTACCTCGGTTTCTCCTGTTTATTTGAAACAAAGCGTAGATCTGGGATTGAGCCAGCAGTTTCCACAGGGAAGGGGACCAGCGGGGCTGCGGGAAATGGAGTGCTCTATGGATCACCGAAAAGGGAGGCAAGGGAAGGCACTCATCTACCTTAGAGTAAGAGCTGAGAACAAAACGACTGCTGGCTGCAGGAAAGTAGTTAAAAAGAAAAGGTAGCAGAAAGCGTTATTGCTCCAGTGAGTACAAGTGGATCAGACTGGCGTATGGAATTAGCATAACACTTACTATAAATAGATTTATCTGGGCCAGAGTAAATCTCAGCTGTTTTGACCAGAACGACGAGTCACCTCTAAATGAAGCAGATCCTTGCTTGTCTTCCACCACAGGGAAGTGCTTCAGCCCAAACCACAGCCCTCAGGGTTGATGGGAGGAAGGTAGAGCAGGTCCTATCCCAAAGCCAGGGAGACTTGAGGGGATGATCTCCCAGAGAGAGTAACAGACTCTCTGCAGAGCAAAACTGGACCGACCACAGTTCCCTGTGTTGGCCAAAAAACCAAGCTTGGTCTCTTTGAGGCCAGTGGCATCAGGTCACACTGGTCTTGAAGCCTGAAGTTTGGAGTGCACTCCAAACTTCAGGCTTCAAGAGCCAAACAAAGCTGGCACCTTACGGACCAAGCACTACTGGCTCACTTCCCTCCAAACACAAACTCCTCTCATTCTGCCCGGGGTGACACCTGGGGATGTTTAACCCTCTCCTGCTAAAAGTTTTTTAAATTATAATTATAATTTAATTACAGCACGGGCAAGGCTGGAGGATGGGAGGCTGAAAGTCAATGAATAATGTAGATACACGTGTATATATGTATTCCCTTGAAAGAGAGAGGAAGATGTTTAGTTACCCTGACCCTCAATTTCCCTCTGTTCTTTGGAGCAGGACCTCTCCCAGCCAAGGTGCAGGTGTGGGTTAGTGCTCACCTTGTAGCTGGTTGCACTGGTTCCTTGTTCCCTTTCCCCAGCCCCTCGGCCCATCCTGGTGTTTGGCCTTTTCCAAGTTCTCTCTGGATGTTATGCTTTTCTTCTGATTTATGGTTTCCTGTGGGCTTGGAGGAATGTGAGGCAGGAGTAGCGTTTCTGCTTTGTCACTTCGGAGCAGAAAGGGAAACAGGGGTGAGCAGCTCCAGGTCTTGGTTTCTGTGGAGGTTTGGAGGCTGATAGCAAAACCTTGGGAAGAACCAGAGCTACTCTGTGGTGATAGACCAGGCAGAAATCATTGCAGCCATTATTCCCATTTACCAATAGCACAGACAAGGGTGCTATCAAATACAAAGAGTATCTGTCTATTTCTTATTCCAGATGATTTTTATTGTAGACAATCTGAATGTGCAGAAACCTTCCACAAAACAGAGCAGAGTGAGTGAACCTTCCCTTCGGCTGCAGATCGGAGAATAAAGTAGTCACTGCACAAAGGGAACCTTAGAAATGTGAAAATAAAGAGCACAGAAACCAGAATATTGTGTGTTATTCCTGCACATCCTCCAGGAACATGTGGTGTTTTTTAAATGCCGTTGGATCATCCCTGTGTCCGGGATGAAGGCAAAGTCCTATGGAACCGTAGCCTGTGAGATGGTTCAGGGTATGAACTGCCACACCAGAGCCCTTTGGTTCTGGATTGGGTGGAAGGATGAATTTAGTGCTTTTTGGGTTGGTTGGAGTGTCACAGTCACCAGTTCTGAGGAGGTTTTTGTCAGTTGTTTTCCAAGTCAGGCTTGTGTGATCTCAGTGATGGAGAATCCAGGGCTGTGGCTTGGCCTTGACTCAGCCTCAAATCAAACCCAGGCACTCCTCCCCACATGAACTCTGTCTCCTTGGCCTGGTTCTTTCCAGGACATCTCATTCAGGGCCCTGCATTTTCATCCCCCCTTTGAAGGGATGATGTTGGCTGTGTGGAGGACGCTGACAAGACTTTCCACCATTACCTACCTCTATCTGTCAGACCTGTTGGGCTTCCTGCCTTTTGGGCAAGCATAATGCTTACCAGTAGGGGCCTTCATAGACTTCTCAATGAGTACTCTATAGGTCAGGGGCTCTGAATTGCTTCTAGAGGCCATAAACTCTTCCCTTTCCACCACTCACCATGCTGAGTACAGCCCAGATGTGTGGCAGGTCTGTCTGAAGAGCATCCTTGGCCTGGCACATGGTTTTCCTGTGGAGCACTCCTGGATGACCGTGGTGGTTACCACTACAGGTGGAGATCCAGCTTGTAGCGATAGTGACATCTTGGCAGCAGCTTGTATTAGCTGAACACAGATGTGATTTAATTTAATACAGTTACACACTCTCTCTTTGAACAAGGCACATGGTAAAATATTTCCCGTGTTTATCTAAGGTGTGAGTCTGTAACAGAATTTTCAGAACAGAAATCCTCATGTGTGGAAGAAAGCACACACACACACACACACACATATATATATATATTTATATACAATGTACTGATAGGCAGTGGCCCTGCTTCCCAAAGCAAATGAGGCCTTCTTTAATTAAATCAGAAGCAGCTGAATCTCCATTCCAGTGGACAGAGATGTTCACTTGAATCATGGCTGTTATAAATAGCATCACTCTGCCCACTGTCTCTCTGCTTATTAATCTCTCTCTCCGATGGGAGGATGTGTGTGACTCTGCAGAGCAGCTTGGGGCTGCTGTGAACTTGCTGCTTGGGGATGCTTGTCCCCAAAGGAGTCAGTTTCGCTGCCAGGGGTGACATCCTTCCATTCCAGGTGCTCGGCCAGTTGAGAGCAGAAATGGGACAAGATGTGTCACCAGGTGAACTGGGAAGCCCTGTCTGCAGGATCTGGAGTGGTTTGGCTCCTGTTTTTGCCATATCAGCAGAGGAGAGAGCTCAGTGGTCAGCACGGACTTGCAAGTGTGTAGTTAAATATTGTCTCCTTTCCAAAGAGAGGACAATGCAGTTCTGTTATCCAACTTTAAAGAGGGGCCGACAATTCCTCCCACCTCTGGCTTTTTTCCCATTCTCTTGTATTCTTATTTAAAAGCCAAAATCCAGATGTGCTCGGCGCAAGGTAGACAGGGAATGGGCTTCTTCCCAGTTCCATGCTGTGTGTGCTTATTGCTGGGTCCATTATGGACCAGCTGCAGGCTTGAGAACATCTGGCCTTTTTCCCAACTTCCAGTCTTGTTGCAAGACATATTACTTCCAGCTTGCTTTTGATGATTACCTTTCAATTTTTTTTAGCAGAGGTTTTGAGTTAGATTTATCTGGCAGGCGGCGTGAAGTACTGGATGAGGGATTCAGGTGGATCAATTCTATTCTTGGTTTGGATATTGACCTTCTGTTTTGACTTCCTTGGGTCACATAACCTCTCCTGTGCCTCTCTCTACTTCTCTTGCTTTTTACCTGCCTTATCTACTTAAATTCACTAGGGATGTGACAATCTCTTTCTGTGACATCATAGAATATCGAATACAGTTTCACATTGTATAATATCAAATACAGGGATTCAGCGTGCTTGGAGGATGCAGTGCTACTGCAAGCAGTGCCAGCAATCCCATCCTTTTTGTCCTTATTTTTCCATGGGTGTGGCTTCTAGATGCATTTTGTAAGCATCATGTAGTAGCCAAAACCAGTACAGAAAAACATAGCCCCTGGCTTGACTAGTCATGTAAAGATATTAATAACCATGCAAACAAAGGAAATGATTAAGGAATAGGCAGTGTTCCTAATTGAATGCTTCTTCCCCATTCACCGGAGGCAGGGTGTGAAATCTTTCTTATTCTTGCCAGCTCTTATTACAGAAATCAGTCATTAGCCCCATTTGTGGGACAGGTTGGTCTGTAATGTGGAGCCAATTCACACAGCAGGGCTGGGCTTTCTTTGGAGCTGGGAGCGCAGGTTTGCAGGAATCCCTGTAAATTTTTTGGGGGGGGGGGCTGAAAAATTGGTCCAAGAAACTCCTGTGATATGAAATTCCAAAGCAATTTTTCATTTCAAAACTGTCATTCCATTTCCATCTGGGTTCAGATCTCAATGTGAATTCTTGAAGTTGAAGGAGCTGAGGTTCAAAGTGGTGGAAGCAAAACATACTGGTCCAACTTTTCCTTCCAGAAGAGAATATTCCCAGTCTCAACACTGACCCGTGAAATGTTTCACTCTGATAAATCAGCACTTCCTAATGCCAAGACTTTCTTTCAGAAAATACGGTTTTTCTCTGGAAATTTCCCAGGCAGCTCTACATTGAATGTCCCGTTTGCCAAATTCTGTGCCATCCCAGGCTGCAGAGCAGTGAGTTTGCTCTTGGTCTTAATGATTGCAAAAGCAAAGCCTTTGATGTGTAATCGCTCCCACCCAACCCTGAGCAGGAGAACCTGTTTCACAGGGAAAGGAAGCGTTTCTTAAAACACATCAGTTATATCCAGTGCTTTTCAGAAGTTTCTTCAGCCTATCCTGTCAGATTAGTTCATTGCTGCATTATCCAGACCCTGTAAGTAAGCATTAACAGAGTTCTTCCTACAATTCTTTGGTAGGGAATTCATCTCATTTTAGAGCTGATGATCCAAGGCTGGAATTCTAAAGGCACTTAAGTGCCTATGGAAATAGGAAATGGATGGCTTGTGAAGTTTTAAAAAATCCCTTGAATCCCAACATTGAGTAGACACACGCTGAAAATATCTCATTAAAAAAAACAGAAAAGGTGATTTTAGGTAGTTCTGCTGGGTTTTGCAATGAAGCAGAGAAGAACCTTCTAATGACGTGGTGATGGCAAGGCGGGGAAGCGGAGGGTCACACAGGTGTCCTGCTAATTGCTTTCAGAATGGGCATCTGCAGAGGCAGAGGGATGTGCTCCGTGTTCTCTGCAGCTAAAAGCACTGGATGACTCTGGGCTTTTGGTCGTGTAAGTCTGTCCTCATGCAAAGGTCAGTGTGTTTCAGAGTTTGAAAAGTTTAAGTTAAACCAAATTAAACAGCATTGGACCAAACAAGAGCATTAACATTTGCCTTTGTGTATCAGTGTAACTCCCCGTGGCTTCTGCAGCGGTAATTAAATAGCAGGTCAGATTTTGGTTGTGTTTACACTTGTGGAAGTTTGCTGAATTAATTGGGCTGGTATAAATGGAGGAGATTTAGGCTAGTGGGGGTGGAAGTGAACCTCCTAAAAGAAAGGCAGAACATTCACAAAAGCAAGCTTCATTCAGTCTTAAGTTTGCTTTGTGGTTTCCTTGTGAATCAGAGAAGAAAAAGGGAGTGGGAGGAGGGGAGAGAAAAGACGTTCAGAACCCAATCCAAAACCAAGCCCCTTCTCTCCCTCCGGCCAATATCTCTCATATAAGACATTTGTTTCTTCTGGCAATTGCAGGAAACCTTTCCAGACATTGTCCTCTGAGAACTGCTCAGTATTTACAGTTTAAAAGGGCAGTGCACATGTAAATATCTGTGCACTAAGAAAGAGAAGGAAGAAAGAATAACTGTTATTGTAACACAAAGGACAGGTTATTTTATATTTTTGGCCCCAAGAGTACACACTGCATCCCATACACGGTTTGGTTTCATGGAGCACATCCTGATCTGCAGGACTTTAACTGCCTGAAGCATCAGACCCCTCAGTTAATTCCCGCTGTGACCCTGATTTCTCTGTCAGTGGAGGACACAATGAGGACTCATTTCTTAAGCCTCAGTGCTGCACATGTATCCCCAAGTCCCCAAAGCATTGGGTAAGAAGAACAATTGTTTTCTTATCAGTCTTCATGAAGCAGTAACATTTGTAACTACTATACTACGAGAGGCCAAGCTGATTTCTTAGTCCTCATCCTAATTCTTCAGTCATGGAGCTGGTGATGTTGCAGGTCTCGATAGCTCCATGTCAAGACTGGGGACATTTCTGCTCTGGAAAATAAGCTTTCAGCCAGCATGGTTTTTTAAATGGCTTGTGTGGTCTTAGGAGTTAGTCAAAAGAGCCTTATTGGCGTTGAAATCCCACAAGCTATAATGAATTAAGCAAAGGCCCATTAGTGCTGTGGAAAGATTGGGAGGGTTGGGGCACAACCTCTTCTAACAGATATCAAAGCAAGCTAATCAACTCATACAAAGGCACCTAAGGATGACATACTGCCCATTACCCTGGGGTGTGTGGCACGGCTTGTTTTAAACTGTGCTGTGTGTAAACCATTCAATAGGATTATTTTGGAGGCCACACTAATTAAGGGATTATCCAATGAAAGGGGTAGATGTTCTCTCGGCCTTAGATAATGGGACACTGCTCCTTCTGCAGCTGGGACAGAGATTCAAGGACTGTGTCTCTGACATGAATTTGCTTTGAAACTGGTGGTTTTAAGGGGACAAGGGGACGGGCACATCATGGAGTCCCTACTGCTTGCAGACCACAAATCTGTGAATTCCCATGTCATTCCGCCATCAGTTTTGGTGATTTCATTTATCCTAGCAGCCTTTTTCTCTGTTTTACCAGTATCACAACACTTCTCTGCTTAGGAGAGGGTTCAAGCAGCAGAGGTAAAGGCACTTGAACCTCCAGGAGGTAGGTTTTTCCAAAGGACCGGGCAAAATGAGCAGGGAACACTTTCAAAAGGCTGGTCACAAGCATCCCAATGAGGAGTCCCAAATGCCAGACAGCTCTCACCAACCTTTTGGGGTTCACAAGGGAGAATTCTGGGGGTTCTGTGGGGGTGTCCGGGCCCCATACTTCCAGCAGAATGGGGTGAATTTGGGCTCAGATGCCATCAGGAGCTGGGAACGTTGCCCCTGCCAATGGATCTGTGGGGACACCAGTTCCGTGCTGGGAATTGTAAAGCAAAACCCCGGCGCTGAAAAGGCCAGTGAGGCTCAGCCTTGGCAGAGGGTCGGGAAATCTCGCGGAGCGGGGAGAAGCGTGGGGAGCCAAGGGGAACACAGCCCCAGTGTCGGGGCTCACAATGGAGTTCCTGTGGCGGCAGCCACAAGGGAGGACATTGTCTGCAGCCCCCAGTGCCTGGGCTCCACGTGCGGAGCCATTAGCAGCGACGCTAATGAGTTCAAAATTCCCCGCCGAGGCAGGGGACAAGAAGTAATCAGTGCAAGATGATACCGTGCCCGCAGAATAGGCCCTGTGTGGTTGTCTGTTCCGGAGCTAATGGGAACAAGAGATGAAGTGTGCATGAGTGTGTGTTTGTGTTCAGGAGGTCAGGGTGACATTTATCACTGCCATCGCAGCAAAGGGACACCTGCCACGGGTGAATCGGAACGTTTGCCTTGCTCTGCGTTGTCTGTGTGGCTTTCTCACCACAGTCCCTCTTTCTCTCTCGTTTGGCACTTTGGACCATCCAGGGACAAGAGCCAGGCCAGGTGCAAGGTCAGGGCCCATGGTTCTGAAGCACAAAGAGGCAGAGGAAGGAACAGGCTGATCTCGTGGAGCCTCGTGGCAAAACTCTCTTTGGCTGCAAGGGCACAGAACCAGCGCCGAAGGGTGGGTTCCCAGCTGGTATAAATCAGTGGTGCTTCACATCCACTTTGTATGAACAGAAACTGCCCCTGACACACAGCAAAAGCACTTTTATCCTTCTTTCTTGCACTTCCCTTTGCTGATCTACCCTCTCCACTCCCTGACCTGCAGCATCCCCTGTTATTGCCAATGTATCTTTCCCACTTTCCCTTCTCTGGCTCCCATCAATCTCTCTGAGATGCTGTTATATTCCAGCTTGAGGTTTCAAACAAGCAGGCTCTGCATCTTCCGCCAAGCTGTGTGTGTGCGCGCGCATTGTGGTCGGGCATGTGTGTGGGAAAATGAATATTTAGGGGTAAAACAAAGTTTTCTTCACAGTAATATCCATGATAGACTAAACAAAATCTTGCACACATCTGCAGTCCAGCTATTTCTGGTTCGAGGCAGAAGGCTTGTGCAGCATAGCAGAGTCCACCTAATATCTGCCAGCAGTGCTTTTTTTCCAAAACAACTTTTTCTGTGAAATTCTGGTGTGTCACAGGCCCTGAGTCTGACACCGTTACCAGCAAGGTGCGAGGCTGTGCTACTTTGCATAAACCAGGTTTGTTTTCCAACCAAAAACCTCTTTAATCCCTACTGATGTCAGAAGATTTTCCTCTATGTTCTTATGTTATGAATTTGCTGTAGATCAGTGACAAGGTGCAGGTAAACATTTAGGATGTGATTTAAGGCCTGCATTTGATATGTCGACATTTAACAGTCAATTCACCACCCACCTGCCTAACTCCCTGTGCATGACAATTCTGCATGTGCCCTGCCCTCCTGCCTTAGAATTAGGGATGACATTTGTGGCAGGAGTGGGGAATGTGTGTCTCTGCCTCATAAAGACATAGAAGACCCATCCTGTCTGCTTTCACTGCTGCCCAAATTCCCCTCTCAGGCCATAGCAGTCATTCTACTAGGTTGCTGAGGATCAGGAGTTGATAATTAGTTCTGATATTTAATTTTTTTTTTACAGTTGCAGCTTCTGATAACAAGGGATCACATGGGACACAGAGAAATCAAAGACTTAATTGTTCCAGAGAAAAGCCCAATAGCCCCAGGCAAATAAATAGGATTTCGTGCTTCTTATTTTAAGATTTGTCATGTGTTTGAAAGTGTGTCTTCTGGAGTCACAGAGCAACGCAGTTCTGTGGGCAAGGATGTCTGTGGTGCATTGGGCAGTGGCAGAGATGAAAGGGACTCAATACCTCATCCTCACTTTGGTGCCTGGCTTTACTGTTTTGTTTGTTTGCCTAAAAGCATAGGGAGCATGTTTATATTTAGAGACATGTAGTGACCTCCAGTTGGAGCTGCTGTGGCTTGGGGCAACGACTCCTTTCCCTTTGGCCGGGCTGGCCTGGAATGCTCAGCACGAGGCTCTCCTCTCTTCCATCTCTCATCCTTGGGACAGCGAGGCACCCAGGGGTTTAAGGATAGCAGCTTGTAACATTAACTCTGTACTTTATTCCTTGCTTGGCATATCTCTGGATCTAGTTCATCCTACAAGCTATACCAGTGCAACTGGTTTTACAAAGACATTTCTTCACTCTGGTTCCTGTTCCAGCTTAGCAAGCTGGGTGAAGCATGTGCTTAACACTGGGCATATCCGTGAAATCCCATTGAATTTGGTGGGAGTGAGAGACAGGTTTAAAATCAAGTATCTGCTTGAGGACTTTGCATTTGCACGCCCTTTGGAGCCTCCAGGACTTGTCCTCAAAGCCTTTGCCAGTGAAGGTTATGATGTTAACCCACCTTTGGTAGCTTTCCCACTGGCTAGCTGTTGCCACCAGAGTAAAAAACAGTGCCCCAGGAGTAAGTACTCTCACACTTGGCACTGGATTGCTGTGCAAGCATGTGTGGTTATTTGTTCTCCCTACCTCAGTCTTTCCACGTGGAGAAGGAGACTATAAGGCCTTCGGTGACCTGCAGTGAAGGTGTGTGTTGAGACCTCAAGCGTCAAAAGCAAACTTTGTCCTTGGCGAGTCTCTCCTCCAGGTATCATGGAGGTATCAAGGACGCTGTCACTCACCTGTGCCTTGTGATTTGTATCCCTGCCAGAACCAATTGCCTGCAAGGACTGAACTGTCTGGGGTGAGAACTTCAGGGATGCTCCAAGCAAGCCATGCAGACGAGGCAAGCAAGATGAGGCACACTAACACCAGAGCTCGTACTTCTGTTCACTGAGAGGGTCAGGAAGGGGCTCTTTTTAACTCTTCTCCATTCATGACTGAACTGATGTGTTAGGGGAATTTCTTCCACTTGCAGACAGGTCACTGTTGGCATCACAAGACTGGTCTTTACCACCCTGTGTAGTGATCCCCACCTTCACTCTGTGCCACAGCGAGTCACCAAGGATTTGCGAGTGACACTGCCCTTTCCTGGATGGAAGGTGAAGTCTCCTTCCATCTCCAACTCCTGGGGTGTTTCAGACCTTGTTTTGCACCTAGAAAACATTCTGCTTCCACTCAAGCAGCAGAGAGCTCAGTCTGGGGATGGAAAAAGAGAGAATAACGTTTGGTGTGGTCTTGCAAAGACTGTGAGATACTGAGTGGCAGTGGGAAAGGGACAGCTCTATATTCTCTGCCTACCTGAATGCTGCTGACTTGAAAGCCAGAGAGTAAAAGCATCACATGTGCCAGTTTCCAACGTAACTACTCAAAATCTAGGTCAGTGTTTGCACTGCGTCGAGCGTTTATGCTTGGGAAGGCTATTGACTCGTCACCATGAGGGGTGTGTTAATAAATCTCTGGCAATATTAACAGTAATCTGTTCGCAGTATCTTTGATCTGAAGGCCTTTGAATGTGGTGCAGTTGTCATTAAGTGGAGTTCACAGCGTGGCTTTGTGAATGCAGCTCCATTTTACAGATGGGGAAGCCAAGGCAGGGAGCGATGATGAGTGATTTTTGATGACACGAGTGAGTCACTGCCAGAGGTAAGGATTCAGCCCAGGACTGCTGGCTCCCAGACTCCTGCTCCAACTCACTCTCCCCAGCCTGGTTGGATCCACCCTTGGAATATGGTATTCCAAGGCATTCACTCCAGCTGCAGCAAGGCTTCTCTCCTGAGCTGAATAGTGATATACATACCAAAGAACCAGATAAACATTTACTTTTCCTTTGTGTGAGAGTGCTGCAGCCAGCGGGGACTGCGGGAACTCCCTCCCCCTCTGCACACAGGCAGAAGGCAGGGAGCTGGCAGGGAGGGATAAAAGGGGATAAATAACAAGGGGACAAGCTGCATTTCCCAAGAACCTGAAGGAAGCAAGGGAACCTGGTCAGAAGCTTGATAGGGATTGGTGAGAGCAGGTAGCAGTGGTCTCAGGGGCTGATGGAGGGGTATTTTCCCCAATGTCACTTTCTCATGATCTAGACTGCCATCAGTAAAATCAGGAACCCTCACAATAATAAGAAAGATAGGATTTCATCCTCCTGGTGCTAAATGCAGAGCTTTGCCATTGATCCACAGACAGAGAAACGAAGCTTTCTGAAGTCATGAGCCTTCTACCCAACTGAGCTTTAATCTAGTTTGTCCTGATCTTGGTGTTGATGAAAGAACAATAGACTTCAAGGCCCAAGGGAGTCAACATCAGCCAAACTGGTTCCTCTCTGGAAGGAAGCAGGGACCAGTGAGACAACTGGGGACAGTGCTGTGACTAATTTCTGCACAACAGACCCAAGACTATGAAACCAGCTCCTTTCAGCAAACTTAAACCCAGGCAACAATTGAATACATGGGATCTGACTTCCCTCACTTGTGTGCAGAGTTTTCAAATATCCACTTACCTCCTTTTTTTTTTTGGTCCCTGTACCATGTGGAGAGACAGGTGTTCTGAAGGGATGAATGGAGGTGTGGAGGTTTTTGTGCTTCAGTTTTCCCACCTAAGCTATATATATGTGTGTGAAGCATATGAGCATATAAGACTCCATTCATGTTTTCAGAGAGCTTTTGGTTTCAGGAATAGCTGGCATTAGTGGAGGGAGTCCGTGTTCCCATCCAAGGGAGCTCTTCAGTCCCATCTCAGATCCCTCTGGGATGTACTCCTGTGGGATCGTGCTTGTTGAGCCTTTGGAACCAGCACCAGCAAAGTGATTGAAATCTCCAGTATTTTAACAAATGATGTGTGTGTCTGAAATGGCAGTTTGCTGGCAGGGTTCGTGTATAAGAACTACAAACATGCTGCAGCTGTAGCCTTAAAGCATCTCACCTAGACTGCCTCCTCTTTCCAGCCCACATTCCAGCTGAGCTGGGATGCTGAGCTGGTATTTAATGACACCATCCAGTTTCATTACTCCCAGAAGTTCCATCTCTAACACCATCCCGAATACTCTGCTCATGACCCCCAGGAACCTTTAACTACGCTTAACTGTCTCCTAACCAGTCCCGTGCTATTTCCATGAGCAAATGCAAACAGCCATGCAAATCAAGCTCTCGTTTGGAAGGGGAAGCCACAGCAATTGCAGGATCTGGTTGTCATGGATATTGTCACCATGGAGCTGTTGCCATGGTGCTGGCTGCTCTCATTGACAGAGAGATGCAAAGTATACTTATTCTTTTGAAGAAAGGAGGAAGAACAGTGGATACTAGAGGGCACAGAAGCTTTCAGATGGGTATTTAGGGAGGTTAATAACTACTTTGTTTTAGAGTTGTGCTGACTCTGCTGTCTCTCTATATGAGGTTCCTAATTTTTCTCTTTTGTGTGACACAGTAATAGCCAACAAAAAGAAGTGAGACTAATGTACTTGCTGTAGGATCATCCACATGCAATTTCATTATTTCACCATGCAACAGAAACAGAAAAAATTTTATATTTTTTTCTCTTGAAAAAAAATATAAAATAATCCAAACTCAGTGCTTGGCTTTTTTACCTCATCTCAGTTTAAACCTCCAGAAATGCAATATCTTGCAGAAGAGGAGGATATGGAGGCAGTACTTAAAATCCCATCTTCCCCTGCAGGTCCCCTTTCCTTGAAGGAACACACTCGCTCTATTTTAATTTCTGGAGAAAGTCTGTGCTCCTTTGGAAGGCAGTTTGGCAGCTGTTAGTGCCCTTGTCAGGCTGCTGATGGCTCTGGAAGAAGGAGCTGAATGAGAAATGACTTGTGTCTGTGCCAAACATCCTTGTCTCGTTAGGGGCAGAGCTAATCTCACCAAGGCAAGTGCTGGTTTCACTCCATTTCAAATAGAACACAGTCAGATTTAATAAATAATAATAACAACTCAGCTTTGCACACCTACAGCTTCTCACTTTCTGAACGTTTTGCCGCTGCTATTTATTAAATCCTCCAAACACTTCTGCGAGAGAGGGAAGGGTTCCTTTTGCTCAGTCTTGGAAGAGTGAGAATGGGGCACAAGACTGGTCAGTGGTCTCCCACTGAGACTGGTCAGTGGTCTCCCGTGGATGCTGCGGGACTTGGATCCAGGAACTCCTGTTTCCTCTCCTTTGCCCTGGGAAGACCACGTTCTGTTCTGTCCCACAGCATTAAGCTAAAGGAGACCCTGAACATCACTGGAGTGATATGCAGTGTAGGGCCCTTGGCAGCCTGATTTGGAGCTATATTAAGCAGAGATCTGAATGCTCCGGTGGCTAAATAACGTTGCCTTTGATCCGAACATGCCAGTGGCTCACTTCCAAACACATTAGGCTCATGAGGCAGTCCTTTTCCCGGCCACAGAGGAGGTTTCTGTGGAGGAGTTGTCACTGCAAGGCATGGATTCGCTGTTTCCCTGGATTTGACAGTCAGTTTTGTGGCTGGGAGCAGAGTGGGTTTGGTGCACACCTCTGTGCAGTTATTCCTGGTGCCAGGTGGGTTTTGAGGAATTACCCAGCCCACTCCACGTGTCGATCAGGTATAGCACAAGGTATAACAGCTCTGCTTTGAACGTCGTGCTCCTGTTTCGTGTATGACTCAGCCACAGCAAGAGAGATTTAAAACCGAGCGAGCCTACGTGCGTCTGAGCCAGCAGCTGGAAACAGCTGGCCTGCAGGTGGGGCTTCACTCCAGGTTCAAGGGTCCAGCTTCTCCTCTCCAACTGGGGGAGAGTTTTATGGGCAGCAACGCAGGCAGCTTGTAAGGGAATGGTAACACCATGTAGCAGTTAAATCATGTGTGTAGGAGTCATAAATCAGCCGGAGTTAGAATTGGCACTGATGGAAGTGGAGGGAAGCTCTCTGGAAATGTTCCTGCTCCTGCGGGGTGAAAGGGTTGTCTTCATGTTGGGTGCAACAGGAGCTGGGACCCCACGTGTCCTGCTCATGCCACCTGGAGCAGGATCAGCTGCAGGGCAGAGCCCTGTGGCTCCAAAGCGATGTACCTCCTTCTGGTGGGCACTTCTGAAAGCCAAGAACCTCCAAGATGCCTTTTACATGCTTTAAAGCTGTGAAAATGCAGCTTTTCTGTAGGTGGTGAAGGAGATGGCCTTTGGATAGAAATGTTCCTTAGGAACAAATGAGTCCTTTCCTTGACCAATTTAACAACCTGTAATCTGGTGACTGCGGGCAGAAAATAGCCCTGTGTTTTTCTGAACGTCATCACTGAAAAAAATAATCTTAGTCTTTGTATTCTCGTTGCCTCAGTTTCCCTGCCAGAAAAGTGAGGAAAACCAAATGTGCTTCCCAAGGAAAAAGAAGGGCATGTTTAATTAAGTCAGCTTTGTGAGTTGCTTTGACAGCTGCAAATGTAAGTAGCTGCTATTATAGCAGCTAATAATTTGGAATTGCATTTTATGTTCTTTTGGTTCTCCTCTTCATCTAGTTGCCAGAGGTAACCAAGCAGTTTTAGGTGGTTTTATTACTTTTTAATACCTAGTTTGGTGTTGGGTTTCTGCCGTACTTGCCTTTGTGTAGAACACGTGTGTGTTTGTGTCAAAGGCACTCAGTTAACTCAAAATTTCAAGAAAACCATGAGCAGTATTCCATCAGGAAGAAAAAGAAATGTGAAAAATGCAGACAGGCCTCTCTGAGAAATGTCTGTTGGTGACTTTGTGCCTGAGCTGGTTAGTAATGCCATATTGTTTAATGCTAAATATATTTATTGAATACATGACTGCTCTTTGCTGCAGTCAGCTTGTCATCTGAGGATCCCCGGGAGCTTGCCAAAGGTGGATTAATCACCAGATACTGGCAATGTCACCGTAAAGCAAATGTTTATCAATTTAGCGATGGGTAAGTCCAGGCTGAGAGATGACTTACCTGGCAGCTAATGACAGCTTCGTTAGGCCTGCTCAGTTATAATCCTTCCAGCAGAGTCAGAAGCAAATGGTGACTAATGATAATCTCACTAAAAAAGGGGCTTTTTGCTTGACCTGTCACAGCCAGTGGCCCATTGTCAGGATGTCCTTGCCCCTCTGGTTTTGTCCATCCTTCTCTACCAGCTCTGTCCTTCTAACTGCACCCCAGTTACAGCTTATAAAACGCAGTTCTGGGCACCCACAGAATTACACTCAGCCTCAGCATGTAGTGAGGCCAACAACTTGATTTCTGCATCATTTTACAGTGGGACTTTACTTTGATCACTTTTTGGATGTGGGCGATTATTCTCTTGGTGCTTGGCTTGGACCATCCAATGAAAGTGAGTAGAACCAAGCCACAAGAGGGGAAAGACAGATGTGTTCTTGCTTTCTCTGATAGCAGAATAGCTTATTATTCCTGTCCCCATGGAATATAAAAATGCTTCTGGGAAGATTTTTGTCACATACGAATCATGCTTCTGAATGGCTTCTTTAAAGGACAAAGAAAAATTCACAAGGCAAAACCCTTGGGACTGTGGGGAATTGCTGATTTCTCTGAGCGAGGAAACTCAAGCTTCATCTCTTTAGTTGGAAGGGCTCCCCTTTGCACTGAACAACTAGCAGATGAGGTCGTGGATTGTTTTCTCTCCCCTCTGACTGAAATAGCCCAAGGCCTGGAAAAGCATTAGCAGGAAGCGCAGAGCATCAGGAAACACGAAGGGCACCCAGCCAGGACATGACTACACAGCTTTTAGCCACCCAGCAATCGGGACATTGCTTTTTTGGGTGAAGGGATTCAGTTCTCCCTTGTTGGAATCACTTGGTTTCCCAGCCAGATGCCTCCAGCTGGGCGACTGTGTGAGCCCTGAGCACTGAGCATCCCTGGGTGCGCGCTCCAGCTGCTGCCTCTGGCCTGGGGTTTTCTCTTGGTGTTGGAAGCCACAAGTGCTGTGGACATGGCAAGGGTGTAGGTTCAGTCGGGATCATCTGAGCCCCTTGCCGTGCCCGTTCATCTCACGTCTGTGTTCCTTCAGGATGGAGCAGTGGAGCTCAGCAGTGCTGAGGTGGCATTACTCATCCCCATGGAGTTATTCCAGGTTGTCAGCTCGCTTGTGTAACTGAAAGGGTTTTGCCTTTTATCTGTGACACACTGGCGGAGTGGTGGGAGGATTTAAATTTGGGAATGAAATTGGCAGAGAGTTTAGCCCACTGCCTGTGTTCTGCAGTAAGCATTTGCACTGAAACCTGTTATTTCTCTAGGGAAGCCTGATCAGCAGACTCTGCAACTCCATCAGTGAGCAGGATAAGGACATTTTGAGCCCCAAAAGCCCAGGGATGGACTTAGGCATGTTGTACCCTTGAAGGATGGGAAATCAGGAGTTAAATAATCTGGTATAATCTCTTTCCCCCAAGACTTCTATCTCGTTGGAGCAAATGTGCTGGGCCTGTCCTGGCTGGATGAAGCAGAGTCTGTCCAAAGGATCTCAGTTAATGCTGCTTTAGCTAATTACCAGCTTGTTTGCAATGTGTCGGAACAGCACAGATCATAATGAAGGGGGGAAGTTGAACTGCTTCTGGTTTCTCACTGCTGCTCTGCTCCAGCCTTCTTCCAGCTCTTGGAGAGCTTACGTTGCTTTCTAAGAAGCAAAGGGCCAGAGCTGCAGAAAGACAAATCTCTGGCCAACAAGACCAGGAGTATGGGAAAAGACACTGCAGGGTAGGAGTTAGGCACTTGCTTGAGGACTGAGAGCCTTTTGTCTTCCACTTACAGCTTATCCAGGATGAATGCATGGCTGCAGTACCCCTAACCACATCTCAGCCTCATAATTCCTTTCCCCAAGGACTTCATTCAGATATAAAAGCACCACATAACTGGAAAAGATGGATAAATGTTCACCCTTCCTGTAATGAAGTTGGAACTCCATTATAGTCCTGGAACTGAATAGGTCCCTGAGGTCACTGGCCTTGAAATCAAACCCTTGGAACCTTTTATATCAAATCCGTACACCAAATATAAAGCTCAAGTTTCATGCTCGCCCAGCCATAATCAGTTGTGTTCATACCTTAGGGGATACCAGACCCAAAATGTCTTCCTCCTCCACACAAAGTCCAAATATATCATCTCCTTTTCTTAGGTTACGATAAAAATGGGGAGTAAATTATAGATGCTCTCTCCACCTTCTGGCAGGAAATATGCTGCTAGACTGCCCTGCTACCCAAGGCTGTAGCTCATGTCTGTAGATTAAACGATGGCTGCTGTTGCCTTCCTGAAAAGAAAAGCATCCCCAGAAATCCCATCTCTCTTCTTTTTTTTTTTTCTTTTTTTTTAGCTGGTTATTCTGTCCAGCTATCAGAAGCATGAAGAAACCAAGTGGAAAAAATGAATCTGGCAGCAAGAGTGCGATGCATGAAGGCACACGACTTCCAAATCCAGAGAACAAAAATAGCTGCAAGAGCAAAAAATTGCCTGAAAGAAGCTCTTTAATTATTCCTTTTCTTTCAACAGCTTTGCCCCCAGCACAGCCAGGCTGTCGTTCATATAGGACAGCCATATGTGTTGCAGTAAAGCTTGAGCACCACATTATTAGAGTGAGAGAAAGAAGCTTCTTTTTTGGCTGTGTTTTCAAAGAGCTGGTAGCAGATCGATTGTGGGCAGAGCCCTGGGCACAAGGGAGTCTGTACTTCCACAATGACTCACCAGGATTTAATTTTCAGTCCGGCTGAGGAGTTTAGATTTCTGCTTGGATTTCTGGAGGCTGCTCCCAGAGGGCTGCTCAAGGAAGAGGTTGGAAGAAGTGTTGGGGGAAGGCAAAGAAGAGGCTACCCAGCATTTTCTTTTCCAGTCTGCTAGAGAAGGTTCCTGGGCTCTTGTTGCTGTGGCACAGAGGACTGAAATCTTCAAGATGGCACTTTCTGCTGCTGCTACAGAAAGGCAAAGTCACTTAGCTGTGCCCACCCCACAGTAACCAGTTCCTGAATGGAGCCTGCAAGAGAGATGAGGAGGGACTCTTTATCAGGAAGTGTAGCGATAGGATGAGGGATAATGGTTTTAAACTGAAAGAAGGGAGATTTAGATTAGATACCAGAAAGAAATTCTTTCCTGCGAGGGCGGTGATACCTTGGAACAGGTTGCCCAGAGAAGCTGTGGATGTTCCATCCTTCAAAGTGTTCAAGACCGGGCTGAATGGGGCTTTGAGCAACCTGGTCTGGCAGGAGATGTCCCTGCCCAGGGCTGGGGATTGGAACTAGATGATTTTTAAGGTCCTTTCCAACTCTAACCATTCTATGATCCTAACCCACACCCCAGTGAATCTGTGTTTCAGGACACTGAGAGAACACACCGACTTCTAGAAGCCACCCATCCCCTCCTATGGTGTCTAAGTCTTTACATCTTTCTCCAGCACTTTCAAGTTGACACTTTTGATGCTTACAAGGAGAGCTGAGAATATTGCAAAGCTTTGAAATACTCTTGTGGGTGGTGTTTGTGCTGAAGATGGCCATACTGACATCTGAGTTTTCCCTAATTAAGGAAGCAGATATTTGGTTATATACCTTTCTCTGGAATTAAGCCAATAGCAATTGTGAAACTCTGTTGGCTGAGGAACACTGCAGCAGGACTGAAAAGTAAAGAAATTCCTCAACACTCATAACCTATCAAATGTAATTTGCAAGCCAATGAAAAGACCACTGTTAAATACACCTACTAAAATAATCTTTGATGAACTGTCAAAGGGGCTTTACAGTAAGATCTGTCTCTGATTTTTTGTCTTTGCTGCCCAGTAGCAATAGGTACCAGTTGTACACAGAGCAATTGGGAGGAAAGAGAAAGGGATGCCAGGCCAGGTGGGCTCTGCAACACAGCGAGGGAATAATGAGAGAATAATGAGACCCTCATTCTCTAATGGCATCAGACTGTGGTCTGGCCCTTCTGTTGGAGTTTGCAACATCCAGCAGACAGGAGAACAGGGAAGTACAATGGCTCTTTCTATAGTAGGTGCTTGGCTGGTGGGACCTAAGCCACCATCTGGCAGTAGCATCACAGCTTCACATTCTAAGAGTCCCTGAGTCGGGCCAGAGCTTGGAACGACAGTGGTGGCAACGCTGAGCGCTGGACACCGAGCTCTGTCAGTAATTTTCCATCATGTCCTTATTCCTGCTTTTCCGAGTGCCTGTGGCAGGACAGAGAGGTATTTGTAGAAAGCAAAGGCTGGCATTACAGTGTCGTGCCAAGACAGAGCTTGTTCTTAAACAACAAAAGAGCAAAAAAAGAAATGGATGCACTATACTTGGTGTTTCTGCTCTTATCACAGAAAATTATACTTTTTTGTAAACCTGCAGTGAGCGGTTCCCTCCCTTTGCATAAAGGAACCCGAGAGCTCTGCAAACTACAGCAAAGTCAGGCCTTGGGGAGAACTCTGCACAAAAGTATTCCTTGCTGGGGAGTTGTTTCAATGAATTCCTACAAATACAACCTACACACAAAGCCTTGCTCCCCCCACGGTGGGTGCAGGTTTAGTTCCTCACTATCTGCAGTTTTGAGGAGCCGCTGACAAAAAAGCCCATTTTGACCACGCGTCATTTCTTGCTGTCTTGCCCACTCTGTCCTGGTTTCTTGCCAGCTTCCTTCCCAGTACAGGAGAAGACCAGGGATCGGGTACACTCCTGAGCAGCTGTACTACAACTTCAGAGAGGGAAGGTGTAAGAAATACTTCATTTAATGTGCTCAGCAGGTAGCGAGCTTTGTGTGAGTACGTCTTTCTCCTTGCATGGCAGGAAGTAGAGGAGCCAATTGTAGGCAGTAGTTGTATTTTCTGGCATCCGGTATTTTTGAATGAAAGCAGATTCCAGACTGTCTGCTGCGATATATAATGGTGATTAATAACCTTGCCTGCTTCCTCTGGATTTGATGTTCGGCTTATGTTAAGATGTGGGCAGTATTGTTTGCTGGGATGATGAGAGCTCTTGGATGAAGGGAGTAGAGACACATCCTTTCCTTGCACAGCACTGGCAGGGGTTTGGTGCTTCTCGCTTCTCACAGGGCTGAAGAACAACGCATTTCATTTCAGAACAGCAGATCTACCCCTTTTTCTCCTTCAGACTCTCTTGTCAAAAGAAACCCGATGAGTTCTTGAACACACAGCCAATTTAGGTTCAACAAATCAGTTATTAGATCCCCAGGCTTTGAGGCCACTCAGATTCAGGGCTTTGTTTAACTCCCTTGAAGCAGTGATGGGCTGTTTAGAGCTGGGTCCCACACCAGCACTACCAGGCAGCATCTGCAAAGTGGGGATGGGGCCAGCGTGTGGAGGCTTCGGCGCGGGGCCAGCTTTGCCTGGGGCTGAGGCAGTGTCTCTCAGCACGTGAGGAACCAGGTGACAGACCTCCTGTAGCACACAGGTAACTGGTGACCACCACCAGCAATACGTCAGGTAGTGCGGCTGGGAACCCCCAGCAAGCACCTCCAGTGAATGAAGAAGTTCTTGGAAATGTTTTTTGAAGGTTTAGTGCCACTTCGAGGAGGATATATCAAATGGCTGAGGCATTCAGTGCTCCTGGTCTTCAAGTACCTTTGTAGACGTCAGTAAAAACGTCTGAAGTCTCAAGGCAGCAGAAAGGACATTCTTCTCACAAGTCAGCAAGTCATGGGCAAAGAAAGGATTAACCTTTTTATATTGATGTTGTAAGAGAGGCCCCAGGACACACAGGGCACTGCTGTGCTAAGTGCTGTGCAGTCCTGAGAGGAGATAATCCCTGCCCCAGAGACCTCAGACTCCCGGGTGCTCCTTTTCCAAAGCAACTTCATCACTTGAGTGTTTCTTCACCTGCTACCGGGAAAAGGCAGCCAAAAGGAACTGGAGATTTCCAAACTGCCTCAGACTTGGAAAACCAACTCCCTAAGGGTAATTCTCTTTAAAGGACACTAGGGAGAGGAGTCTTAATTCTCATTGCAAATCTTTATCTGAAACAAAATGTAAAAGCTGCTTTATTGAACATTGTCGAGGAAAAGTGATCAAGTGGCCCAAAATGTAGTTATTTCCATTGCCTCCAGCAAAGTCAACAGAGGAGACTGAGGGTCTGCTGGGGAAGGGTGCCAACCTGTCCTTCTGCATCACTGATTCTTCATGTGATGCCCATTGGATTATTTAGCCTTTCCAGCCTTCTGGTTTGCAGGGCAGTGTGTCAATGTCTCCCAGCTCTCCTACCAACTCCAACTTCTTGGGATTCAGTGTTGTCAGAAGGGGCTTTGATGTGCTCCACTGTGTTACCAGTTACCTGCCACCTACCTGAAGTACAGAGCTATGGAAAGGCCGGGCATGACGTGCGGGGAGGGGAGTTCCCACAGTCATATGACATCGCCTGGGTTGTCATTAATCAAAGAGCCATCATATGACATCACCTGGCCTGGGCTGTCATTAATCAAAGAGCTACCACACAGGATGTCCCAGTCAGCTGGCTGCTCGCAGCCCGCGTGAGGCTTTGGAGGGTTCTCATGGTGGGTAGAAAAGCTGCCCTCTCCTCCAGTGTGTGTGTCTGAAGCTGCTGAAGGTCTCCTGAACAGACCTGAGAACGTTGGGTCTTCTGTTTTGCTCCCGTACCGTGTGAGGACAGGCTCTCTCCTCTTTGCTCCACCCCGGATTACACAGGACTGGAGCAAATGTTGGCTGTCTCACAGCTCACAGATGGGGACTGCACACACCCGTGTAAGGTATTATACGTATTTCCCATTGAAAAATGCTTAGAATAGATGTTACTGGGCGTGCTCTGCTACTGTGGGTATGTGTAATCTTTGTAAGGTGTGTACAAGTACCAAGCTCTTGGCCTCACCCCTTTCTCAGCCTGGCAGAAATCTAGGTTTAGCCCCCAGCCTTGTAATCTTTTGGGCTTTGTGCTTAAATTTATCCTTGCTTCTCTTAGGAGCATGTCCCCTTCATGAAGACAGTCGCTGTCTTCATCCTTCACTAATTCACTGAAGACACCGAGAGCTTCAGGGCCACAGAGTTACTACATCCTCTGATGGTTTCTTGAGGACTTTTGCTGTTCCCTTTGGTTTTTGGGTGTCCTGTCCTTTTGCTGAGAGAGCAGTGTTGATTCGAGTGGCTCTAAGTCACATCTCTCCCCTGCTGGTCCTTCAGCTGGCACATGTTCAGTGCCAGATTTTTTTAAAGCCCGAGTGTAATATTTCAGGAACCAACCTTTTAAATTAGAAGCCCACAAACTTAAGCAGCTCCTTGCAGTGAAATTGGGATTGTGTATCCTCGGTGGCGTGAGGCTCACCGCATTGCCAGGTGTGTGGTTAAAGAAACAAACATCCAAGTACAGACACCGTGTAGCAGTGAGTGGCTCCGGAGGGGAAATTCTCAGGTTTACAGCACTCAACTGATGGACTCAAAAAAGTCATTCCATCCCACATGCCTCAGCCTGGGAATGCCTCTTGCAAATGGCTGATGTCATGGTAATATTTCACTTTGTGAGGGAGGCCTGGTGACCTTTGCAGCTGGATTCTAACAGCCTCTTACTGTCACATCTGTCCAGTGACGTGGAAAGAAAACACATCCCATAATCACGGAGCAGATTTATCCGCGTGCAAGACAAGCATCACGTGTGTGAAAGAGACTTAGGATGCTCAACGACAGAAGCACCGAGACGTGTTTCTGCTTGAGTGATGGTTCCTAAGGTTCAAAGGACACAATTCACCATGTGGCTGCACTTCAGGCACGGTTACAGCCTAGAAAGTGGGTTATGGTGGTACTGAAGCAAGGAATTTGTACCTGATGGGAATGGATGGCTAAGGTGTAACAATGGTTATTTCTGCATCACTTAGCATTATTGCCAGTTAACAGCATTGCCTGTTAATTAGTAATATCAGAATCAGAACAAGGCCTCCGTGACACTGACAGCAGACAGCATAATCTCCATCTCTTGTCCCAGCCCTGTGGAATTCATTCCTGATGAGGTGTGATCCTTCTCCTGGGTCAGTCAGCCCCGAGCTTACGTAGCAGCAGGAAACTCCAGAGTGGGAAGTGTGAATCCCTCCTCCTGTCCACCACCAGCACACACATACCTTCATCCCTCTGATCTTTACTCATCTGGGACTTCCTGGCTTCTTTCCCATTCATCATAAGCAATCAATTAATTACTTCGTTTTGCTGTTGTCATTGCAGGGCAACCATCGATGAAGTGGAAACAGATGTGGTGGAGATAGAAGCCAAGCTTGACAAGGTAAGATGGGGCAGCTCAGTGCGCTGGTTTAAAGAGGGACCGATAAGTTCTTGTTTCGGAATATGGCACCACCAGTCTCCTCTAAAAGGTGAGCCCATCTCAGGCTGTCAGGAGACTAATGTATAACACACTGGGCTTGTCAACAGGACCATGTCTCCCTCTACTGACAGGTACCTGATAAGGCTCCTTTGTGACTGCCAAGGGAGTTAGGACAAGAGGTCCAAACTCAGGCTCCTCATGCTCAATGGTGGCTGCCTTCTTCTGGTCCTGCATCTCAGGGGACTGACACATCCAGGTTTGGACCAATGATGGTGGTTTGATGGTGTCTGATGTTTAGCCAGGCTTCATGCCACAGCTGCAATCGGGCACTGGAAATATCCCCTCAGGGACCAGTTTGGCCATTTTGCATTTATGCTGGTGATTCTTTACACCCAGTTGGTAGTTTGGATCTAAGTCAGAAGCTTTGGGATGGAAGGTGACTTTCCCACCCCCACTCCTCCTGACGTCTGAGACATCAGCCAAGTTGTTTCTAAGCGAGAACAGGGAGAAATGAAGAGGAGGAGCCAGAATAGCTGTTGGCTTTTTATCTGTGAGATTTCCCAAAGCTAGCAAGGGATAAAACTCCTGTGTCTGATGGAGAAATGGGCTTTGTTGAAGTCACAAGCCCTAGGCAAAGCTGTGTCCTATAAAACCTATTTACTGCTCAAGCTGCTTGAAATGGTTATCTGCACGAGCTAACTAGTCTCACTGGTGAAAGCTGCAAAGGGATTTAGGTTTTCTGTTTTTCTCTGCGGAAGAGGGTAAGGCTCTAAAAACAAAGCATGAGGCAAATTTTGCTCAGGTTCTCGCCCTAGAAGGCTGTCAGTGCCCCGTGTAGTTGGACAACTTAGTGTGCCAGGGACAGCCACTGTCAGCAGCAGCCTTCTCAGGGTGCAGGGCAAGCGAGGCTGGAGTTTGCATCTAAAGAGCCACTGAAGTTCCAATGAGTTTGGACAAGATTCAATCATCCCCCTTCCTAATAAATCAGCTTTGGATGGCCCCGTTCCTCTCCTGTCTACTGGCTGGGTGGATGCCCAGGGCAGCCTTTCTAGGGCTGGGTGTAAATGTTGTTCAGCAGTACCCAAACAGCTGGCATGAGGAGTTCTTTCAGAGCTGCAAGCTACCAAGAAACTCTGTTTCTCTGCCTTGTACTGTGCCCCCGAGCACCGAGTTTATAAATGATTGGCCTTTTCACACCTGTTTAAAATGGAGGTAAAGGGCAGCGTAAATGATTCATCCGAGGGAACACCGGAGATTTGGGCTGTTTTGAAGAGGTTTCCTTCATTCTGTCCTGTGCTCCATCTGCAAAGCCATCACTGCCCCCCTCGGGATGTGCTTGTGCTGCATGACCTTCAGCTACTGGTGAACACAGCCTTGGCTGCAAGTGTTTGTACAGAGGTATGCGAGAAACCGCCACGTTGCAGAATAGGCTGGATTTCCTTTCCAGAGGGTCTGTCCAAACTCCGAGTGTACGTCTGGGCTCCAGATGTGACAGGAACCACATCTGTTTGTTTTCCTTCTCTGGGCTTGGATGGGGTAGTAGAAGCCTGTAGCATCCAGTGCTGTTCTGTCCAATTGCATGGACAGGAGAGGATGCGAGTGTGAAAGAGTGAAAACTGTATATATTGTGTATATACCACGTGCAACTGTATATATATATTTATACATTCAGTTATACTCAGATATATTTTTACAGGGCTGCAGACAGAGGCAAGCAGGCTTGTTCTGCAATGTTTGCATATAGATTAGACCCCAAAGCCTTGTGGCTGCATAAATAGAACAAGCCCCAAGCCCCAAAACAGCTCACCGTGCTGCAGCGGGGCTTTGACATCCAGCCAAACTTGAGAGCTGTTAGTTCCCAGCCTGTTGGTGAGACAGGGATAGATTTCTAAAGCCATTTTTTATTAGTAAGATTAACATCCCTAAAAACCTCCTGGATTTTCAGAATGGAAGACGTCAGATCCAAGTGTCATTCATTA
Organism: Scolopax mira; assembly: GCA_004320125.1. Lineage (NCBI taxonomy): Eukaryota > Metazoa > Chordata > Aves > Charadriiformes > Scolopacidae > Scolopax > Scolopax mira. The sequence goes on along the minus strand of BJBW01000718.1, from coordinate 163,679 downwards.
TCATCAGCTGAAGTTTTTTACTTGATTAAAAAGCCTGGAACAGTGATGATTTTAAAACAAAGAAACAAAAAATTTTAAAGTTGTGCTCAGTGGCCAGTCATTATTGTTGCAACTGTCTTGGGCCTTTGGTTTCTAGGTTTATCTTAGGTTGTTTAACATAACCTTTTACAAGGAGCTTTCCCTGAAAAGAGATAGGCTAATGGCCAGGAATTGTGGCTACAATAATGATCCAGTCTTTACAGCCACTTCCAGGCACGCCAAGGCACTTTGCTGTGGCTGGGAAGTCTGGGAATGTTCCCTGCAGCTGCTAAATTATCAAAAGTCAATAAAGGCTGTGTGGAGATCTATCCCTGTAGGGGAACAAGTTAAGCAAGGTGAGGAAGTCCTCCCATTTTGCTTCAAGTTCCAGGTAACTTCACTGGTAACTTCACTCTGTCAAGGCCGGTGATGAGAACTGGAGCATTTGTAGGTTGCTTGGAGTTGTTAACGTTTCTTCAAACAAAGCTTCTTCCAGGTCCATCAGAGAGACTGTACGAAGTGACAGGCAGGGCAGAGAGATGCGCAGGAAGGTGAATGGCATCCTCTCTGAAGGTTCTGGGTTGTGGTGGTGGCACAGATTTGGTTTGGCTGGTGGAGGTTTGATTTTCTATTCCCCCCTCTCTCCTGGTGCAGCTGGTGAAGCTATGCAGTGGGATGATTGAGGCGGGCAAAGCCTACATCACCACCAACAAGCACTTCGTCAGCGGCGTCCGGGACCTGTCACAACAGTGCAAGAAGGATGAAATGATTTCGGTAAGGCATCCCATGGGATGGAGCGTGGGACACAGCGGGGCCTGGGAGGATTGGACTTTTAAGAAGCCACAGTGCTGGCAAGGTTGTTGGAATTTAGGTCAGTAAGCATCCATTACTTAGGAAACAGGTGTAACCAGCCCACACGAGTGACAACTGACATGTGGATTTCAGCATGAAACTGGAAAGGATGGGGAGCCTATGGCTTCCATGTCAGACATTTTTGAAACACCTTCTTGCCAAATGGCAGGGTGGCTCCGCAGTGGCTTAATGAGAGTCTCTCCCAGCCGTTGAGCCCCTGGGGATGAGGGGCAGCTGCTTCTATTCACTGCCAGTTCTCTTTACCTTTTTTTGCAGGAGTGCCTCGACAAATTTGGAGACAGTCTGCAGGAAATGATTAACTACCACATGGTAAGATGCTGCTTCCTCTTGTCTTCTTGTGTGCTGATGGCAACCTCTGGTTAATTGTCTCCTGTACTTGGGGACTGCATGAGGGTGGGGATCCATGAGGGAGTTTCAGGTTCCAGTCCCCAGATGCTGCTTAGCCAAGAAAGCAGCACAGGACTAGGAGCGTTGAGTTGGATGAGCTGTGAGTCTGTGTTCTCACAAGGGTCAGTCCTGAGGCATCACGTACGCTGGAAAATGGGATTTTCACAGGCTTGCAGAGGAAGTGCCCCTTAGTGAAAGGGTATGTATGTTGCTTGGGTGCCTTTTGGCTCATTGCAGATCAGAGATGTTCAGTGAATATGTAGAAGGGTGAGGTTAGAGACCTCTTTGTTGAAGGAAGAGGAGAGCTCACAAAGGTCCTGCACTGCAGGTGCCTTGTTCTTCTGTTTGGGTAGTGCAGGATTTTGTAGTGAGGAGAGATGGGGTCCTGAGGAGCAATGATGTCTCAGGACTCTGGCCATTACCAGTATGTAGAACCTTGTTGCTGCAGATTTGGAGTACCTTCTGAAGCTGAGCATTCACATTTGTGACATTAGGACACCAGTAAGGCTGTGACTGCATCAAACCCACAGGACTGCATTGTTCAGTTGGTGCTGGGAGCGCTTGGCAAGTTGTGTGCAGCTCTGTGTTTAAGAATAACACAGGACATATTAATGCTCCACGGAGATGAAAGGAAGGAAATGCCCAGACAATGGCTATTCTCCTGAGCTGACTGTGTCTCACTAACAGAGCCCAAGGGGTTAGAATCTGCCCTTTCTCCATCCCAAGCTTCCAGCCGTAGCATCTGCAAACCTCATAGAAGAGGAAGGAGCTTCATGTGTGGTGGCTCCGTGCCAGACCCACAATTTTAAGTCTGTACTCAGTAGGAGCTTAAAGCATAAGTGCTTTCAAGTGAAGGAAGCTTCAGGGTGTCAGCACTGGACTGACCCACTTTTATACCATGATGCCCCTGTCAAAGTACATTAGGCACCACGCTTGCTTTTGGGATGCAAGTTTAACCGCGTGCAGCTGGAGAAGAAGCTGCATCAAGTCTATTTAATTATTTCATGAAGGAGGTGGGAAGACTGTTCCCTGGTAAAATAGGACAGGGAAAAGAGGTGCTGCATACTCAGCTTTCCTAGGGCTCTTAGTTTTTGGGAACAGCCAAGCAGCTGTACAGCACCGCTGTTGGTGGGGAGACAGTGAATAAATCAGTGTGAGCATCGGAGAAAAAATGTGTTTCATAGAATCATAGAATGGTTAGAGTTGGAAGGGACCTTAAAGATCATCGAGTTCCAACCCCCATGCCATGGACAGGGACATCTGCCACCAGACCAGGTTACTCAAAGCTCCATCCAGCCTGGGCTTGAATGTGAGTGTTTGTGACAAAGCAGAGAAAGTCAAACCCCGATGCTGCTCAATTTCCCTCGGAAAATGTAAGGCCTTTCTGCCAAGGAGCATATGAGCCCCTGAGAGGCCACCCCTTCATTCCAGGGATCACATCAGCGCTGCGCTGATAGGGGCTGGGCTGAGGGGTGCGTGCAGCCCAGCCATGAGGAAGCAGTCCCTGCCAGAAAGCTCTGGATGCAGAATGCTGTCTGCAGGCTCCGCTCCGCCAGCTGTGCAGCTTCCCCTGCATCCCTGGCCTCTGCCAAAAGTGCCACTTGCGGGATTGCTCTTGCCTCAGCCAACTAATAAGCAAGAAGGACCCTTCCCAGAGCTGTCAAATCCCCGGCTGATGCGGTATAACCCTTCCCATGCACCCCACCCTGCTCAGCAGGGACGAGCTCCCCGCTCCATGTGACTCAGGGGCTGTGAAAGGCAGTGTTTCCCTACCACCAGCTGCATGCACAAGAGGAAACTTGCTTAAATCCTCCCTCCCTCTAGCCTTTGGGGAGCACCCTCCTCCCTCGGTGCACGGCAGCCCGAGTCCCCGTCCAGGAAATGGCTTTGGAATGACTGCAGCATCTTGAGCCCTCTCCAGCAGCTTTTCAATTAGATGAGTTATTTTTAGTGCCTTCTGCTGTCTCCTCTGTGTGTGTGTGTGTGTGTGCCCCCGTGTGTGTGTGTGTATCTTGGCTCATCCATGTCTCGGATCTCAGCTACGAAGCAGTTGTCAGTGCTCACTCTAGGAATGCGGCCAGGACAGTATGTACAACTGGAACAAGTTAAAAAGAAGGGTAAATATCCCCCCAAAAAATTGGTTGGAAAAGCTTGTTCTATGATTTAATTGCTAGAGCACGGGGCCTGGTGATGTCTTCATTCTAGTTCAGCAAAATTCAAACATAAAACTCACTTGAGCTCCTGAGCATTCCCACCTTTTAGTGCACAAGGAGGAAGAAGCATCAAAGCAGCCTTAGAGGACAGATGCCAAAGGAGAGTTGAGTCCTACCACCTCTCTTGCCTTCCCTCTGTTTTTAACTTTTTCCAGTGCCCTTGTCATGCTTTCCTAGTGCTGGCCCAGGGGTCACACCGCTCCAAAGGGTGAACACACACTGGTCTGTGTCCAAACTAGCCAGATTTTAGCTAGTTAAAGCCATTTCACAAGGCAGCCATCCAAACACAGCAAGCTCTGACTGCAGTGGTAGCTTGGAAAGCTTCCTGGAGCTATGGTCCAGGGCTTCCCTGAGCTATACTCTGGAGGTGTCTGCCTCTCCTTGTTAAGTCTTTGAGAGGTTTGGGCTGCTGGCTGTGGCTGGTGGTGGTGACTGCTTGCTTGGGCTGCTGTTTTACTGGGGATGGCTTTGTAGGGGAGACATCACTGCCCAGGCAGCTCCAGAGGATGTGTTTCTGTAGCATGCTAGCTGAGAGGCTGGTTTTGCTGCTGCTCTAGGGAAAATGCCCTTCCAGTGACTTGGGCAATTGGCTTTTTGGGATGTTCTGTGCAGAAACATGTGCTTAGTGACTTGAAAAAGAGCTTCCTAGAGTTGTTACAATGCTGACCTCTTGAGGCATCGCTGCAGCTGCAGATATCAGGAGCAGCATCAGCAGAAAAGCCAAAGGTCCTGCTGGCTGTATGTCACCTCAGAGTCAGGTTCAAGGCAGGACACCGTGTGGGTGTTTCTCTTGGTGGCTTTCCTGTGGCTAAATACTGTGTTTTGCTTTAGGGGGCTGTCATTTCCCTCTCCTGACAACCGTGGCAGCGGGTAGTTGCGCTGAATTCCTGTACTCATCTTTTCTGACAGCAGCTCGGTGGTCTGATTCTCAGCTGTACTAATGCTACGTTACAGATCTAAGGGATAAGGATCCCCAGTGTCAGGCATCCTAGACCCAAATTTTCAGTTCATGCAGGAGGAAGGTAACTGAGGAGAAATGACTGTGACTCCTTCTTCACATCCCAAAATCAAAACACCCCAAAATTCGATGAATTTGAAAACATCGGCTATTACCTGCAGTACTTATAAAAGTTCAGTGTTGGCTCTTTACAGAGGCAGGGCAGAGGTGCAGGATCTCGGGGGTACTTAGTTCTTTGAGAACCACTCTCCCATTATTTGTACTGTTCCGTTTTATGGCTCCCCTGCCCCAGGAGCCTTTGTCCCCACACCGCAGGAGCCGACGTTTGCAGAGCCCAGCGAGCACAGTCTTTCAGCCTGGGGCAGGGTAGAGCTGCCCAAGGGATGCTGCATCCCGTCCCCTCACCCCCTGAGCTGCCACGTGCTGCTTAGGGGTGTATGATCCGTGACAGGGAACAAGTTTCCAGCTCCCTCCACGAGCCCTCTGAGCAGCGGGTGGCAGACAGGGATGGCAGAGCCCTGCAGCATCTTCCTGCACAGCTCATCAGGCTGAACCCTTTCCTTTCACATCAGCCTGAGTGGTGTGAACTGGAGTTTTGCTCGAGGGCCCAAAGGCTCCCCTGTGATCCCTCCTCCTCGCAACACACCACACTGCAGTGAATAAATTTTTGACTCTAGCTTGCCAAGCTCTTCTGTACTGGGAGTGCTCCTTGCCTCTCTGCAGACAGATGCTGTGCTGTCAGCTCTAAATCCTCAGCGTGTGTTTGCTCCCTCCCTCCTTCCTTCCTCCTTAGCACCCTCCTGAAAACCGGGAGCAGATTGACAGGCATAGCAATCTGCCATTATATGTTAGAAATCAACCTTTCCCTCTTTTTACAGAGTCTGATGAACGTAATTAAATATATAACAAGGTTTCCCCACAGGCATAGGAGCATAAAGTTGCCATCAGTTCTAGAGCAATGGCTGATAACTATGGGCTGTTGGATTTACACGAGGATGCGAGGCAGCAGTGTTTGGAATTAGAGCAGCTCAGAAGCTCAAGCGGGTTTTTTCATCCCTTTGCCAAAGACTGTTAAACTCCAGGCTTGAAGTGGATGTTTTTTTCCCCCAAAAATTCTGATTAGGTCAGAGTTCCCTGCGCCGCTTCCAGGTGTGGTTCTTTCTAGCACAGCCCATCAGCTCTGGGGAAGGCAGGTAATCCTCTCCTTCGACTTTTAAAGGAGACACTCCATGCCAGCCCCTTGGTGCTGTCCAGATTAAGAGATGTACAATTTACAGACAGCTCAAAGCTGTCAGCACTCACTTCCAAGGAACTAGGGAAGGGGAGGCTCCAGGTTATACGAGGGCAGGATGCCATGAATGTGGGGTGCAATAATCCCTGGCTCAGTCAAAGAACGGGAGGCATTTTTCCCACCAGCTTATTGCCCTACACACGCCTTGGAATGAAATACCAGGATCTGAGGCACAACCTTGTCACAGCAAGGCTTTTTCCCATGCAGTTCCCTCTCTCTCTGCCATCAGAAAGATAAGAAAAACGAAAGGATGCAAGTGAAAGTGCTGTCGTGATAGGATTACTCTGGCTGAGTGCCTTAAGTGCATCTTCAGCAGCACCAGGTATTTTCCAGCTCCGTAGATGTAACATTAGCATTAATTGCCCTCATCAGTACCACTCCAGGCAGCGCTGTGCTGAGCTTCATTAAGTCCTGAGCTTTCCTGTCTGCCACAAAGCACTGGCGCAGCGTCAGAGGAATCCTCCAGCAGGAGCAGCAGCAGCTTGCAGGGGAGATTTAGCCGCGCTGAGCGAGCCGGGGAGCATTTCCTGCTGACGAGAAGAAAAGCCACCCAAGCTGTGATGAGTCAGTGAGGCCGATGGCAGATGTCATGGGCGGAGGGTGGTGGTGGAGTTCAAGGGGAAGGATGAAGGAAGGGAAAGTGGAGAGTCCTTCCAAGCCGCCTGTTTTCCGCAGGGTTGGGTGGACCACCTGCAGGTGACAGCGTTTGGGAAGGGTCCAGGTGCAGCGAGCTACACAGTGAGGGGTGTTATTTGGATGCAGAGTTACCATCTGACAGGGGAGATGCTTTCTGTCATCTCAGGGCTTCGCAGGTTTTGCCCTTGTGGCTAGTGAAATGGCATTGCACTAGTCCAAAAACTTCAGTGAGCTGCTGCCCTTGCAGTTTGGTACCAGTCTAGCAGTGAACACGAGCTCAGTGCTGCATTCTGGGTTTCAGAAAGACTAGGTTTTTATCAGTTTCTAGAATATTTTAGGATGTCTGCTTTTTCATTAGGGTAAAGAAGCAGCTTCAATAATATGTAAGGGGCAGGAACAAGTGTCCTTTGACTTAAGCACAAACTGGAGCTCTTGAGATTTTTGTGAGAGAGGCTCAGCTTCAGCTTGGTTTGGAAATTAGGCTTGGGCTGCATTGACATCCGACATGTGTAATAGAAGTAGTGTTGTTGGCTTGTTTTCCTGAGCACAGATCTTCAAGTGAGCTGTGTTACAAAGGCATTGCAGATGGAATGCTCTTCATGGGTGGCATTTATCTGGTGGGCCATCGCTCAAGAGATGTAGGTCCAAATCATGTAGCCAGACAGGAATAAAAGTCATTTAAACATCCCCTGCCAAACATGCCCCTGCCAAGATGCTTGAGTTCTACTTCGCCCTCCTACCCCCTTAATTTACTCTATTCAGCTGCTAGAAATTGCAATGAAAGAGAAATGAACTGTAGGAATATGAAAGCACAGAAAAATGTACAGTTTGCTGTCATTGTTGAGTTTGATTTTGTTATTTGAACAGCTGCAGTGGTATTTACATGCTCTTTCCAAAGCTCTGTCAGGCACACCCTGACCTCGGCTTAGATAGACATGTCCTAGAACAGGAAGGCACCCAGGTCTTGGAAAACCTCTTTGCAGCTCTGCAGCAGGACAGGTGGTTGAGGAGAAGAAGAGATGGAGAGGCCAGGACAGACCACCAAAGCCATGGTAATCCTGACAGTGCCTTGTTTGAGAAGGAGCTTATGGCAGAATGGGCCATCTTTGGGGAGCAGGGTGTCTGAGATAAAGATTATGGATGTAGGAGAGGGAGGGGGGTCACTTCTGTCCCTCAGCAGATGCTCAGAGGTAGCCGACAGACTCAGGTCCAGCCAGCCCTGCTGCCTCCCTCTCTGAGACACGCTGGAGAAAGTTGAGAGGACAGGATTCCCAAGACCAGATAAAAGGATCAGGCTCTGATTCCCAGGCCACCAGACAACCAGCCCTCATGTAAATGCAACATAAACCAGTCCCCAGACTTTTACTGGGGACGTCGGTGAGAACGAAGCCTCCAGACTGGCCGTGAGGGAGATAAGCACAGAAATGTGACTCATCCAGCTCATGGTTGCTGTGGCTGGGGTGATGACTTGGCGGGGCTGGAGAAGGCAGAGCTGCCTCTGTCCATATGTCAAGCAGCTGCAGAGGAAGCTCCACACCCTCCGGCTCATCAGATGGGGCCAGTTGTTGCAGGAGAATGGCTGATGTGCTTTGTGACCTTGATCTTGTCTCGGGCTATGGCTCCCAGTCCACTAGGAGACCTTAGTGGCCCTGACCAGCTTCACCTGGGGCTTCCTCCCACACCCTCCACCCAAGGAACTCCATTTAAACTCCACCCAGGAGTTTAGTCTTGGCTTGAGCTGTGCTGTGGGAGCATGGGTCTCCAGCTCAACCACAGCTACGGATCTTGGTGATTCCAACCCACAGACTGATTTCTCTGGCTTGATGTTGGACCTGCCTTGTCACTGTGGATCTTCCTGGTGGTCTCTGGGCTTGACTCAGCTATGTGGACCAACTTCCCAGCTTGGCCTCGGACTTACCTCGTTGTCACAAATTTACCTGATAATCTGGGCTCTTGGCTGAATCTGGCCACCATCTCTGCTGGCCTCGTTTCTTGGTGTGGAGCCTTGGCTGGTGAGGCCCCTGCTCTGCTATCTGCTTTGGGCCAGGAGCTGAGGGGGAACAATGGCTTTTGCTGCTTCTTGGTGAATTCCTACTACAAATGCTGTTACCTATCTTTATCTCTACTCAAGTGCTATTCTCGTGTGCAGCTATGATGTCTTACTTCTGAACTTCATGCAGTCCACAGCCAGGCAATCGCACTTCTTTTTACCTTCTGCTTTCATTTGGATGGATCCTTCCCTCTCTTGTAGGCTCTGCAGAGTCCCGTGGGAGTACTATAACAGTAACATCCCTTTGGATCTCCAGTGTCTTCTATCTTGGTTTCTTAGGTTTTCAATTCCAGGAATAACATCCTGCCCACATTTCACTTCTTGAGGGCATAAAGTTTCTAAGCCCGCCCCCCCNNAAGTTTCTACCCCCCCCCCCCCCCCCCCCCCCCTCAGATAGAAGTTTGGATTTATCCCTTTTCCTCAGAAGCTCATGCTGGGAAAGTGAAATGCAGGATCTAGGTTTTTGCTGCTGTTGGGTGAGAGCTGTGTTAATTTCCTTCTTATATACTGACCCACCTCAAGCACAGATGTGTGTGAGTCATAGGCTGGACTTCCCATGTCTTGGTGGAAGCTAAGAGAGAGGGTGGAGTGATATTTGGTCTGGAAAATCTTAAAACAAATGGTTTGTTCCAAGTATGTCTGGGAAAGAAGAAGAAGCCAAGAGATGATTTTGTATTTGAAACTCTAGCTCTTAAAACTCTATTTATTTTGAGTTGAAAATTGAATGGGGGACCCACTTGGAAATACTCCCCTGGTGATCTTGCCTGGCAAAATTAATGAAGCAGCAATAAAAGTAATGTGGTGTCTTAGGATGCTTTTCAGTGGAGATGCTGCTGGCAGGGAAGGCACAGTCATTACCTGGTATCCCCTCACAAACAGCTTGGTAATCCCTGCCCCGGGTTTGCACTGTATGAACCAGTGCAGACTGGAAGGAAGGGCACCATTGCAGCGTTGTGGGACTCGGGGCATGAATAACAGGAGCAGAGGAGAGTGGTATTGACAGAGCAGGAGATGGAGGTGTGCATGTATATGTATATATATATATATATATGGCCTGTCCTTGTGTGCAGTCTTCCTGGTCTGATACAGACATATTGAATTTAAAATCCACATAGAAATGTCCCTGTACCGCAGGCAGAGAAATACTGCTTATGTGATCACCACGAGTTCAATTGCCTCTCAGTAATGAGTGGTTTTATGAGCTCTCATTTTCAGTCCTGGACTGAATCCTTAGTTACTAATCTTCTTCCTCGGCAGCCTGAGCATGAGCCCGTGCTGTGGCAGGAGAAGATTTTGCTGGAGGAGTGTTTCTCTGTTACAGGCTAAAAAAGTCTTCTGTAAATGCTTCACTTGTGCTGTTGACAGCATCTCTCCTTTTTCCAGCCAGACACTGGTGTGCAGAGCCTTTCTGGCTACCACAGAAAAGCAAGAACAGCCTCCTACTTCCAGGGTGATGTGCCTGGCCTGGGACCTTGATGAGTTTGTCTTCTGTACCAAGTTATCAGTGGATTTTGCTCATTTCTTTCAACATAGTGCCCAAGGGCATCAGCTAGGAGCTGATCTTTCCAGGCAGGAGTGGTAAGGGGGATGATCCTAAGCAAATGTGTCATTCTGGTAGAAACCAATGATGGAAAATTTCCAGAGGCAGGTACAGATGGGAACCAGATGGCTTTCTTGCTGCCTGCCTGTCCCTGCATGGGATCATGAGTTGGGGGGAAGCATCATCAATGCCCAAAAGTCACTTGGGGAAGCGACTCCATGGGAAAAATTGCAGGCCAATGCCTCTTGGAGTGCCTTTGGAGAGAGCAAATGGATGCCAAGAGCAGTAAATAATTTACATTGGTAAAAACACAAAGCTGGGTGGTCTTGGTTCTCTTTCTTTCCCCCTTGCTTTGCATCTGTTCGTATTTAGAGGCCGTCCATGGCTGTTTATACTCAGCTGGTCCTGGCATGCTTCTGGCTTTCTCCTTGGCTGCAGCCATGCTCATAACGAATGTGTCTGAGGCTCTGCAGCCAAGGCTGCTGTTCTGTGCAGGGTGCTTTGTGTTCTGCTTGGAGTCGTACACCTGCACAGTGTCAAAAGCATGACTTGCTTATCTCTGCGTGGGAGATGTTGGGTAAGGAGGACATCTGTATCTGTATGAGGCTGTTGGCACTGGAAGGAAGGCTCAGGAATGAATTTGGATGGTTTTGCTAGTAGGTTACTGTGGGGCATGAGAAGGTTAAAGCTTGTGAGCACCTCGGAGTGCGTGTCACATGCCAGATCTCTGCAGTGCCTGCCAAGAGGTGGTGGGCAAGTTCTACTCGAGTTGGGAATGCAGGTCGTGTTCCAGTGGAGGGAAGTGTTCTTGGTTTTGTTCTTGTATCTCATGATCCTCTATTTTTAACTGGCAATTAATTAAATCAATCTTTCCCAAGTCAAGTCTGTTTTGCCTGTGATGGTAACTGATCTCCCTGTACTTGCCTCACCCCGTGAGCTTTCTCCTCTTGCTGAGGAGGTGTGGTGAGAGGGTGGGTTGGTGGGCATCTGGCAGCCAGACAATGCTAACCCACTGCCTCCACATGAAAAGCTGCTGCTTTAGACAGTGCCAGCTCTTTTGCATTGTAAATGATCTAAGATGACTGGTTCTGCTCCCTGGAAAAAGGCAGGAGATCCAGAGGTGTTCACCACCCCTGGCTCTTACCTGAATTGTGTAGTGCAGCAGAGAAGGTGGGCAGAAAAGGAAAGGAGAGATGGTGGATGAGGTGTCAAGGGAAGCTGTCCAAAAAAACTCCCACTAGAAATCCAAGCTTGCCACAAAGAGGAGGGGAGAAAAGAAAACTAGAAAAAACCTGTTTGTTTTAATCCAAAAAGCTTCACACAGTCTGCTGCTGACACCTTGACAAAGTCCTGTGTTAGCCTCATGCTCTGGGGGCTCCCCTGAAAGGGCTTTGGTCACTTCAAGAGGGAAAGCAAGGCCAAATGCTGGACTGGGAAATGCTGCTCCTGGTGACTGCATCCTCAAGAAGACAGACACAGTTACTGTTGTGTGTTCTAGGACCTTTCTAAGCAGCCTTAAATTGGCTGCTCAGGATACAGTGTGAAATTGGAGCAAATGAGGCAGGGCTACTTGTGGCAAACAGATGGTGATGTTTCAGGGTATAATTAGGTGCCCAGGCCTTGTGGAACGAGATGGGGTCCTGGTCCATTCTTTGAAGGCCATTCTCTCTAGCTATAGCCTGGTCAGTGGCTTTTCTGTGTGACCCTGGGACAATGTGTAATTTCCTGCTGTAGTCACTATGTGGTCTGTGAGCCTCTGCCCATCTGGTCCCAATTAGCCAAAATGCTGCATCATCCCAATGTGTGTCTGAAATAGGGAGTTATTTGTAATCGTGCCCATCAGTGATGGATGGGAGGGAGCTGAGCAGACACACCACTGTTGGGCATCCAGCAGAGGGTAGGGGAGAACATCTCTTAAAGAAGATGAGGAGGGCTGGAGATAAGATGGGCAGAGGGTATAGGGACCATTTTTTTTATGGGAGACAGGCAGGAGAGTAAAACTGAAAAGACTTCTAGGAACTCAGTTTATATGCTGTATGCTTGGACCTCTCACCCGTGTTGCTCAGCGTGTGGCTGGCCTTGATGTACCTTCTCCCTTACTGAGTGGGGTAGTGTTGAGGTGACAGTGCCCTCCTCTGGCAAAATGTGAAATTCGAGGCTCCAGAGAGAGTTCAAAATGGGGCCTATGAATGCAACTGCCTCTCCAAACACTCCTCTTATGAAGATAGGTTGGTGGCATGGGTCTCTTTGGGATGTTCAGAGCCCTGGCACAGGCTGTGGAACCTGCAGGGCAGGAATTCTGCACTTGTAAGAGAGTGCTGTAGCTACAGAAAGAAGTTATTTCCCATTTTCACAGCCATCGAGTAACAGATGCCAATAAGCCCTGGAATAATGCTGAGTCCCTCTCACTGAAGCTCCTGGAAAGCTTCGGTGGATTTGCACCTTTCCCTGTTGCACAAATATTTAATATTCTTTTCCCTCTCTTTTCTTTCAGATCCTGTTTGACCAGGCTCAGAGGTCAGTTCGTCAGCAGCTGCACAATTTTGTGAAAGAGTGAGTATTTGTTTTATCAGTTTGGTCTTCAGCTTCTTGAACTTCCATTGCGCCTGTTCTGTGTGCTCTGGAGACAGAGCTGCAGCCTCTGTGAAGCTACTGAAGCTTGGAGCAGAAAAGGCACTGAAAAGAGGAAAAGATGTGATTTGTGTGATGGCTATTGCTGTTTTCTTGCTACCCTATCATTTGGTGGCTCCATTGTCAACCAGGTGTCTTCATCTTGTTCCCAGCTCATAGTTAAAGCTGGACACGAGGCATACTTTCAGGTCAGAGCAGAAGACGGCAGATAGGAGGGTCCTTCTTCGTGTAACTAATCGTCATTGTGCCTTCATCTTGGAGCTTGGCCAATGGTTCAGAGTTCTTTGCTTGTAGAGAGCAAGTTTACAGTGCCCTGGTGTGAGCAATGCAGAATATTGCATATTAAGGATGTGAACTGGCACGTGGCAGGCCTGAGGTGTGGAAGAACTGGGCCCCAGAAGTTAATTAGATGGGGACAGCACGTACTCAAGGCTCTCAGCAGGCTGTCCTTGGCATGGACGTGTGCATGGGATCCCACCTCAGCTGAATGTAGGTCAGAGAGGCAACCCAGCCTTGGGCTATGCAGGAGCAGGTTGCCATGGGAACTGGTAATTGTCCTTGAATCCCTCAGCAGCTGCATGGTTTGATGGAGGGAGGGGGTCTATAGCTGACATCCCCCCCTTCCTCATCCCCCTCTTCTGGCCTGGCACTCACCCTACCCCCGCTTTCTCTCTAATCATTTCTCTGATGAGCTCAGATTTAATCTGCTTAAGCCTGGCAGTCGGAAGGGGGAATTTCACCTTCCTTTTGGGTCTGTCATCCTTTCAGCATCTTTGCAACTTACTCTTTTTTTGCATTTGTTCTGCTCAGCCTCAGCCTCTGCTCACCCCAGCGCTTGTGGGCCCTGGTGCTTTCAGCTTTGCACTACTCCTGCCCTTGCCTGAAAAATAATGTCTACACTTGGGACTATTTGGAATAATCCACCTCGGGTCAGACTGCAACTTTCTGGCTGATGATGGGGGAAAAAAGGGACAATGGGAACCGTGCCCTTGTGTGGTGGCTCATGTGTATCTGGGAGGGCAATATTTACCCTTTAACCTGCCCTCCTTGTTCCCAAGCCCTGAAGGTCTTTGCCTGGTTTATTTACCTGGTGCACTCAGGAGAGGTCAGCTTGCCCAGACCATGGTGTTAGTAGCCAAATGCTCTGTGACTACCTCAGCACCTTACCAAGGCACAGACCTTGCTGAGAAGGAGAGTTTTACCAGCAAAGTCTTGAGGTTGCAGTCACGCTGCTGCAGCCTGGCTTAGACCCAGCTGGGAATTCCCAGCAGTATCATACGCCTCCAAACTCCTGTTCCTTTCCACTGGGAATGAAGAAGCCATTCTCTCCAGTGCCGGATCAAACCCTGTGTAATATTTTCACAGCCCTTTGCAAGTGACCCAAAAATGCAAAAAGTGACCCCGCTATTTTCCTGTGAACGGAGCTAAATGGCCACGTAACTTGGCAGCCCTGAGGGTGATGTGAAGAAGCAACAACCACCAGAACAGTAATCCAGTCACCTCTGTTCTCATTTATCCCTGCTGTACCTGCCCATGGAGGAGGCTCTTGGCCAGAGGCTGATTTGTACATAAGTATATTCAACTTCAAACAGTTTGCCACAGGGCAGAGTTCAGCATTGACTGACTGTCATGTTCAAATGAGGCTCTTCATCTTCCCTAGGGAAAAGAATAAGTGGATGCTACTTATTTACTAGCAGCTTTTGACTACTCTAGGTTCTAACAATTTATAATTGAAGTAAACAGAGCTTCCCTGGACAGAAAATAAAGGTTTGTGTTACAGCTGCTCTAAATCAGCATTGCTTCTTTCAAGTCCTGAGGAACCAGGGCCACTTGTAAGAGATGATCGTCAGGAATTGCTGTTCTCACTTCTTTGCGGTCATGCAACTCAAATCAAGTCCTGCTATTTAATTGAAAAAACAACCAAACATACTCAAAACCCCCCTGCCTGTTGTTGTGCCTTTATAGACCCTGGCCCCTGCAAAGTAGACCCCTGATCCCATGTGAGACCTCTAGGCTTAAATGAAACTTTGAAAGTTTATATTGTCCATCATTTATTAACATCTGCATTCAGAAATACATGAGTGTACTATAGTAAGAGGAAAAGAATAGTCAACTGTCTGGTTTTTACCATCAGACAAGAGAGAGTAAGCTAGAGATGCACATGAGTGAGCTGGTTGTCCTCCTTGAATGCCCTTTCTTTCCTGAATTTGAAAATTAGTTGGTTTTACTCTTAAAGTGAAACATGAAGCAAGTGTTTTCACAGGTAGGTTCTGAAATGCTCTGTGCACCACTCACTCTGCAGGCAATTGTGGACTGTCTTTAGGGCTGGAAGGCATCTGGCCTGGCTTTCTGGTTGCTGTCCCTGGAGAATTTCCTTAAGGCTTTGAAGAGAGTGTGTAAGGTCTGATATTGTTTCCTTGCCAGCTGTGTCTAAAGAAGAACTGTCCAGAGTTAATCTGGAGTCAGTCAAGCTGGACACAGTGGAGCTTGGTGGGGTGGGTTAGGATCCCAATGGTGTCTGGAGCAGATTTCTGACTGATTGTAGTACACCTGGTGGACCTTTTCCTGCTCTGCTGGTATCAGCAATATTCTGTCTGCTTTGTAATTGTGATTCTCACCATCTCGTCTTCTTTGGGTTCCAGTGACGTCCGGAAATTCAAGGAAACCAAGAAGCAGTTTGACAAGGTGCGAGAGGACATGGAGATTTCACTGGTGAAGAATGCCCAGGCACCTCGGCACAAGCCCCATGAAGTGGAGGAGGCAACAGGCACCTTGACCATAACCAGAAAGTGCTTCCGGCATCTGGCTCTAGACTACGTGTTGCAGGTTGGTGTCTGTGCCCCCAGCCCCGACTGGATTTCCCAGGACAGAATGAGACGTCGCAGGCAAATTGTGAAATAATCTTCTGTAGGGGATGAAGAAGTGGAGGGATGAGAGAGGGCAAGTAGGGTCTTACAACTGTACATTTCCTTCCAACCTGTACTATGCTGTGAGTCTGTGCAGGAATGTGTGTCTACCTATGTTTGCACCTTTGCATGGCACTGACATGACTCTTCATGTCTGTGACATCTTCTCCTTCCTAAAAATGCTATGTCATACTTGAGAAGGGAGATCTTAATCATTTTTTTAATAAGAGAGAGCTAACACACTGCCTTGGACTGAATTTCTCTTCCCAGTGGGGGATTTCCTGCAGGAACACCAACTGCACCCAGAACAGTTGAGGATTTTTCTTGGCATCACTCATAGGCTTCATGTCAGGTCTGTCCTTTCAGGCAGTGGGGGTATTAAGCAGACAAATTCAGTGTTAATATTGATCCGTGTGTGTTTCCACTAGCTGTCACTCCTGCAGCACCCAACTAAGACCATCTGCCAGCACGTTCTGTCTGACCATGAGGCAGTTTCTGATGGCACATGCTCTGGCAGCTGCAGATAGAAAGGCAATGCTGTCCCCTTAAGGTATAAATCAGCCTGTTGTTGATCCTCTTTTAGGATTGCAACTTTTTGCATCTAGGATTTAGATGTGAATGCAACTGTATTTGTTGGCAAAGTCAAGCTGTAGCTCTCCCACCACAAATCCCAACTCGGATACCTGGGAAAAAGGACAACTTGGCTCACAGCAAAACTCAAGTCCTAGAATTTGCCGTGGTGGAATCAGCTTAAGTCTCTGTGCCAAACTGCTTAATGCTGCTGATGCTGATAGTCTTGTTTTGATTCCTTCACAGATCAATGTCCTGCAGGCCAAGAAGAAGTTTGAAATACTGGATGCGGTAAGGGCTCTCTGTGTTTTGCGTGGCTGCTCTCAGTGACTCCATGAAAGGCAGCCCTCTCTGTTTCAGGTTGCATGGGTCATCATGCCAACTCCCTGGTCTGCCCTGGAGATACTGTCTGGGAGTGCTCAGGGGGCTGCAGTTATGCTGACGAGGGGAGAAGGAAGGACCAGCAAGATACCCCGCAGGCCAGAAATAGAGAGGACTTTCAGGAATGACAGACGCTGCTTTTTCTGCTTTGTGCTCCCAACATGGGTTACTGACAGTTGTGGAAGTGTGAGAGGAGAAAAGGAAAAGAGGGAGAGGCATCTCATGGATAGATTGCTTTGGAAAGGGAAAGGATTAGACCTTGAAGAGACTTGTTTGTGGGTAATAAGGGATAGGGACTTTTCACACTTGCTTTGTCCCAGAACCTGTTCTGACCTTGCTGCTCTTTCCTTCCCCAGATGCTGTCCTTCATGCATGCCCAGTACACCTTTTTCCAGCAGGGCTACAGCCTTCTTCATGAACTGGATCCCTACATGAAGAAATTAGCCACAGAGGTGAGGAGGCAGGGAATATGGTTGACTCAATGTGCCTGTTGGTACCCCTTCACCCTGAAAGGACATCCTCTTCCTTCTTCAGCTACCAAACTTGGTAATCAGGGAGTGGTTAGGGCATCGTGCTTGGTGGGTGTTGGATTAGCTATGCTGCACTGCTTTCAGTGCACACCCAAACACAGCCCTTTTCTCCTCTTTGGGGACTTGCAATGCTAGGCAGGGCTGGTGGAATCCCAGAGCAGGGAGGCAGAGCTGGACAGTAGTTCATAAATGTCCTTCCTGACTCTTATACCTGGTGTTCTCCTTCTTGCCTTTAGCTGGACCAGCTGGTGATTGATTCTGCGGTGGAGAAGAGGGAGATGGAGCACAAACATGCGCTGATACAGCAGAGGGTGAGTCCTGGTGCTGCAGCTTAGTGCAAGCAGCACTTCTCTCTGTTAGTGTGGCTGTCTGGATCTCACAGTGATGAGGGACCTTGCTGGGTTAGTCCTTCACAGCCAGGAGCAGTAGCAGGAGAAGTTGTTGAGATGAGAGTAATAACCTCCTGGATGCTGGAGGTCTAGCCAGGAGGTCGGGCTGGTGAAATGCAGGGCATTCAGCCACTGACACGTGAATACGCACGGGAGAGGGACACAGGGAGGACCTCATAGGTCAAGGCACCTGGGTTTTTCTCCTAGCTCTGCCACAGACCTGCTCTGAGCAAGCCTTCCTTCTGTGCTTTCTCTCTCTGCTGCTGAGGATGTGGGAAGACTTAAAGGTTTGTGTTCTATAAATGGCTGAGACAGAGGAGGGGATATAGTTGTTTGTAGTCGCCTGTGAAAGCAACTTGAGTGCCTTGCAGAGCTGCTTTTGGGGAGAGCCTAGAGCACTTTTCTCCCACCCTTTCTTTTCTCTGCTTTTCTTCTTTTCTCCCCCAGTCTTGCATCCTCAAACAAGCTAACTTTTGCTTGGCAAGCCCTGTGATCTCCAGCTACTGCAGTATCCGTGTGTCCCTTCTGACAGTCCTTTGGTACCCCTGGGCCTTGCTGCAGGGCCTTTTCCTTGTTCCTCAGGGGCTCACACTGGCCTGAAGTGATGTTGATGGGTTGTGGCAGGGAGAGAACAGGACTCTGTGCTGCCATTGAGAGAGGATTGTGCTGCAGTGAACTTCTTTCATGCAAATCTGCTCCAAACTGCAGTGGACATGATTCTTGCTTAGCTCCTGTGATGTGACCTGGCTACAGCCTTGAGCAGTGTAACTTTGGGAAGGTCCATGGGAGCTATGGTATCCCACTCTCACCTGCTGTAACTGGGAGTAACCACCATGAACTGACAAGATAATAGGATTTATTCCCAAACAATTCTGAGCCTTCATTAGAGAGGCATTTTTGGTTAATGTGGGCTCTGATTTCTCTAGACCATTCATGTGTGAATGATTCCAAACCTGAGGCTTGTAGAAACATCGACTAATTATTTTTCTTTTCCTTCTCTTCATGGATTGCTGACCTGTTCCTTGCAGACCCTCCTGCAGGTGAGTACCCACATGTATTTCCTCCTTCTGGCATCTTCATTGCTCAGAAGTAACACTTTGCTCTGGATCTTTATGAAAGTCTTCCCTTTGAAAGCAAAACAGAGCAACCTTGCCGTTGTGTTACTGTTGTCACTGAATACTGGAGATGTAATTTCAAAGCCTGGTTTCAAGTGAGTTTGATTTCATCCTCATCAAAGCTGTTTTCTGTTCTGTGCTGAAATAATATTTCTGGTCTTGGCATTCAGTGTTGCAGTGGCAGCAGTACTGGGCTGGCTTTTGAGATAGGCTTTGTGCCTTGGAGCCTTTGAGGGCCATGGCTCTGGTGGGAGGTGAATGGCTCATAACAGAGGGCGTTGCTGGACTTTCAACACACACTCAACCTCTGTGGGCAGGGAGAGAGGATTTTAGAGAGCCCTGGGAAATAGCTGTTCATCAGCCAAGCCCTGAGCAGGACTCACTAAGGAGCCAGTATCTGGCAGGCACTTGTGTGGATCGATACTTCTCAACAGGAGGAATCTAAGAGGCTGTTGCTTCCTTCCTAATGCTCTCTCTCAAAAATGTCATAACCCATGAAATGGAAATGTAACCAGATTTGAAAGCTAATGACAAGCATTGCCTGTGAATCGGGCTGCGCATATGCTCCTTTTGGTTAAGTGTTCTGCAGGAGGGGTAAATCCATTTGTGAACTCTCCATTCCCCTGGGACCCTGCTGGAGTGATGACTTCATTTAAGGGAGCATGGAAAATCTCTCGAGCGCAGTACATTTCAGCTAAATCTCTTAGTGGCTTTGCTGACTGGACTAGCAGGGAATCAAGCAGAGGTCAGGTACCAAGAGGGAGAACGAGCAATTCCTCTTCATCAGAACACATATGCATAGAGCTGTGGCTCTCTTTCTCTGTGCATAAGCTTATATGAGAGCTCAGCATCCCTACTGCAAGTCAGGGTTGAAAGCTTTCTGCCTGGAAACGTTATGAGACTGTTTTTCAGCTGCTCTGAGTCAGCGTTGCTCCTCCCTTTGTGATGGAGCATGGCACTCTGCATCTGGTGAGCATCTCCCCATCTCCAAAGGGAGCACAGCCTGTATTTGAATATACATCTTCATGCTGAGCCTGGAATACCCTCTGGGCTCTTGACAAATTTGGAGATTTTGTTGTGCTTAATTAGAGAGGAGTGGCAGAAATATCCTTTTTTTCCTCAATACAATATCTCCCCAAACAGCCTGCTAAGGCACGATGGAAAGGGAGGGAATCCAGTTTAGATAATGTGTTTTGAAGTGGTTTTGGGATGGGGTGGGGGAGCTGTGCAGATTCTGAAGACAGGCAATGGAATCGTCTTTGGACAGCTCTATGAGGTGTGGAGGGCAGCCTTCAGGAGGCTTCTTTCAGTTCACAAGGAAGTGGTCCGTGGCATTTGATTTCATTATTGTTTTAATTAAAATGGCAGGAGAGAAAAGCTCGGCACAAATCTCGACTATTTTCTTTGATGCAGGAATTCAGGTGCCTTTTTCCTTTGCCACCCTTTCCCCATAATCCTTTATG